>JBBPBO010000005.1:49713666-49905269 GCA_037974295.1 Cicer cuneatum | reverse complement strand
AGGGATTGCCGGGTTCCGAAGGTGGAGCCAACGGTGAACGCGACTAGGGCTACTCGTCCTACTGCTAGAGGCCGCGTTTACCACATGGGTGCTGAAGCTGGAGGACAAGCTCAGAATTTAATCCAGCAAGACTGTGAGATTGCAGGTAACACGCTAACTGCACTTTTTGATTCGGGGGCAACCCATTCTTTCATTGCTATGGATTGTGTGCATCGTTTGAAGTTGTCTGTATCTGCTTTGCCTTTTGATTTGGTCGTTACTACGCCTGCTAAGATTTTGACTGTAGACTCTGCATGTTTACACTATACGGTAACAATTCAGAATAGGGACTTCTTGGTTAATCTAATCTGTCTACCCCTACAATCCCTCGAGATCATTCTCGGCATGGATTGGATGTCCTATAATTACGTAGTTTTGGATTGCGCTCGAAAACTGGTTCTTTTCCCCGAACCTGGAGTCGCTCGATATTTGACAGCTAACCAACTCGGACTATCGCTGAGAGAAGGAACTCAGGAGTTCTTATCATTGGCTAACATGGAGACCAAGATGGATGTAAATATAAAAGATGTGATGTTAGTCAAGGAATACCCGGACGTATTTCCATCAGAAATTCCAAGATTACCCCCGGTGAGAGAGGTGGAGTTCTTCATTGACTTACACCCAGGAACTGGACCTATTTCAATTGCGCCGTACCGGATGTCGCCATTGGAATTAAGAGAGCTTAAAAGTCAGATTGAAGGCTTGTTGGAGAAAGGATTTATCAGACCAAGTGTGTCGCCGTGGGGAGCACCGGTATTGTTGGTTAAGAAAAAGGATGGAAGTTCGCGTCTATGTGTGGATTATCGACAGCTTAACAAGGTAACTATCAAGAACCGTTACCCTTTACCGCGCATTGACGATTTGATGGACCAATTGAGGGGTGCAGCAGTGTTTTCAAAGATTGATTTGAAGTCGGGATACCATCAGATTCGAGTAAGAGAAGGAGATATTCAAAAGACTGCTTTCAGAACTCGTTACGGACATTATGAATATCTCGTTATGCCTTTTGGAGTTACGAATGCACCAGCAATTTTCATGGATTACATGAATAGGATATTCAGCCCGTTTCTGGATAAGTTTGTGGTGGTATTCATCGACGATATTTTGATTTATTCAAAGGATGAAGAAGAACACGAAGAGCACCTACGCCAAGTTCTTGACGTTTTACGCGAGAAGCAGCTGTATGCCAATTTGTCGAAGTGCGAATTTTGGCTAGACAAAGTGAATTTCTTGGGACACGTAATAACCAAAGAAGGAATCGCTGTGGATCTGGCAAAGATTGAGACCATTCTTGCCTGGAAACAGCCTCAGACTGTCACAGACATAAGAAGTTTTGTCGGATTAGCAGGGTACTACAGAAGATTCATTGAAGGATTCGCTAAGATTGTAGCTCCTCTGACACAACTAACCAGAAAGAATCAGCCGTTTGCATGGACGGAGAAGTGTGAAGAGAGTTTTAAGTTGCTAAAGGAGAAATTGACAACCTCACCAGTATTAGTGCTGCCATAGCCAGAGGAACCATACGAAGTTTACTGTGATGTGTTTTGATGCAACACAAGAAAGCTGTAGCTTACGCCTCCAGGCAGTTAAAGACTCACGAACGGAACTACCCTACCCATGATTTAGAACTTGCTGCAGTAGTGTTTGCGCTAAAGGTCTGGAGACACTACCTTTATGGATGCACGTTCACCGTGTTTAGTGACCACAAAAGCTTGAAGTATCTGTTCGATCAGAAAGAATTGAACATGCGTCAGAGACGATGGATGGAGACTCTAAAGGATTTTGACTTCTCCTTGCAGTATCACCTTGGGAAGGCCAATGTAGTGGCTGATGCATTGAGCAGAAAAAGTTTGTCAGTATCCACAATGTTAATGGCTCGACAACAAGAGTTGTGGGAAGCGTTTAGAGATCTACACTTGGAGGTAGAGTTGGCACCAGGAATGCTAAAGTGTGGAATGATAACAATTTCGAGTGGTCTACTTGAGGAGATTGCAAACCTGCAAGATGACGCATTAATTCAAGAAAAGAGGAACCTAATAACGCAAGGACAGAAAGCGGAATTCAGGGTTGGAACAGATAACATTCTGAGATGTAATGGAAGAGTTTGTGTGCCAGAAGTTACAGAGATGAGGAGGGTGATTTTGGAAGAGGCTCACAAGAGTAAACTGAGTATTCATCCTGGAGCGACCAAGATGTACCAGGACTTAAGACAAAACTTCTGGTGGCCAGGGATGAAGAGGGATGTAGCGGAATACGTGTCGGCCTGTTTGACTTGTCAAAAAGCGAAGGTGGAACATCAGCGACCTGCAGGAATGCTGCAACCTCTGGATATACCGGAATGGAAGTGGGACAGCATTTCCATGGATTTCATAACAGGACTGCCCAAGACAAGGAAAAAGAACGATTCTATTTGGGTAATAGTGGATCGATTAACGAAGTCCGCACATTTCCTACCGGTGTGGACAACTTATAAAGTAGACAAGCTGACAGAGATCTACATCGCTGAGATTGTGAGGTTACACGGCGTTCCGTCAAGTATAGTATCTGACCGTGACCCAAAATTCACATCTCACTTTTGGGGAGCGTTGCACGAAGCTTTGGGGACGAAATTAAAGCTGAGTTCAGCTTATCACCCTCAAACAGATGGACAAACCGAGAGAACAAATCAGTCCTTGGAAGATCTCTTAAGAGCATGTGTATTGGATGACAGAGGGAGTTGGGATGATGTTCTGCCGTTGATTGAGTTCACCTATAACAACAGTTTCCACGCTAGCATTGGAATGGCGCCCTATGAAGCTTTATATGGACGCAAGTGTCAAACGCCTTTATGCTGGTATAAGGACGGAGAAAGCATAATTGTTGGACCTGAGATGGTGGAACAGACCATAGAGAAAATCAAGAGGATACAAGAGAAAATGAAGGCTTCGCAAGATCGTCAGAAGAGTTATGCGGACAAGCGTCGCAGACCCTTGGAATTCGAGCAGGGTGATCATGTATTTCTCAAGGTTACGCCTACAACTGGTGTTGGTAGAGCTATTAAGTCAAGAAAGTTGACTCCTAAATTTATTGGACCATACCAGATTACTGCTCGTATTGGACCTTTGGCGTATCGGATTGCTTTACCTCCAATACTGTCCAACATTCATGACGTATTTCATGTGTCGCAGCTAAGAAAGTACATTGCAGACCCGACACATGTAATCGAGCCTGATACAATTCAGCTAAGGGACAACCTGTCATTTGAAGTATTTCCGGTGAGGATCGAAGACAGGAAGATCAAGCAGTTGAGAAACAAGGAAGTCCCACTAGTCAAGGTGATTTGGAATCCGACTACTGGAGACGCAACCTGGGAATTGGAAAGTAAAATGAAGGAACAATACCCTCAATTATTTACGGACATGTAGTTTCGAGGACGAAACTAATTTAAGGGGGGTAGTATTGTAAGATCCTTAATTTTAAATATTAATTTTGGAATTAATGTCAAGGGCATTTTGGGAATTTTTGTAAATATTTAATATATGTATGTTTTGAAGTGAATATATATATATAAATATTTAATTGGAAGATGAATTAAAATTATTGGATGAAGAAGTAAATTAATTTAATTTCAAGTAATTAAATTAATTGGACCATTAAGTAAGGATTAGTGGCTGATTGCAAGATAATTAAAAAGCTGGGAAATTAGACAAGTGGCAAGTGAGGTGGCACCATGAGAGTCTATAAATAGGAGTGAGAAGGATGGTGAAATCAGAACACCATTCCTTCCTCCATACTGCCCATATTGCATGTACCAACTCCATCACCTCTCCCATTTCTGTCTCTGTTTCTGCCATTCCCGAACTGAAATTTAAGAGAGGGAAAATCCTTCAAACACCATTAACTGAGAATCCCAGCCTCAAACCTGAAAACCTCCAGTAGTAAAGTTAATCCCCACCTCAATACGAAGAGAAAGAACCCAGTTTTGCAGCAGCAAACTCAGGGAACAGTTTCACCGTTTTTGGACGCGGAAAAGGGAACGTAGCAGGAACAAGAGAAATAACAGAGCACGCAACAAGGGTAAGGGCACCTTCCATTTTTAGCTGCATTAGGGCCATGAATGAGTGTTATTTCAGTTCTGTTTTTAAATGAAAAGCTGTTTTCGAAAATGACATTTTGAGAGAAAATGCATTTTTTGAGAAGTGATTATTTTGATGAGTTGTTGTTGGCTATTTTACTGGTAAAATATGTTGTCTTACATTCTGTGTGAATGCTGGAAAACGTTTGTATGCCATTTTAGTTATGATTAAAATGCATGTCTTAAAACTGTTTTGAAAATAGCATTAAAATGCAAAATGCATTCTGTTGAGGTTTGTTGTTCTGTGATGTTTGCAAGTATTTCAGTGGTATCATGAGAGCTGAAATGTTTGACATGTCATTCTGTTGTTGAGAAAACTGAGTGCTTGCATGTCATCTTGATGTTTGATGAAGCTGAGTATTTGCATGTCATTCTGGTGTTTTTGAGAAAACAGAAATGTTACATGTTTGTTCTGATGAGTGTGAACACTGAAAATGTTGCATGTTTGTTCTGATGAGTGTGAACACTGAAATGTTGCATGTTTATTCTGATGATTGATCATCTGTTCCTGTTTTGGATAAACTGGTGTTAATGGTTCTGATTCTGTGTTATGTTGTGGGATTCTGGTGATGATAATGATGATTCTGATTCTGGTTGTTCTGGGTGATCTTGATGATATTGTTGATTCTGATTCTGGTTGTTTTGTGTGATTCTGGTGGTGTTGATGGTTTTTAAAGAAAAAGGGATTTTAAATGAGGAAAGGCTTTCTTGAAAAAGTGCATAATCTGGTTGATGTTGGCTGTTGTTTTAAAAGAATCTGTTTTGAAAAGGCATGAAAGTCATAAATTTCCAAATGAGCATTATTATTTTCCTCATCATCATAAATTATGCCATGATTAGATGTTGTTGTGCAATACATGCTATGTGAATATTTTTTATTTTCGGTCGGTGACCCCTTGCTATATATTGTGGACTTTGGGCTTTGCCCTCAGATGTTACCCGAACTCGTCCTACCGACGGATACACTAACGACGGAAACGTCGTTAGTTTTCCCTGATCTTTACGTACGGAGTATCTGTGGACGACGCAGAGGGGCGGACAACTGGCTGAAGAAGAGACTTGTAAGGGATACGGTGGAGACCGTGCTACTGTAGCTTAGTGCATGATCAGTCTAGACTTTTGTATAGGGTTTTGAAATTGGGAAATGTAATTTTATTTTGGGAATTAATGTATTACTTTTTCCGCTGTATTTTCCGCACTCTGACATTGTGAACATTTTAAAAATGCCTTATTGGTTATTATTAAATTTCCCGAAATTGAGTACTTATTGATGTACGGAAACTTTATTTTAATTCCTTTCGAATTAAATCTGGGAAATCATTTTTAATTATTTAAAAAAAAAATGCACTCGCGCTGTGTTTTAAACTCGGGATGTTACAATTGTGGTATCAGAGCATCTGGTTAATTTTTGGGTTTAAGCTCTGATTAAAGTGTGGTTTTGAGTCATTAGTTGATCATGCATAAGAAGCAAGTAGTTAAAGTTTCAAGTCTGGTGAGAGTTGTGGTGTGACTGAAGTAATGATGGTTTTTGTAGGAAACAATGCCGCCAAGAAGAGATGACACCGCAAGGACGAATGTCAGCCGAGAAGATCTGATGGCTGAAGCAATGAATAATATGGCTGCGTCAATTGCTGCCAAGACTCAACGCGACTTAGAGAAGAGGGAGTGAGAGATTCGCGCTGCTAAGTCTAGAGGACTTGAGGACTTTCGGCATCATAACCCTCCCAAGTTTACTGGTGATGAAGGTCCAGAAAGGGCGGATCAGTGGATCCAAGAAATGGAAAAGATATTCGAGATGATTAACTGCCGGGCAGTAGTGAAAGTCAACTATGCCACGTACCTGCTGGTAGGGGACGCAGAGTACTGGTGGAGGAGTACGAGATCACTGATGGCGTCGGCTCAAGAGGAAGTGACCTGGGAGTCCTTCAAAAAGAAGTTTCTAGACAAGTACTTCCCTATGAGTACGAGGACCAAGTTGGGGGATGACTTTTTGAAATTGTACCAAGGGAGTATGACAGTGGGAGAATACGCCGCTAAATTTGAGTCGCTATCCAGACACTTCAGATTCTTCCGAGAAGAAGTTGATGAACAGTTCATGTGTCATCGCTTCCAGAATGGATTGAGGTATGACATCCAGGAGTCGGTCCTACCCTTGGGAATACAACGTTTCCAAGTGCTAGTGGAAAAGTGTAGAGAGGTGGATGAATAACCAGAACAATAAAGGGAAACAAGTTGCCATGCCGTATAACCGGCCACAGAACAACCGGAGGGGCCAGAATCGGCCGGGGAATCAGACCTTTTGAAGGCAATTGAGCAAAGAAGGACACATGGCTACTACTTGTACCACAAGGGATCTTATGTGTTTCAATTGCCGGAGACCAGGACATGTGGCGAGGGATTGCCGGGTTCCGAAGGTGGAGCCAACGGTGAACGCGACTAGGGCTACTCGTCCTACTGCTAGAGGCCGCGTCTACCACATGGGTGCTGAAGCTGGAGGACAAGCTCAGAATTTAATCCAGCAAGATTGTGAGATTGCAGGTAACACCCTAACTGCACTTTTTGATTCGGGGGCAACCCACTCTTTCATTGCTATGGATTGTGTGCATCGTTTGAAGTTGTCTGTATCTGCCTTGCCTTTTGATTTGGTTGTTACTACGCCTGCTAAGACTTTGACTGTAGACTCTGCATGTTTACACTGTACGATAACAATTCAGAATAGGGACTTCTTGGTTAATCTAATCTGTCTACCCCTACAATCCCTCGAGATCATTCTCGGCATGGATTGGATGTCCTATAATTACGTAGTTTTGGATTGCGCTCGAAAACTGGTTCTTTTCCCCGAACCTGGAGTCGCTCGATATTTGACAGCTAACCAACTCGGAGTATCGCTGAGAGAAGGAACTCAGGAGTTCTTATCATTGGCTAACATGGAGACCAAGATGGATGTAAATATAGAAGATGTGATGTTAGTCAAGGAATACCCGGACGTATTTCCATATGAGATTCCAAGATTACCCCCGGTGAGAGAGGTGGAGTTCTTCATTGACTTACACCCAGGAACTGGACCTATTTCAATTGCGCCGTACCGGATGTCGCCATTGGAATTAAGAGAGCTTAAAAGTCAGATTGAAGGCTTGTTCGAGAAAGGATTTCTCAGACCAAGTGTGTCGCCGTGGGGAGCACCGGTATTGTTGGTTAAGAAAAAGGATGGAAGTTCGCGTCTATGTGTGGATTATCGACAGCTTAACAAGGTGACTATCAAGAACCGTTACCCTTTACCGCGCATTGACGATTTGATGGACCAATTGAGGGGTGCAGCGGTGTTTTCAAAGATTGATTTGAAATTGGGATACCACCAGATTCGAGTAAGAGAGGGAGATATTCAAAAGACTACTTTCAGAACTCGTTACGGACATTATGAGTATCTCGTTATGCCTTTTTGAGTTATGAATGCACCAGCAATTTTCATGGATTACATGAATAGGATATTCAGCCCGTTTCTGGATAAGTTTGTGGTGGTATTCATCGACGATATTTTTATTTATTCAAAGGATGAAGAAGAACACGAAGAGCACTTACGCCAAGTTCTTGAAGTCTTACGCAAAAAGCAGTTGTATGCCAATTTATCGAAGTGCGAGTTTTGGCTAAAGGAAGTGAATTTCTTGGGACACGTAATAACCAAAGAAGGAATCGCTGTGGATCCAGCAAAGATTGAGACAATTCTTGCCAGGAAACAGCCTCAGATTGTCACAGATATAAGGAGTTTTGTCGGATTAGCAGGGTATTACAGAAATTCATTGAAGGATTCGCTAAGATTGTAGCTCCTCTGACACAACTAACCAGAAAGAATCAGCCGTTTGCATGGACGGAGGAGTGTGAAGAGAGTTTTCAGTTACTAAAGGAGAAATTGACAACCTCACCAGTGTTAGTTCTGCCACAGCCAGAGGAATCATATGAAGTTTACTGTGATGCATCTCACGAAGGTATGAGATGTGTTTTGATGCAGCATAAGAAAGCTGTAGCTTATGCCTCAAGGCAGTTGAAGACTCATGAACGGAACTACCCTACCCACGATTTAGAGCTTGCTGCAGTAGTGTTTGCGCTAAAGGTCTGGAGACACTACCTTTATGGATGCACATTCACGATGTTTAGTGATCATTAGAGCTTGAGGTATCTGTTCGACCAGAAGGAATTGAACATGCGTCAGAGAAGATGGATGGAAACTCTCAAGGATTTTGACTTCTCATTGCAGTACCACCCTAGAAAGGCCAATGTGGTGGCTGATGCATTAAGTCGGAAGAGTGTGTTAGTGTCTTCAATGATAATGGCCAAACAACAAGAGTTGTGGGAAGCATTTAGAGACCTACACTTGGACGTGAAGTTTGCACCAGGAGTGCTAAAGTGTGGGATGATAACAATTTCGAGTGGATTACTTGAGGAGATTGCAAATCTGCAAGATGACGCATTGATCCAAGAAAAGAGGAATCTGATAGCACAAGGACAGACCACTGAGTTCAGCGTCGGAACAGGTGACATTCTGAGATGTAACGGAAGGGTTTGTGTACCGCAAGTTGCAGAGATGAGAAGAGCAATTTTGGAAGAGGCTCATAAGAGTAAGTTAAGTATTCATCCTGGTGCGACCAAGATGTACCAGGACTTAAGGCAGAATTTCTGGTGGCCAGGGATGAAGAGGGATGTAGCAGAATATGTATCAGCTTGTTTGACTTGTCAGAAAGCGAAAGTGGAACATCAACGACCTGCGGGATTGCTGCAACCTTTGGACATACCGGAATGGAAGTGGGACAGCATTTCCATGGATTTCATAACAGGACTACCTAAGACAAGGAAAAAGAACGATTCTATTTGGGTAATAGTGGATCGATTGATGAAGTCCGCACATTTCCTACCGGTGAGGACAACTTATAAGGTAGATAAGCTGACAGAGATCTATATCGCGGAGATTGTAAGGCTACACGGCGTACCATCAAGTATTGTATCGGACCGCGACCCAAAGATCACATCTCATTTCTGGAGAGCACTGCATGAAGCTTTGGGCACAAAACTGAAATTGAGTTCAGCCTACCATCCACAAACAGACGGACAAACAGAGAGGACGAATCAGTCCTTGGAGGATCTCTTAAGAGCATGCGTGTTGGATGACAGAGGGAGTTGGGATGACGTTCTGCCATTGATTGAGTTCACCTACAACAACAGTTTCCACGCTAGCATTGGGATGGCGCCCTATGAAGCATTATACGGACGCAAGTGTCAAACACCCTTATGCTGGTATAAGGACGGAGAAAGTATGATTGTCGGACCAGAGATGGTGGAACAGACCACAGGGAAGATCAAGAGAATACAAGAGAAAATGAAGGCTTCACAAGATCGTCAGAAGAGTTATGCGGACAAGCGCCGCAGACCCTTGGAATTCGAGCAAGGCGATCATGAATTTTTGAGGGTTACGCCTACAACTGGTGTTGGCAGAGCTATTAAGTCAAGGAAGTTGACTCCTAAATTTATTGGGCCATACCAGATTACTGCACGTATTGGACCATTGGCCTATCGGATTGCTTTACCTCTAATACTGTCCAACATTCACGACGTATTTCATGTGTCGCAGCTAAGAAAGTATATTGTAGACCCGACACATGTAATCGAGCCTGATACAATTCAGCTAAGGGACAACCTGTCGTTTGAAGTATTTCCGGTGAGGATCGAAGACAGGAAGATTAAGCGGTTGAGAAACAACGAAGTCCCACTAGTCAAGGTGATTTGGAATCCGACTACTGGAGACGCAACCTGGGAATTGGAAAGTAAAATGAAGGAACAATACCCTCAATTATTTACGGACATGTAGTTTCGAGGACGAAACTAATTTAAGGGGGGTAGTATTGTAAGATCCTTAATTTTAAATATTAATTTTGGAATTAATGTCAAGGGCATTTTGGGAATTTTTGTAAATATTTAATATATGTATGTTTTGAAGTGAATATATATATATAAATATTTAATTGGAAGATGAATTAAAATTATTGGATGAAGAAGTAAATTAATTTAATTTCAAGTAATTAAATTAATTGGACCATTAAGTAAGGATTAGTGGCTGATTGCAAGATAATTAAAAAGCTGGGAAATTAGACAAGTGGCAAGTGAGGTGGCACCATGAGAGTCTATAAATAGGAGTGAGAAGGATGGTGAAATCAGAACACCATTCCTTCCTCCATACTGCCCATATTGCATGTACCAACTCCATCACCTCTCCCATTTCTGTCTCTGTTTCTGCCATTCCCGAACTGAAATTTAAGAGAGGGAAAATCCTTCAAACACCATTAACTGAGAATCCCAGCCTCAAACTTGAAAACCTCCAGTAGTAAAGTTAATCCCCACCTCAATACGAAGAGAAAGAACCCAGTTTTGCAGCAGCAAACTCAGGGAACAGTTTCACCGTTTTTGGACGCAGAAAAGGGAACGCAGCAGGAACAAGAGAAATAATAGAGCACGCAACAAGGGTAAGGGCACCTTCCATTTTTAGCTGCATTAGGGCCATGAATGAGTGTTATTTCAGTTCTGTTTTTAAATGAAAAGCTGTTTTCGAAAATGACATTTTGAGAGAAAATGCATTTTTTGAGAAGTGATTATTTTGATGAGTTGTTGTTGGCTATTTTACTGGTAAAATATGCTGTCTTACATTTTGTGTGAATGCTGGAAAACGTTTGCATGCCATTTTAGTTATGATTAAAATGCATGTCTTAAAACTGTTTTGAAAATAGCATTAAAATGCAAAATGCATTCTGTTGAGGTTTGTTGTTCTGTGATGTTTGCAAGTATTTCAGTGGTATCATGAAAGCTGAAATGTTTTACATGTCATTCTGTTGTTCAGAAAACTGAGTGCTTGCATGTCATCTTGATGTTTGATGAAGCTGAGTATTTGCATGTCATTCTGGTGTTTTTGAGAAAACAGAAATGTTACATGTTTGTTCTGATGAGTGTGAACACTGAAAATGTTGCATGTTTGTTCTGATGAGTGTGAACACTGAAATGTTGCATGTTTATTCTGATGATTGATCATCTGTTCTTGTTTTGGATAAACTGGTGTTAATGGTTCTGATTCGGTGTTATGTTGTGGGATTCTGGTGATGATAATGATGATTCTGATTCTGGTTGTTCTGGGTGATCTTGATGATATTGTTGATTCTGATTCTGGTTGTTTTGTGTGATTCTGGTGGTGTTGATGGTTTTTAAAGAAAAAGGGATTTTAAATGAGGAAAGGCTTTCTTGAAAAAGTGCATAATCTGGTTGATGTTGGCTGTTGTTTTAAAAGAATCTGTTTTGAAAAGGCATGAAAGTCATAAATTTCCAAATGAGCATTATTATTTTCCTCATCATCATAAATTATGCCATGATTAGATGTTGTTGTGCAATACATGCTATGTGAATATTTTTTATTTTCGGTCGGTGACCCCTTGCTATATATTGTGGACTTTGGGCTTTGCCCTCAGATGTTACCCGAACTCGTCCTACCGACGGATACACTAACGACGGAAACGTCGTTAGTTTTCCCTGATCTTTACGTACGGAGTATCTGTGGACGACGCAGAGGGGCGGACAACTGGCTGAAGAAGAGACTTGTAAGGGATACGGTGGAGACCGTGCTACTGTAGCTTAGTGCATGATCAGTCTAGACTTTTGTATAGGGTTTTGAAATTGGGAAATGTAATTTTATTTTGGGAATTAATGTATTACTTTTTCCGCTGTATTTTCCGCACTCTGACATTGTGAACATTTTAAAAATGCCTTATTGGTTATTATTAAATTTCCCGAAATTGAGTACTTATTGATGTACGGAAACTATATTTTAATTCGTTTCGAATTAAATCTGGGAAATCATTTTTAATTTTTTTAAAAAAAAAATGCACCCGCGCTGTGTTTTAAACTCGGGGTGTTACACGTTCTTAGACAAGTTTGTGGTGATCTTTATTGATGACATCTTGATTTGTTCTAAGAGTCGGGAGGAACATGAGGAACATTTGCGTCAAGTTCTGCAAGTACTGAAGGAGCAACAACTATATGCCAATCTAGGAAAATGTGAATTTTGGTTGGAAGAAGTGAAGTTCTTGGGACATGTAATTTCTAAGGAAGGGATCGCTGTCGACCCATCCAAGGTAGAAGCCATGATGGCATGGAACCAACCGCAGACAGTCACAGAGATTAGGAGTTTTCTGGGGTTGGCTGGGTACTATAGGAGATTTATTGAGGGATTTGCCAAATTGCTGCTCCATTGACACACCTTACGAAGAAGAACCAGATTTATGCTTGGACTGAGGAGTGTGAGAAAAGTTTCCAACTAATGAAAGAGAAACTAACTACATCTCTAGTGTTAGTGTTGCCACAACCAGAAGAGCCTTACGAAGTTTATTGTGATGCGTCATACCAAGGATTGGGTTGTGTACTGATGCAAAACAAACAAGTAGTGGCCTATGCATCAAGGCAATTGAAGGTGCATGAAAAGAATTATCCCACTCATGACTTGGAGTTAGCTGCAATTGTCTTTGCATTGAAAATTTGGAGACATTATCTGTATGGGTGTAGTTTTGATGTGTTTAGTGACCATAAGAGTTTGAAATACTTGTTTGATCAAAAGGAGCTTAACATTAGGCAGAGGAGATGGATGGAGTTTATTAAAGATTATGAGTTCACATTGCATTACCATCCGGGGAAAGCGAACGTGGTGGCTGATGCCGTAAGCAGGAAGCGCGTTCATCTCTCGTTTGTAACAATGAAGGGGTTGGAGTTGTTAGAGAAGTTATGTGACTTGAATCTTAATTTGGATTCTACATTGGGGAAAGTGCACTGTGGAATGATCATTATAGATAGTGAACTGATGAATGAGATTAAAGCTCTCCAAGTTACAGACGTGTTGACTAAAGAGAAAAGGAAATTGATCGAGGTTGGCAGGGCACCTGAATTCAAGGTTGGCCCAGATGATATTTTGAGATGTAATGGACGTGTTTGTATACCCAAAAGTACCGAATTAAGGAGGACTATCTTGGATGAGGCCCACAAAAGCAAGCTGAGTATTCACCCTGGTACCACCAAAATGTATAAAGATCTTAAGCAGAAGTTTTGGTGGCCGAGAATGAAGAAACAAGTAGAAGAATATGTGGCTTCGTGTTTGACTTGTCAGAAAGCTAAGGTAGAACATCAAAAGCCAGGGGGACTATTAAGGCCATTAGACATACCAGTATGGAAATGGGATATTATATCCATGGACTTTGTGGTAGCATTGCCTAAGACTCAACGAAAGTTTGACTCCATTTGGGTGATTGTCGACAGGTTGACCAAATCTGCCCATTTCATACCCGTGAGGACTAATTATGATGTGACTAGGCTTGCAGAGATATACATTGCAGAGATTGTCAGACTACATGGGGTACCCTCTAGCATTGTGTCAGATAGAGATCCGAAGTTCATTTCTCATTTGTGGGGAGCATTACATGAGGCGTTGGGTACTAAGTTGAGATTGAGTTCGGCCTATCACCCTCAAACCGACGGACAAATAGAAAGAACTATTCAGACCTTGGAGGATTTACTGAGAGCGTGTGTGTTGGATGAGCGAGGAAGTTGGGATAATATATTGCCTCTCATTGAGTTCACCTACAACAACAGCTATCATGCGAGCATTAGGATGGCACCGTACGAGGCTTTGTATGGGCGTAAGTGCCAAACCCCCTTATGTTGGTATCAGGATGGTGAGAACTTAATTGTGGGGCCAGAATTGGTACAACAGACCACAGATAAGGTCCGTCTGATCCAAGAAAGGATGAAGGCAGCACAAAGCAGACAAAACAGTTATGCCGACCAACGGAGGAAACCACTGGAGTTTCAAGAGGGTGAACATGTATTTTTGAGAGTGACGCCTACTACTGGAGTTGGTAGGGCACTAAAGTCTAAGAAGTTAACTCCTAAATTCATCGGCCCATACCAGATCCTCCGACGTGTGGGTCTAGTAGCTTATCAAATTGCCTTGCCTCCGAGTTTGGCCAAGCTGCATGATGTATTCCACGTGTCACAGTTGAGGAAGTACATGGCTGATCCTTCCCATATTATCGTGCCAGATGATATCCAGTTGAAGGAGAACCTTTCTTTTGCAGTTCCACCATTGAGCATTGGAGACAGGACTACTAAGCACCTACGACGTAAGGAGATCACATTGGTCAAGGTAATTTGGGACCAAACAACTGGAGATGCAACTTGGGAATTAGAGGAAAAAATGAGAGAGCTCTACCCTAACCTTTTCATGTTAGACTAGTTTCGAGGACGAAACTGTTTTTAAGGGGGTGAGTATTATAACATCCTCTAAATTTATTATTTAAAATAATTAAGACTTATAAATATATATATTTCATTATTAATTTAGGTGTGATAATTATTTGTCTTGTTCGACTTATTGTAGTTGATAAAATTATTAGTAAGAATTATTTAATCAATGGAGAAGTTTTATATAATTATATATATATATATATATATATATATATATATATATATGTTTTTTAGTACAAGAAGAATCTGAGCTAAGGGTTTGTGGCTAGGTGTGACCCAACCCGTAATAGAAATTTGGGCTTGGAGTGGGTGGCTTAGTTTTTGTATGATCAAGGTTAAGAAAAAAAGAATAATAAGTAAATAAAATAATATTTTCTCCCTTCTATTCTTTATTTGGGCCCAACACTATCTACCCAATAATCTCCACTTTAAATTTTCCCTAAAGTCCACAATATTTCGATACTAAGTAATAGAAAGCAGAAAAAAATACCGAAACCCTAGCCGTCATCTCCTTCACACTCATCTCCTTCGTGCGGCAAACTCTTCGTGTGAACAACTTCGTGGGAGCTTAGAGTTTCGTACTAGGAAGAAAAGCGGCCAAGGTAAGGGCTTTTCCGCACAC
This sequence comes from Cicer cuneatum, assembly GCA_037974295.1. Classification (NCBI taxonomy): domain Eukaryota; kingdom Viridiplantae; phylum Streptophyta; class Magnoliopsida; order Fabales; family Fabaceae; genus Cicer; species Cicer cuneatum. Next base: position 49,890,174 of record JBBPBO010000005.1, on the reverse strand, counting down.
AAATTTGAGTTAGACCGTTAGTTGGATGACATAGAACTAATAATTGTAATTGCTTGCTTTTGAAAGAAATAAATGTAGACTAATAAAATAAAATAACGGAATATGAAATCCTTTACGTTGAGTTCGATATGTAATGTATGTCTTTTTAAGAAGTAAAATATGAATTTTTATATTATACATGATAGAGTTTTAATTTTTATGATGGATATGAAGAAAAATATGATTTTTCTTTTGTTATATATATGATAAAGTTTTGATTTTGATGATGTATTATGAGTTGGAGTTTGAAGTTTCTTGTTATATATAAAGTTTTAATCTTTATGGTGTAAATGAAGTCAAGTCCCGATTTTTATGCGTACGTGGTGAAAATTATTATTGAATGATTATTTGTCTATGAATATATGATTCTCATGATAAGGATGTGTGATATGTGATCTTTGTGATGTGAATAAGATGATGGTTTTAAAAAGGGTGATTTTTTGAATGTATATGACATGATTCTTAGTGGGCTGTGTGCGAGTATAATTGTGATAATATATGGTCATGTCATGGCATATGCATCTTCGTGGGAGTTGCCTTAGTGGCAGGTTTATTTTCCCCATTGGTATGGGTGATCTTTCTGTGTGGAAGTTGCCTTAGTGGCAGGTTTATATCCGAATCATATAGTTTTAGGAGCATGCATTATGCATATTTTTTATATACGATTTACTGTTTGCGCATTTTTTTCTTTTAAATTACAAGTTTTTACCTTTATATGTTTTGTGTTATTCTTCTATATGTTTAGCTTTGGTTTGATGTGGATGATGGAAAAAATTGACCCTTACAACAACATTTTAGGTACTAATGAGTTCGAGGAGATTCAAGAGTAATTGATGAGTATTAACGTGCGGCGAACGTGGGGTAAAAATGGGGTTTTCAAGACAATTTTGTAATAATAAGTGTTGCCGCAAAATTTCTATGTTTATTTATTTTTTTAATTTTTGTCACTAAACTTTTAAATGCATTCGAATTCTATAAATACGGAAGTGGATTTTTGCTTCCGTTTAGGAATAATTGATTTTTCCTTTATTTTAGCTTGAATAAACTTTTTTTATAATATTAAACAAATGTGATTGTTACTAATTATTTAAAAACATAAATGTGATTGTTACTAATTATTTAAAAGTATAAATGTAGATATTCTTACAAAAAAAAATTATCGTAAATTTTTCTAAAAATATTTTTTTTAGTAACGTTTTGGACCAAAAATCCGGGGCATTATAGAAACAACCTCAGACCATCACTGATATAAGAAGTTTCGTCGGACTGGCAGGATACTACAGGAGATTTATTGAAGGATTTGCTAACATTGTAGCTCCTTTGACACAACTCACCAGGAAGAATCAGCCGTTTGCATGGACAGAGAAGTGTGAAGAGAATTTTCAGTTGCTTAAGGAAAAGTTGACAACCTCACCAGTATTGGTTTTGCCACAACCAGAGGAACCATATGAGGTTTATTGTGATGCATCTCACCAGGGTCTGGGTTGTGTTTTGATGGAACACCAGAAAGCTGTCGCCTACGCCTCAAGGCAATTAAAAACTCACGAGCGGAACTACCCTACTCATGATTTAGAGCTGGCTGCAGTAGTACTTGCGTTAAAGGTCTGGAGACACTACTTGTATGGATGCACCTTCACGGTGTTCAGTGACCATAAAAGTTTGAAGTACCTGTTCGATCAGAAGGAACTGAACATGCGTTAGAGAAGATGGATGGAGACTCTCAAAGATTTTGATTTTTCATTACAATATCACCCTGGAAAAGCCAATGTAGTGGCTGATGCATTGAGCAGAAAAAGTGTGTCAGTATCTTCAATGTTAATGGCCAGACAACAAGAGTTGTGGGAAGCATTTAGAGATCTACACTTGGACGTAGAGTTTGCACCAGGAATGATAAAGTGTGGAATGATAACAATTTCGAGTGGATTACAAGAGGAGATTGCAAACTTGCAAGATGACGCATTGATCCAAGAAAAGAGGAATCTGATAGCGCAAGGATAGACCACTGAATTCAGCATTGGAACAGATAATATTCTGAGATGTAATGGAAGGATTTGTGTACCGGAAGTTGCAGACATGAGAAGAGCAATTTTGGAAGAGGCTCATAAGAGTAAGTTAAGTATTCATCCTGGAGCGACCAAGATGTACCAGGACTTAAGGCAGAATTTCTGGTGGCCAGGAATGAAGAGGGATGTGGCAGAATACGTATCAGCTTGTTTAACTTGTCAGAAAGCGAAAGTGGAACATCAACGACCTACTGGAGTGTTGCAGCCTTTGGATATACCGGAATGGAAGTGGGATAACATTTCCATGGATTTTATAACTGGATTGCCCAAGACAAGAAGAAAGAATGATTCGATTTGGGTAATAGTAGATCGATTGACAAAATCTGCACATTTCTTGCCGGTAAAGACCAATTATAAGGTAGATAAGCTGACAGAAATCTACATCGTTGAAATTGTGAGATTGCACGGAGTCCCATCGAGTATTGTATCGGACCGTGACCCAAAGTTCACATCTCACTTTTGGGGAGCGTTGCATGAAGCGTTGGGAACGAAACTGAAATTGAGTTCAGCTTACCATCCCCAAACAGATGGACAAACCGAGAGAACAAATCAATCCTTGGAAGATGTATTAAGAGCATGCGTATTGGATGACAGAGGAAGTTGGGATGATGTACTGCCATTGATTGAGTTCACCTACAACAACAGTTTTTACGCGAGCATTGGAATGGCACCCTATGAAGCATTGTATGGACGCAAGTGTCAAACGCCTTTATGTTGGTATAAAGACGGAGAAAGTATGATTGTTGGAGAAAAAGTCAAGAGGATAAAAGAGAAAATGAAGACTTCACAGGATCGTCAAAAGAGTTATGCGGACAAGCGTCGCAGACCTTTGGAATTCCAGCAAGGCGATCATGTATTTCTAAGAGTCACGCCTCCAATGCTGTCCAATATTCATGACGTATTTCACGTGTCGCAGTTAAGGAAATACATTTCAGATCCGTCACATGTGATCGAACCAGACACAATTCAGCTGAAGGATAACCTGTCATTTGAAGTATTCCCTATAAGAATTGAGGACAGGAAGATTAAACAGTTGAGGAACAAGGAAGTCCCACTAGTCAAAGTGATTTGGAATCCGACTACTGGAGACGCGACTTGGGAACTAGAGAGTAAGATGAGGTAACAGCATCCTCATTTGTTTAACGACATGTAGTTTCGAGGACGAAACTAATTTAAGGGGGGTAGTAATGTAAGACCCTTAAATTTAAAATTAAATTCAGATTTAATTTGAAGTGTATTTGGGAATATTTGTAAAAATATTCAATATATGTATGTTTTGTGTAAATATATATATATATATATATATATATATATTTGTTTTGAAGGTGGAATTAAAATTATTGGATAATGGATGAATTAATTTAACTTCGAGTAATTAAATTATCGGGCCGTTAATTAAGATATTCTCTGCTAATTTCGATGAAACGGGTTAAGTGCTGGAGGATCAAAAGATATTTTAATACAAGTGTTGGGTGAGGTGGCGTAGATATTTATTAAGAAAGAAACAAATTCTTCTCTCCTCTGACTGTGTCAGTTTGCATTTATGAAGATATTTAAGTGAGAAGCTCTTCTTTCCTCTACGTGCCAGTTTCTGCTTTATCATTTTCTTCTTCTTTTGATATTTCTGAGTGTTGGTGAAGAAAAACAGTTTACTCAAAAGCCATTTTCTTGAAAATCTGAGTGTCGAATCAGAAAGTTTCGAGTACGAAAGTCATTCCTCTGATCGCTACGGAGCTAAAGAACTAACTTTCGTAGCGGCGAACATGAAACGGGAGTATCGTCGACTTTTATCGCAGAAGCGTACGAGTTAAGGGAACGTAACTAAGGTAAGGGCACCTTCCAACTTTCTAGATTTGCATTTAGGGCTATAAATGCATGTGTGATGAATGATTATTGGGTTATGTTGTGAAAAACATTGTGTTATGTTTTGGAAATCAAACTGTTTTGATGTTCCTGCTGTTTTCAGTGAAGGAACTTATTGTGTTGCTTTGTTGATGATGTATTCTTTGTTGTGTTGAGTAAGAAATCATTCTGTTGTGTTTGAATGATGACTTGGTTGGTGTTGTATTGGAGATGATCCAAATGCTTGAGTTAGTTTGTGTGGGACTGTTTTGTGGTTGACTTTCTAGTTTTAGTGATTCTGTGTTTTTGCTGTGTTTTGTTAAACAATCTGGTAAAGATGATGGTTTCAAAAGAAAAGGGATTTAAAATGGTGGAAGTGTTATTTCTGAAAAATCTGTTATTGTTGTTTAATGAAAATGTTATGAGTTTTGAGGTTTCAAAAGAGGGGTAATTATGATTCTGGTGTTAGGTTGGTTTTTCATAAGAAAACAGTTTGAAATGTGTTGAAGTCTTAGGAAATTTTTACTGTTTTCGAAGGTGTATTCGAATACAACATGAGTGTATTCGAATACAACCTGTCAAACTTCTGTTTTACTCAAGTTTTCAAACTTGTATTCGACTACGAGCCCCTGTAGTCGAATACAGAGGAAGGATTTCTGTTTTCTGATTCTGGTATTAATCATTATGATTATGGTTCTGTTTTGTGATTCTGATTCTGTTTTGCTTCTGATGATTCCGATAATCATCATGTTTCTTGTTTCTGATGATTCTGATAATCATCATGTTTCCTGTTTTTGATGATTCTGATAATCATCATGTTTCCTGCTTCTGATGATTCTGATAATCATCATGTTTCCTGTTTCTGATGATCCTGATAATCATCATGTTTCCTGTTTCTGATGATCCTGATAATCATCACGTTTTCTGCTTCTGATGATTCTGATAATCATCATGTTTTCTGCTTCTGATGATTCTGATAATCATCATGTTTTCTGCTTCTGATGATTCTGATAATCATCATGTTTTCTGCTTCTGGTGATTCTGGCATGAATCATTCTGTGTTTCTTCTGATCAATTCTGGATGAAGTCTGGGTTATTCAAAATTCGACTGTCATGCCATGTTATGGTCAAACTATCTCCTGGATTACTTCTTGCTTTTGAGAACTTATGGCCTGGAACAACTCTACACATGGCAGGCTTCACATTAGTATGGTCCAAAGAATCTTCTGATATTTATTCCTTCTAATATAGTCCATCAAAGATTTCTTCTGGTCACTTCTGGACAAGTCTGGACTGTGTTGAAATTACACTGCCAGGCTATGTTCTGATCGGTATAACTTCTTGATTGCTTCTGATATTTGAATCATTCTTGTTTGGAGCAATTCATATTATGGTAGGCTTCCCTCTGGTGTTTTCCAGATGTTCTTCTGATTTTGTTTCTGTTTGATATAAGCCTCCAAAGTTATCTTCTGGTCGGTTTTGGACATTCTGGTTTATCTTCTGATAATTTGAGAAATGCATCTTCTGTAAATTCAGAATGTATCCTCTGATACATTCATCTTCTGATGGTTTTTACTGTAGTAATTCAAGTTCAAAATAAGATTCCATCAAGTGTATTTGTACACATCAAAATCCAGATTATTTAGAACCAACTTGGTTCCAACAACATTCTGTGTTGTTTCTGATGATTATGGATGAATCATTCCGTGTTGTTTATGATGATTCTGGATGAATCATTCTGTGTTGTTTCTGATGATTCTGGTATGAATCATGCTGTTGTTTCTGCTTCTGATGATTCTGGTATGAATCATTCTGTTGTTTCTGCTTCTGATGATTCTGGTGTGAATCATTCTGTTTTGCTTCTGATGATCCTCATTCTGGTTCGGTTTCTGATGTTCTGAGGCTGATCATTTTGGTTCTGTTTTTGGCTTATGTATTCGAATACAGAGAAGCTGTATTCGAATACAGATTCGTAAATTCCAGAAAATTCAGTTTTTAACACTAGGTTTGAAATTTTCAAGAGGTTGGGAAAACATTTCAAATGTTGATGATTACTTGGATGTTTGGTCATGTTTGTGATGATGATAATTTTGACTGTGCTGAGTTATTTTAAATATGATTGAAAGGCATGAATTTCCTGATTTTGCATACTGTTTCCAGAGAAGTGAAACACTGCATATTCATGCATTGCATAGTCAAGTGGTACCCGCGATGGGCCACAGAGTAATGCGCAACCACGTACTGATCTGTTGAGCGATTGCACGAGTGCTGGATTGTTGAGCGTCTGCACTAGGTACTGATCTGTTCAGCGATTGTACCTTGGTATATAAGTGCTGGCATGTTGAGCGACTGCACTGGTACTGGACTGTTGAGCGTCTGTACCCTGAAATGCGCAGCCACGTGCTGATCTGTTGAGCGATTGCACGAGTGCTGGTCTGTTGAGTGACTGCACTAGGTACTGATCTGTTGAGCGATTGTACCTTGGTTTATGTCAAATGTGCTGGTCTGTTGAGCGGTTGCACGAGTGCTGGACTGTTGAGCGATTGCACCCTGGTCTTGAGGGCCGTTAAATTGTGCTGGTCTGTTGAGCGACTGCACCTTGGTAATTCCAAGAAAATTGTATATATGAGCATATACATATTGCATTGGGTGATTGACCAGTGGGTCACGTTTTGGGTATGTGATGTTTGAAAATTGTGTGTGTAAGTACTTTATAGATTCTGGAATTTCTGATGAATTGGTGTGACTGCTGATTTGATGTTTGTGCTTACAACATAATTTTCATATTTATTTGGTTGCTGTTTTGAAAAGTACGAATGTCATGTATTTCAAAATTGAGCATCCTTATTTATCATCATTGTTATATGATATGCCATGAATATGTTTGTGATTGTTGATATAAATGCTATATGGTAATTGTTAATTTCGGTTGGTGACCTTTTACAATTATTGTGGAAAATTGGGCTTTGCCCTCAGATGAGATTCAAACCCGTACCCCTGATGGTCACACTAACGACAGGGAACGTCGTTAATTTCCCTTGATCATTACTTTGTGGGCTACGCAAAGGGATGGGCAACTGGGTGAAGATAAGACTTGTGGATGAGGCGGTGGGGACCGTGCTACCATAGCTTAGTGTATGATCAGAGTAGACTTATATTTAGGATTTTGAGCTCAGTGGTTGTAAATATTTATTTTGGGAATTATTGTAAAACTTTTCCGCACTCTGATGAATATTTTGGTGGATTGAGAATCCAGTTTGATGTATCTTTATTTTAGCATATTATAAAGATCAATTTCTCCCAAATATCTCATTCGATTTAATGGTGATGTTGTTGTTCTAATTACCTTACTATTTTTGATTACGAAGTCGAATGATATTTAATTTGAGTTGATTTTAATTTCCTTGAAACGTAATTCTGAAAACTCTTTTATTTATGTATTCGTTTTAAAAAAAATACATTCGCGCTGTGTTTTAAACTCGGGGTGTTACAGATACAGTGGAAACCGAGCTACTGTAGCTTAGTGTATGATCAGTGTAGACTTATGTATAGGGTTTTTGAGCTCAATGGTTGTAAATATTCATTTTGGGAATTATTGTAAAACTCTTCCGCACTCTGATAAATATTTTGGTGGATTGAGAATCCAGTCGATGTATCTTTATTTTAGTATATTATCAAGATCAAATTCCCATAAATATCTCATTCGATTTAATTGTGATGTTGTTTTAATTACCTTATTATTTTTGATTACGAAGTCGAATGATATTTCATTTGAATGGATTTTAATTTCCTTGAAACGTAATTTTGAAAACTCTTTTATTTATGTATTCGTGTTTTTTAAAAAAAATACACTCGCGCTGTGTTTTAAACTCGGGGTGTTACATCTATACTGTGCCAAAGGATAAAAACAATGTTGAAATTCCAATAAAAGACAAGGATACAGATTAGAAGAGGATGTACAAAATGCATCACAAATCCAGAACCTTAATGATCAATGCAATCACCTTCAAAGAATTTGACAAGTGCACCAACAAAGAAACAGTAAAGAGCATTTATGATAGTCTGATTCTGACTTATGAATGAAGTAAGCAAGTTCAAGAAGCTAAAGCAAACATTCTGGTTAAGAAATATGAACTGTTCAAAATGGAGGAAGATGAAAATCTTGAAACTATGTTTTCTAGATTCCAGACTCTAGTATCAGGATTAAGGGTACTAGAAAAGAGTTACACTACTGCTGATCATGTAAGGAAAATACTTCGAAGTCTAACAATCAAGTGGAGATCAAAGATCACTGCTATTTAGGAAGCTAAAGATCTGAATACTCTAAAGTTGGAAGAATTAATCAGCTCCCTCAGATCACATGAAATTGAGTTGGAAGAAGATGAACCCAATGCGAAGAACAAAAACTCTAGCCCTGAAATCCAAGCAGAAGAAGATATTGCTTTCTTATCCAGAAAGTTCATAAAGATATGGCACAACAGAAGGAAGAAATTTTCCCAGAGATATTCCAAGCATTCCAACAAAGGAGGTGATGATACACATGACAAGAAAGGTATCATTTGCTACGGATGCAATGAATCTGGACATATCAAGTCTGAATGTCCAAATATGGAGAAAAGAAAACACCAGAAGAAAGACACCAGACCCAAGAAGAAAAATCTGATGGCAACATGGGATGATTCTGATGAATCTTCTGATGATGAAGAAGCAGAATTAGCCATGATGGCTCACATCAATTCTGCCTCTGGATCCCACATAGAATCTGACTCTTGAAGTGATTCAGAAGAAGCGTAATTGACTTTGATGACTGACACTCATTCTGCCTCTAGATCCAACTCTGGAAGTGAATCAAAACAAACAGAACTGGCTCTGATGGCTCACACATGCTCTGTCTCTGGATCCGATACAGAATTTGATTCAGGAAGTGAATCGTTAGAAGATGAAAAATAGGTATTTTCAGAACTTACTCAATCTGATTTAATTACTGCAATGAATGATATTTTATATATCAATAACAAACTGTCTTTAAAACTGAAAACACTTAGAGAAGAAAATAAAATTCTAATAAAAGAAATTGATGTTTTAAAGAATCAAAATGCAGAATGTAAAACAGAAAATGAAACTCTTAAAACTAATATTGTTGAGCTTAAGAATGAAAACCTAACTCTAAAAAGTAATCTTTATTCAACATCAAGTAAAAATACTGTATGTAATTATGATATGCATGAACAAGTTTTACAAGATTTTATTGCTAATGGTATGGAAAGAAGCAAATATGCTTATATGATTTATGGAGTTAGTAACAATGGTAAGAGAGGCATAGGATTTGATGAAGCTATGACTGTAACTAAACTTATTCCCACTAACATTTTGTGTGCTGTTTGTGCTAAGAAAGGTCACTCAAAATTGTCTTGTCCCATGATAAAAACAAAAAAAGACAAGAAACCTTTCAAGACTAACAAACCTGGACCCAACCAGATTTGGGTACCAAAAGATAAAATTGTTTATGTTGCAGATGTTCTGAGCAACCAAAGTGAAACACTAGTCATGGTGCGTGGTCAATGGATGCGGGCAATATATGAAGGGAAAAAGGTTTATGTTCCAACATCTACCAAACAGAAGCAAATTAACTCTGGTGGAAGAAGAACTGGTCAACACAATACCTATCAGAACCAGAATCATAGGAAGAACAAGAAATATCAGAGAAATCACTCATATCAACAAAACTGGAACTATCAGAAGAATTAGAATTACAATCAGTTCCAGAACCAGAAGAATCGGAATTATCACCAGTTCTAGAATTATTAGAGGAACCTGATATATCAATAGAAAGAGAAGAATCAAAATCAAGAGAGTTCTTCAAACACTCTAGTAAAATTCATCAAGACTACAAACCAGGAAGGGAATTCAAATTCCTTCATCCAAATCATCTAATCACAGAACATACAGATTCAGAATCTGAAAATCAGAAACAAGAGGATTTTCAGAGTAAAACTGAAACTGTTGACATAGAGGTTACATCTTGCTGTAAATACTATTATTGTTTACTGTGATAACAAGAAGCTTGATCTTAAAAATCAAAGCTAGATAAGTATTTTGTAGGTTTTCAAACTGTTAGAGGAACCAAGTGATCCACGAAATGTGAACACTTCAACAGAAACAGTATTTCAGTAGTTTAAAAAACAAGCAGAAACCACCAGAAGCAGAATTAATGGTTTGGCTGTATTGAGTTTATTTTTAAATCATTTGATTTGTATTATGTTATATGACAAATAGCTTGACCTAAAAATTCAAAGCAAGAGGAAACCGAAGCTGGTTTACCAGAACCAGAGAAAATCGATGCAGGTTTACCAGAACCAGAGGAAGATGATGCATGTTTACTAGAACCAGAAGCTGATGCAGGCAAAAGAACTTGAAAAAGAAGAAGCTACCAGCAAGCATACGACAAATCTTCAGAGGATAAATCTGAAGATAAGTCAGAAGAAAGATATAGATGGATCCTAGAAATGCAAGAAGAGTTAAATGAATGATGTTTGGGATCTAGTACCAAGACCAGAAAAGAACATTATTGGAACCAAGTGGGTTTTCAGAAACAAGCTGAATGAAAAAGGAGAAGTTGTCAGAAACAAGGCACGATGTGTTGCACAAGGACACAGTCAGCAAGAAGGTATTGACTACACTGAAACATTTTCTCCAGTGGCTAGGTTAGAAGCTATTCATATCATACTTTCCTTTGCTGCGTATAATAACATATCATTATTTCAAATGAATGTTAAAAGCGCATTTTTAAGTAGTTATATAAGTAAAGAAGTCTATGTTAAACAATCCCCAGGTTTTGAAAGTTCTGAATTTCCAAACCATGTTTTTAAACTTAAAAAATATTTGTATGGTTTAAAACAAACACCTATGGCATGGTATGACAGACTTAGTAACTTCTTGCTTAAAAATAACTTTGAAAGAGGACAAACAGACAATACTTTGTTTACAAGATCAATAGAAAATGATATTCTGATCATTCAAATTTATGTTGAAGACATTATTTTTTGATCTACTAATGGCATTCTTTGTCAAGAATTTTCTAAATTGATGCAGCATGAATTTCAAATGAGTAAGATGGGAGAACTTAAGTTCTTCCTAGGGATACAAATTCAGCGAAGTCTAGAAGGCATTTACATTCACCAAACTAAATATACAAAGGAACTTCTCAAAAAGTTTAAAATGAGTGATTGCAAACCTATGACTACACAAATGCACCCTACTTGTTCACTTGATAAAGATGAATCAGGCCAAAAAGTTGACCAGAAAATCTACAGAGGAATGATCGGATCATTACTCTACCTTACTGCTTCTAGACCTGATATCATGTTTAGTGTGTGTATGTGCCCGATTTCAATCTGACCCTAGAGAATCTCATCTAACTGTTGTTAAGAGAATTCTTAGAATCTCATCTAACTATTTTTGTATTTTTTGTTTTTCTCTTTACAAATTACAGAAAGTAAAACAGAAAATAAAAGACAAAAAATAAAATTACAAGAAATTCAAAAACTCCTAAGATGACTACTTGAACTAGTCAGATATGGAGGTAATGCTGAGATGTTTCTTGATGAACTCGAACCTATCTTCTGGTAATGCTTTGGTGAAGATATCATCCCATTGATGATCAGTGTTCACAAACTGGATGCTCAAAGTTCCTTTTTGAACATGGTCCCTAATGAAATGGTGTTTTATTTCAATGTGTTTGGCTCTAGAGTGTAAGATAGGGTTCTTGGTTAGGTTTATGGATGAAGTGTTATCACAGAACAAAGGGATATTGGTTCCAAAGATGTTGTAATCTTCAAGTTGATGTTTCATCCAAAGTAATTGTGAACTGCATCCTACTGTTGATATATACTCAGCTTCAGCTGTTGACATGGCAATGGTGCTTTGTCTTTTGCTTGACCAAGAGATCAAATTATCACCTAAGAAAGTGCAGTTACCACTTGTACTTTTCCTTTCCAGCTTGTCTCCAGCATAGTTAGAATCACAAAAACCTCTGAGTTTGTAGGTGGGGGTTTTCTTGTATAACAGGGTAAGGTTGGTGGTTCCTTTAAGGTATCTCAGAATTCGTTTGACAGCAGTTAAATGGGATTCCCTAGGGTCAGCTTGAAAACGAGCACAGACACAAACACTAAACAAGATGTCAGGTCTAGAAGCAGTTAAATAGAGAAGGGATCCAATCATACCTCTGTATGTTTTCTGGTCTACCTTTTGGCTAATTTCATATTTCTTGAGCAGGTTGGGTGCATGGGGGTGGCGATAGGCTTACATTCACTCATTTTGAACTTTTTAAGAAGTTCTTTAGTATATTTAGATTGGTGAATGAGTATACTTGATTTACCTTGGTGAATCTGAATTCCCAGGAAGAACTTGAGTTCTCCCATCATGCTCATTTGGAACTCTTTCTGCATTAGGTCAGAAAACTCTTTGCACAAAGTGCCATTAGTCGATCCAAATATGATATCATCAACATAAACTTGAATAATCAAAATATCATTTTTAATGGATTTCCTAAATAGAGTATTAACAATCTGGCCTCTATTAAATTCATTCTTAAGCAGAAAGTTACTAAGTCTGTCATACCATGCCCTTGGTGCTTGTTTTAAACCATATAAGGATTTTTTAAGTTTAAAAACATGGTCTGGAAAATCAAAATCTTCAAATCTAGGGGGCTGTTTGACATATACTTCCTCACTTATGTAGCCATTTAAGAATGCACTTTTAACATCCATTCGATACAGCATTATATCATGATTAGCAGCAAATGATAAGAGAATTCTAATTGCTTCTAACCTGGCCACTGGAGCAAAAGTCTCAGTGTAGTCTATACCTTTCTGTTGACTGTATCCTTGAGCTACAAGTCTGGCTTTGTTCCTTACCACTTCACCTTTTTCATTAAGTTTATTCCTGAAAATCCACTTGGTTCCAATAATGATTTTGTTTGGTCTGGGTACCAGATCCCAAACATCATTCCTTTGGAATTCATTCAGCTCTTCTTGCATTGCAAGTATCCAACCTTCCTCTGCCAAAGCCTCATCAACATTGCTTGGTTCAATTGTTGATAGTAAACCAAACAGACTGGTTTCTCTACTTGATGATCTGGTCTTTAAAGGTTCTGCTGCACTGCCAATAATGAGAGATTCTGGATGTGAAGACTTGTACTTCCATCCTGTAACACACCGAGTTTGAAACACAGCGCAAGTGTATTTTTTTTTCAACCGAAATTAATAAATGAATTTTTAGAATTAATTCAAAGGAATTAAAATAAAACTAAGTCATTTATTAAAATAATTTGTCGTAATCCAAACGACTAAAAGTAATTAATTAATTGCACCATGTTTATAACCAAATAATATCATTTTGGGAATTTGTTCTTTGAAATATATAACAATAATAATACATCAAAAAGCTGTCTTGGACCCACCAAAATATTTATCAGAGTGCGGAAGAAAACAGCGGAAAAGTTATACAATAATTCCCAAAATAACCAATTACATTTCCCAAACTCAAGACCCTATACAAAAGTCTAGTCTGATCATGCACTAAGCTACAGTAGCACGGTTTACACCGCATCCTCTGCCAGTCTCGTCTTCACCCAGCTGTCCGCCCCTTTGTGTGGTCTACAAATACGCCGTGCGTAAAGATCAAGGAAAACTAACGACGTCTCCGTCGTTAGTGTAACCGTCGGTAGGAAGGGTTCGGGTATCATCTGAGGGCAAAGCCCAATTTCCACAATAATAGTAAAGGGTCACCGACCGAAATTAACACATAATCACGAAGCATATATCTCACAACAACAAATATATTCATGGCATAATATATGACAATGATGAAAATTAAGGATGCTGATTTGAATTTTCATGACATATAAGTTTTTCAAACAGCAATCGTTTAATATGGAAAATATGTAGAAAGTACAGCCAACACTTCAGTAAACACAATAATTAATCAGAAATTCAGATTCTGTAAAGTACTCACACACATCAATTTCCAATCATCATCATATAATCCAATCGTGACCCACCGGTCAATCCCTCGATGCAATATGTATATGCTCATGTATACAATTTCTTGGAATTACCAAGGTGCAGTTGCTCAACAGACCAGCACTCGTGCAGTCGCTCAACAGATGAGCACGTTATACACATACTAAGGTACAATTGCTCACAGATCAGTACCAGTGCAGTCGCTCACAGACCAGCACAATATCACGAATGGAATGCCCCATCTAATACATGCGGAACCATCCCGTAGCCCAGATAAAATAGATCGTCTAATACACGCGGAACTATTCTATAACCATCATGGTCACTACAATTACATGTATTAGCCTCTCACAGGCCAAATACACAGAAGTTAAATCCTCGCACGGATAGAATGGACCGTCTAATACACGCAGAACTACTCTGACCCCGGATAGAACAGACCGTCTAATACACACGGAACTATTCTATAACCCATGGTTACTACTTAACTTAGCGGCCCATCACGGTCACCGCATCAACTTTGTGGCCCATCGCGGTCACCACCTGACTATGCAATGCATGAATATGCAGTGTTTTCTCTTCACTGAAAACAATATGCAATATCAACAAAATTCAACTTTCCCATCATCTTTCAAAAAATCTCAACACAATCAATATTATCATCATCACAAACATGATTAAACAGTCAATTAATCATTAACACTTTGCATTATCTCAAAATTCCATTCTTACTTATCTTAAGTCTTTCCAATGTTTCCCAAACTCTTAAAATTCATAAAACAGTGTTTAAAACTGAGATTTATGGAAAATACGAATCTGTATTGAATACAGCTTCTATGTATTCGAATACAGAGGCTGTCCCAGTGTAAAAATTAGTATTTTTCCACTACATCAGTAAAGTCTCAAAAACATCATCACCCCCACTTCAAACTATCACAAAAGTTCCATTTTAATTCATCATAAACCTTCCCAATACTCCCCAACACTTAGGGTTCATAAACAATGTTGAAAAACTTGAAATTTCTGAAAACTCGAATCTGTATTCGAATACAGATTCCTTGTATTCGAATGCAGAAGCATGAAACTGAAATTTTAACATTCTGTATTCGAATACAGCATGCCTGTAGTCGAATACAGAAGACAAAACATTGAATGTTCAGCATTTCCTCCCAGGTCTTTAGAGGTTTTCAAAACATCATCCTCTCCTCTTCAAAACTATTTCAACAACTCCATTTTAAATCATTCTAACCCTTCTTAGTATTTCCCAATACTCAAAAATTCACATGAAAGTGTTTAACACTTGATTTTCTGGAAAACACGAATCTGTATTCGAATACAGCTTCCTTGTATTCGAATACAGAAGCTAAACTCTGAGTTTCTGGAAAAACCCGTATCTGTATTCGAATACAAATCCCTTGTATTCGAATACAGAAGCTGAAACTAGTGAGAATCTGTATTCTGTATTCGAATACAACATGCCTGTAGTCGAATACAGATGCTAAGTCAGAAGCAAAAATCCTTCCTCTGTATTCGAATACAGGGGCTCGTATTCGAATACAAGTTTGAATACTTAAGTAAAACAGAAACTTGATAGGTTGTATTCGAATACACTCAAGTTGTATTCGAATACACCTTCGAAATCAGTGAAATTTTCCTGAGACTTCAACACATGTCAAACTGTTTCTTTTAAAAAAAAAACATCAAAACAGATTCAGCACTTTTCCCGAAAACACTTTCATCATTTAGAATCCCTTTTCTTTTGAAAACATCAACATCACCAGAATCACTCAAAACAGAAACAGAAGCAGAATCATCAACACCAGATCATCCAGAAACAGAAACAGAATAGTCACCACCAGATGAAGGTGCAAACACGAGAATGGGGGGTTGAATTGTGTTTGACTTAACTTGAATACATTTCCTGTTTTAATACTTTTAAAACAAAACTTGATGTTTAATTAAAACAGAGTTAGCAGCGGATAAAAATAAACATAAAAACTCACAGATTTTATACTGGTTCACCATTAACGAGGCTACGTCCAGTCCCTTCGCCTTGAAGGATTTCACTAATTCAATCTTGAATTACAACCTTGCTACTGACCCTCCAAGTCAGTCTTTTCAAATAGTCTAACAATCCTAGACTTCTTTGGGGAAAAACAACTCCTGTTCTTTAGCCAATCTAACACCCTAGATTGTAGAAGAATTCACAACACTATGAATCTAATTGCTAAGTACCTTGCTACCCTTTCTGAATCCCTCAGTTTGTAGACTCTACTTCAACAACTTAGATACAACCCTATCTAATTGCCAAGTAACCTGCTACCTCTACTGACTCCCTCAGATTGTAGACTCTACTTCAACAACTTAGATTTGCCACAATGGAAAGAAAATAACACGAGTACTTGCTTCATGAAAGCTAAAACTCACAATTGACTTCTATGAAAATTTGGGTGTTTGTTGCTTTAGAAGTGTATGACTCTTTTGTGATTTTCGATTCTTTATTCTTCAGCATTAAGTCTATATTTATAGTTGAACTTTAGAACTTCACTGATGCTTTACTTCTGCAGTATATTTAGATTAATCTGTCTTGAAAATATTCTGGAGTATTTTGCTAAGATTCTGTTTTGAGCCTTTTGCTCACTGATCTGTTTTGAGCATTTTGCTCTGCTTCTGTTTTGAGCATTTTTCTCAGATTCTTTAATCCTCATGATCAAATCTGCACCATTGGATCTTAATGCGACAGTCCACATCTAGACCAACCTATTTGATATTTTGTGATCCTCTGATTTCGGCCATTCCTGGACCACACTTCCTAACCCTCTCATTTCGGCCACCACTGGGCCATTGTCTGATTTTCTGATCTGGACCATCATTGGACCAGATAATTATTTCTGAACCATTGATTTGGAAATTTTTACTCTGATCTAGACAGATTCTGGACTTTGGTCTGGAACAAATTGAAATTAACTTGAACAAAAAATATTTCAGTCTGGACATTTTACCTTTAATTTTGGACCAAGTCTGGATTGATTCTGGAACTCATTTCTTTTGGTCTGGACTTAGTTCCATGCCCTGAACAATGCTATCTTATGATCTGGGCCAAATCTGAATTGATCCTTTTGTTCTAGACTCATAAACATACCTTCTGGTCAAGTCTGGAACAAGTCTGGACTGTGTAATTTTTCACTGCCAGGCCATCTTCTGGTCAGAATAACTTATGTAATAATATTGATATTTGACTCCTGTTTGTCTGGAACAACTCTCCTTCTGGTAGGCTTTCCAATGGTATGATCCATGTTTCATTATGATTTTTCTTCCTTCTTTTCTGAGCCACCAAACATATCCTCTAGTGATGTTTTGACATCCTGGAACATCTTCTGAAAATTCCAGAATTCATTTTCCTTTGATCTCTGCTTCTGTTTCCTTCAGTTTCTGGGGCATTTAACTTAATAATTCAAAGTACAAAATAAGTTTACATTGAGTACATTTGTAAGCATCAAAATCCTAACTACTTAGAACCAACTTGGTTCCAACACCAGAATCATCAGAAGCAGAAATAGAATGATCAACACCAGAATCAACAGAAGCAAAAACAGAATGATCAACATTAGAATCATCACGAACCAGAACATGCACCTCCAAAACAACATGCATGGTATTCTCCAGTATGCTTACACAACCAACACAACAGGCAAAGCATATTCCAGCTTTCTCACACAAGCAGAACAACAATGCTGTATTTCACAGATCATCAAACATCACATAATGAAATTTTCAGGTTTTAAAACAACATGCACACAGTTTTCTCAACATGCATTTTGATCAACTTCAAAATAACATGCAAGACATTTTTCAGCTTTTCCACACAACCAAAACAGACATGTTGTATAAGCAAAACAGCAACATCACAGATTATTTAAAACCTCAACATAATGCATTTTCTTTCATCTTAAAAATGTCATGCAAAATAGTTTCTTTTTCAAAACAGAAACTCAAATATAACTGCACCTCAAACATCCATTTACAGTCCTAGAATACAACTAGAAAGTGGAAGGTGCCCTTACCCTTGTTGCGTTTTCTGCTTCTGCTCACGTTTCTGCTTTCGTTCCCGTTTACGCGTCAAAAACCGATGAAACTGCAGCTTGCGTTTGCTGCTACGAAACTGGGTTCTCTAGCTCCGTAATGATGTGGGGAACAACTTTTGTAATGGGGATTTTATGGTTTGGTGCCTAGGTTTCCAATTAGTGGCACTTTTGAGGAACTCCCTCTTTTCTCTTTTGAAATCGTGAACTGGAATGGAGGAAAACAGAATGGGAGGGAAAGGGGTACTGTTACATGCAGTATGGGCAGTGAGGGAGGAGGAATGGTGTTCTGATTTCACCATCCTTCTCACTCCTATTTATAGGCTTGTGTGGTGCCACCTCGCCCGACACTTGTCTGATCCTCAGCACTTAACCAATCTCGTCGCAATTAGCCGCTAATCCCTTAATTAATTGTCCGTTAATTTAATTACTCGTAATTAAATTAATTTATTCTTAATCCAATAATCTTAATTCATCTTCCAAAATAAATATGTATATATATATTCACTCCAAACATACATATATTAAATATTTTACAAATATCCCCAAAATACACTTAAAATTAATTCCATAATTTTAATTAAAAATTAAGGGTCTTACACATCCATTCTTTCCCTCTGACTTGTTTTCAGAGTCAGCATGTTCTTCTTCATCTTGATCTTTCTCAGATTCTGCTTCTGGTTCAGCTTTGGTTCACCTGCAATTTCCTCATCTTGCTTTGACTTTTCAGAGTCAAGCTTTTTATCATCAAACTTAATGTGGATTGATTCTTCCACAGTGTTAGTTTCTTTGTTAAATACTCTACAAGCTTTTGATCTCTCAGAGTAGCCAATAAAGATACACTTTTGAGATCTAGAGTCAAACTTAGCTAGGTTATCTTTAATGTTTAACATAAAACAGATGCAGCCAAATTGCTTAAAGTAGGAAATATTGGGTTTCTTACCTTTCCACAGTTCATAGGGAGTTTTATTTAAGATGGACCTGATGTAGACTCTATTCTGAATGTAGCAGGCTGTGTTGACAGCTTCTGCCCAAAGGTAGGTAGCTACCTTCATATCATTCAGCATGGTTCTGGCCATCTCTTGCAGTGATCTGTTCTTCCTTTCTACCACTCCATTCTGTTGAGGTGTTCTGGGGGATGAGAAGTTGTGAGAGATGCCATTCTCATCACAAAATTCTTCAAAATACTTGTTCTCGAATTCAACTCCATGATCACTTATGATGGTTATGATCTTAATACCCTGTTCATTCATAACTTGCTTACAAAAAGAAATAAATACTTTGTGAGATTCATCTTTGTTCTTTAAAAATTTTACCCAAGTCCACCTTGAGTAATCATCAACAATCACAAAACCATATTTCTTACCACTGAGGGAAGCTGTTTGAACAGGACCAAACAGATCTAAGTGAAGCAGTTCAAGTGGTTGAGAGGTAGAAACACATTTTTTAGTTTTAAAAGAGCTTTTAGTTTGTTTACCTCTTTGACATGCTTCACACAGAATCTCAGTTTTGGAACTTACCTTGGGAAGTCCTCTTACCAACTGGAGTTTGCTCAACTCGGATATAAGTCTAGGAGTTGCATGCCCTAGCCTCTTGTGCCAAATCAGATTTTGCTCACTTACAGATAATAGGCATTTAACCTATTGCTTAGCAAGACTAAAAAGATCAATTTTATAAACATTATCCTTCCTAGTGCCAGTAAATAAAACAGTCCCATCAAGTTGACTGACAGCTTTGCAAGTTTTTTGATTAAAGATAACATCATAATTGCAGTCACTTAATTGACTTATGCTCAGAAGATTATGTTTTAGCCCTTTAACTAACAGAACATTTTTAATAGACAAGGGAGAAGAAGTGTTACCAATAGTTCCTGTACCAATAATCTGACCTTTCTGTTTCCTCCAAAGGAAACTTTGCCCCCATTCTTCATAGTCAGATCTAGAAACATAGATTTATCTCCTGTCATGTGCTTGGAGCAGCCACTGTCAAGATACCAAGTTTTGTGTTGCTGATCAGACCTTGCCTTTTCTTTGTTAGAATCAGAGTCAGAGTCAGACTCAGATTCAGACTTAGCTTCTGTTCGAGCCATTAGGGCCAGTTCTTCTTCTGGCTTGTTTGAGCAGTTTCCTTGATTCTGCTTTGGTTTATAAACCATGTTCCTCTGATGATTCTGGAACATGTTTTGATTCTGGTAATTTTGGTGAATCCAATGATTTTGATAACCTTGATGATTTTGGTGATTCTGGTGATTTGGGTGAATCTGGTGGTTCTGATGAATTTGGTAATTCTGGTTATTCTGGTAATTCCTGATCTGATTCTGGTTCTGGTTCCAGTGTCGATTCTTATTCTGGTTCCAGCCCTGTTTCTGATTCTGGTTCAATTATTGGTTCTGGTTCCAGTGTTGGTTCTGGTTCCAATTTCTGTGCTTCTGATACTGGTTCCAGTTCTGGTTCTGGTTCCAATTCCTGTTCTGGTTATGATTCTTATTCCGGTTCTGGTTGAGTTGACCAGACCTTTTTCCATCAGACTCAGATTGCCTTTGTCTTGTTGTAGCAGGAACATAAACCTTCTTCTACTTGTGTATTGCCAACATCCATTGTCCAGGCACCATTGTTGGTGTCTCCTTCTGGTTGCTCAGAATATCTGCAACATAGACAATTTGATCTTTTGGTACCCAGAACTGATTGGGTCCAGGTTTGTTAATCTTAACAGCTCTCTGATCTTGTTCAGATTTTACCAGTGGACAAGATAGTTCAAAGTGACCTTTCTTAGCACAAACAACACACAAAACATCATAATGAACAGCTTTACTTTCAGCAATCGTTTCTGTAAAACCAAGACCTCTCTTTCCAGTGTTACTGTTTCCATAAATCATAGATGCATATTTACTTTTTTCCATTCCATTTGAAATAAAGTTTTGAAAAAATTGCTCACGCATATCAGATTCACAAACAGTTTTGGAAGTGGAACAAATATTGCTTTTGAGAGTTTGGTTTTCAGATTTGAGTCTTGCAACTTCAATTTGAAAATCTTTGTTTTAAGTAGCATACTCAGAATTTTGATTCTTTAAAACTTTGACTTCTTTGGTTAGATTTTTCTTATCTTCCCTAAGAGTTTTCAGTTTTAAAGACATCTTATTGTTTGCATTTAACAAGTCTTTTAAAGTCTCAATTAATTTAGATTTAGAGAGATCAGAAAATACCTCACTGTCTTCATCTTCTGATTCTGTTCTAGAGCCTGAGCTGTATCCAACTTGAGTTGGTATGAGCCATCAGAGACATAATTGCTTCATCTGATGTGCTTCCAGACTTGCCTGAATGATTGCTTCGATCATTCTTCCTTCTGCCTGTTTTCCTTCTTGAATTCGTGCCTTTATGAGGTCCTGAAGCAGACCTGATGTGTGCCTTCATTGTTGTTTCTGCCTCTTCTTCATCAGACGATTCTTCTTCTGATTCTGATACATCCCAGGCTGCCATCAGACCCTTCTTTCTGAATCAAGAACTCTTCTTGTGTTGTTTGCCTTTTTCCAGATTTGGACATTCTGACTTGATATGTCCAGGTTTATTGCATCCATAACAAACAATATTCTTCTTGTCAGATTCTTCCTTTCCTTTGTTGTTATGTTTCTTCTTGAAGCTTCTTCTCTTCCTGCTTTCCCAGATATTAACCATCTTTTTGGTTAAGTAAGCCATATCATCACAGTCACTGTCACTATCCTCTGATTCTGATGCTACCCTTGAGCTTTCTTCTGTTTTGACTTCAGAGCCAGATTCTTCTTCTTCTTAGGTTCATCTGCTTCTATTCTATTTCATGATACCTGAGTGAGCTGATCAGATCTTCAAGCTTCAAGGTATTCAGATCCCTAGCTTCCTGTACTGCAGTAACCTTTGGTCTCCATTTGGCTGGTAAGCTTCTGAGAATCTTCTTGACATGATCTGCTGTTGCGTAGCTTTTCTTCAAGACCTTCAGTCCAGATATCAGAGTCTGGAATCTGTAGAACATTCCATCAATGTTTTCATCATCTTCCATCTTGAACATTTCATACTGTTTGACCAGTATGTTAGCCCTTGCTTCTTGAACCTGCTGGCTTCCTTCATAGGTCAGAACCAGACTGTCAAATATGCTCTTTGCTGTTTCTTTATCTGTCAGATTCCTTGAATGTGATGGCACTGATCATGATGTTTCTAGACTTGTGATGAAATTTGTGTCATCTTCTCTGGTCTGGTTTCATATCATCCATGTCTAGTTCTTTAGTTGGATCTTCTGGATTAGTAGGTGCAGTGTATCCTTTGACTATCATCTTCCATAGTTCGGGATCTTGAGATATGACGAAACTTCTCATTCTGTCCTTCCAATACTCAAACCTTTCTCCATCAAACAGTGGTGGTCTGTTGATGTTGCCTCCCAATTCTTCTCTGGATTCTGCCATGTTGAACCCCTTAGACCTTTCCTCAAACACTGTTAAGTGCTCAGCCTTGAGACCGAGCTCTGATGCCAATTGAAGGTGCAAACACGAGAATGGGGGGTTGAATTGTGTTTGACTAACTTGAATACTTTTCCTGTTTTTAAACTTTTAAAACAAAACTTGATGTATGAATAAAAACAGAGTTAGCAATGGATATAAAGTAACAAATAAAACACATAATTTTTATACTGGTTCACCGTTAACGAGGCTACGTCCAATCCCTTCACCTTGAAGGATTTCACTAATTCAAACCTTGAATTACAGTAGTTCTACTGACCCTCCAAGTCAGTCTTCTCAAACAGTCTAACAATCCTAGACTCTTGAGGAATACAACACCTTTCTTCTCCTGCCAATCTGACAACCCCAAATTGTAGAAGGAATTACAACACTTTGAATCTAATTGCCAAGTAATCTGCTACCCCTTCTGACTCCCTTAGATTGTAGACTCTACTTCAACAACTTAGATCACACGAGAAAGAAAAGAACAAGAGTGCTTGCTTCTTGAAAGCTAGACCTCACAATTGACCTCACTGAAAACTTGAGTGTTTGCTTTGGAAGTGTATGACTCTTTTGTGATTTTCGATGCAAAGTATTCTGCCTTGAGCCTCCTTTTATAGATGCAGATTTGGGCCTCTTCCAAGCTTAATTTCGAGCTGAATCTTGCTGGATTCTCTTGCAAAAATAACTTGACAATTTGGGCTTTATTTAAATAAAAAACATATCTTTTATTAAGCTTCAGATTTTCTTTCAAAATAACAGGCCAATCAAGTCTTTAGTTCCTTCCCGCCAACAGCTCCTGAGTTCCACAATACTTCATTTTATTTTTGTAACAAATCTTTTTAATACTTTGATCAAAATAAAATAAAATCTCCACCGTTAATCCTCATGATTAATTCTGGACCATTTGATCTTCTGCGCTAGTCCACATCTGGACCATACTAATTGATATGATGTGATCCTCTGATTTCGGCCATCCTTGGACCATACTTCCTAACCTTCTGAACTTCTAATCTCGGCCATCGTGGTCCAGCAAACTAATCTACTGTGATCCTCTGATCTCGGCCACTGCTGGTCCACTCATTCTGACCTTCTGATTTCGGCCAACACTGGGCCATGGTCTGATCTTCTGATCTCGGCCAACACTGGGCCAAATAATTAAATCTGAACCATTGATCTGAAAATCTTCCCTCTGATCTGGACCAATTCTGGACTTGTTCTGGATTAAACTGAAATTAAATCTGGACAAGTAATATTTCAGTCTGGACATTTTACCTTTGATTTTGGATCAGGTCTGGATCAATTCTAGAAATCATTTCTTCTGGTCTGGACTTAGTTTCATACCCTAAACCATGCTATTTTCTGGTCTGGGTCAAATCTGGATTAATTCCTTTGTTCTGGACCCATTAATTTACCCTCTGATTAAGTCTGGATCAAGTCTGGGCTGTTTATCATTTCACTGCTAGGCCATCTTCTGGTCAGAATAACTTCTGGAATAAATCTGACATTTGACATCTTCTGATCTAGAACAACTCTCCCTATGGCAGGCTTCCTTCTGGTCTGGTTCAGGTCTCCTTCTGACTTTGCTTCCTTCTGATCTGGGCCAGCAAAGATATCCTCTAGTAGTGTTTTGACATCCTGGTGTATCCTCTAGTAATTCCAAAATGCATTCTGGATGCATTTTCTGCTTCTGCAATCTTCAACTTCTTGTGACATTTGATTTAATAATTCAAGGTTCAAAATAAGATTACATGGAGTGCTTTTGTAAACATCAAAATCCTAAGTACTTAGAACCAACTTGGTTCCAACAATCATCAGAGGATATCACCACTGGATATCATCAAAGGATATCATCAGAGGATATTACAAGAGGATATCACCAGAGGATATCATCAGAGGAACCTGTCAGAGGATATCATAAGAAGATCCCATCGGAGGATATAATCAGAAGTTCCCATCAGAGGATACAATCAGAGGATCCCATCGGAGGATAATTTTTCAGAGGATCACATTAGAGGCAAAAATCATAAGCTACATCATTAGAAGCTGAAAATAGGCTCAAAATAGAATTTGAGAAAAATGATCAAAACATAATCGACGAAAAAGACTCCAGAAACAGAATCTAGCTAAAAGTATGCTCAAAACAGAATCTGAGTAAAATGCTCGAAACAGAATCGGAGCAAAAGACTCCAGAAACAGAATCTGAGCAAAATACTCCAGAATATTTTCAAAACAGAATTAATCAAAATATAAAGCATCAGATCAAAGTGAAGCTCTAATTTCAACTATAAATAGAGGCCTAATGATGAAGAATAAAGCATCGAAAAATAGAAGAACTCAAGCAAAAATTCCTAATGAAGGTGCAAACACGAGAAGGGGGGGTTGAATTGTGTTTGACTAACTTGAATACTTTTTACTTTTTAAAACAAAACCTATTATGCATGAATTAAAACAGAGTTAGCAGCGGATATAAAGTAAATAAAAACTCATAATTTTATACTGGTTCACCGTTAACTAGGCTACGTCCAGTCCCTTCACTTTGAAGGATTTCACTAATTCAAAAACCTTCAATTACAAAGTACCACTGACCCTCCAAGTTAGTCTTCTCAAAAAGTCTAACAACCCTAGACTTTTGAGGAAAAGAACCGTGAATCTAATTGCTAAGTAATCTGCTACTGCTTCTGGCCCCCTCAGATTGTAGACTCTACTTCAACAACTTAGAAATAACTTAAGGGAAAGAAAAACTTAAAGTACTTGCTTCTGGAAAGCGGATACTCATAATTGACCTCACTGAAAACTCAAGTATTTTGCTTTTTGAAGTGTATGACTCTCTAGTATTTTCGATGCAAAGTCTTCTGCCTTGAGCCTCCTTTTATAGATGAATAATTAGCATTTCTTCCATGCTTAAATTCAAGCTGAATCTGCCCAGATTCTCTTGCAATCTCCTCAAGTAATCCACTCGAAATTGTTATCATCTCACACTTTAACACTCCTGGTGCAAACCTCACGTCCAAGTGTAGGTCTCTAAATGCTTCCCACAACTCTTGTTGTTTGGCCATTATCATTGAAGATACTGACACACTGTTCCGACTTAATGCATCAGCCACCACATTGGCCTTTCCAGGGTGGTACTGCAATGAGAAGTCAAAATCCTTGAGAGTCTCCATCCATCTTCTCTGACGCATGTTCAATTCTTTCTGACCGAACAAATACTTCAAGCTTTTGAGGTCACTAAACACAGCGAACGTGCATCCATAAAGGTAGTGTCTCCAGACCTTTAGCGCAAACACTACTGCAGCAAGCTCTAAATCGTGGGTAGGGTAGTTTCGTTCGTGAGTCTTCAACTGCCTTGAGGCATAAGCTACAGCTTTCTTATGCTGCATCAAAACACATCCCATACCTTGGTGAGATGCATCACAGTAAACTTCATATGATTCCTCTGGCTGTGGCAGAACTAACACTGGTGAGGTCGTCAATTTCTCCTTTAGTAACTGAAAACTCTCTTCACACTCCTCCGTCCATGCAAACGGCTGATTCTTTCTGGTTAGTTGTGTCAGAGGAGCTACAATCTTAGCGAATCCTTCAATGAATCTTCTGTAATACCCTGCTAATCCGACAAAACTCCTTATATCTGTGACAGTCTGAGGCTGTTTCCAGGCAAGAATTGTCTCAATCTTTGCCGAATCCACAGCGATTCCTTCTTTGGTTATTACGTGTCCCAAGAAATTCACCTTATCTAGCCAAAATTCGCACTTCGACAGATTGGCATACAGTTGCTTTTCGCGTAAGACTTCAAGAACTTCGCGTAAGTGCTCTTCGTGTTCTTCTTCATCCTCAAAATATCGTCGATGAATACCACCATAAACTTATCCAGAAATGGGCTGAATATCCTATTCATGTAATCCATGAAAATTGCTGGTGCATTCGTAACTCCAAAAGGCATAACGAGATACTCATAATGTCCGTAACGAGTTCTGAAAGTAGTCTTTTGAATATCTCCCTCTCTTACTTGAATCTGGTGGTATCCCGATTTCAAATCAATCTTTGAAAACACCGCTGCACCCCTCAATTGGTCCATCAATTCGTCAATGCGCGGTAAAGGGTAACGGTTCTTGATAGTCACCTTGTTAAGCTGTCGATAATCCACACATAGACGCGAACTTCCATCCTTTTTCTTAACCAACAATACCGGTGCTCCCCATGGCGACACACTTGGTCTGATAAATCCTTTCTCCAACAAGCCTTCAATCTGACTTTTAAGCTCTCTTAATTCCAATGGTGACATCCGGTACGGCGCAATTGAAATAGGTCCAGTTCCTGGGTGTAAGTCAATGAAGAACTCCACCTCTCTCACCGGGGGTAATCCTAGAATTTCTGATGGAAATACGTCCGGGTATTCCTTGACTAACATCACATCTTTTATATTTACATCCATCTTGGTCTCCATGTTAGCCAATGATAAGAACTCCTGAGTTCCTTCTCTCAGCGATACTCTGAGTTGGTTAGCTGTCAAATATCGAGGGACTCCAGGTTCGGGAAAAGAACCAGTTTTCGAGCGCAATCCAAAACTACGTAATTATAGGACATCCAATCCATGCCGAGAATGATCTCGAGGGATTGTAGGGGTAGACAGATTAGATTAACCAAGAAGTCCCTATTCTGAATTGTTATCGTACAGTGTAAACATGCAGAGTCTACAGTCAAAGTCTTAGCAGGCGTAGTAACAACCAAATCAAAAGGCAAGGCAGATACAGACAACTTCAAACGATGCACACAATCCATAGCAATGAAAGAGTGGGTTGCCCCCGAATCAAAAAGTGCAGTTAGGGTGTTACCTGCAATCTCACAATCTTGCTGGATTAAATTCTGAGCTTGTCCTCCAGCTTCAGCACCCATGTGGTAGACGCGGCCTCTAGCAGTAGGACGAGTAGCCCTAGTCGCGTTCACCGTTGGCTCCACCTTCGGAACCCGGCAATCCCTCGCCACATGTCCTGGTCTCCGGCAATTGAAACACATAAGATCCCTTGTGGTACAAGTAGTAGCCATGTGTCCTTCTTTGCTCAATTGCCTTCAAAAGGTCTGATTCCCCGGCCGATTCTGGCCCCTCCGGTTGTTCTGTGGCCGGTTATACGGCATGGCAACTTGTTTCCCTTTATTGTTCTGGTTATTCATCCACCTCTCTACACTTTTCCACTAGCACTTGGAAACGTTGTATTCCCAAGGGTAGGACCGACTCCTGGATGTCATACCTCAATCCATTCTGGAAGCGATGACACATGAACTGTTCATCAACTTCTTCTCGGAAGAATCTGAAGTGTCTAGATAGCGACTCAAATTTAGCGGCGTATTCTCCCACTGTCATACTCCCCTGGTACAATTTCAGAAAGTCATCCCCCAACTTGGTCCTCGTACTCATTGGGAAATACTTGTCTAGAAACTTCTTTTTGAATGACTCCCAGGTCACTTCCTCTTGAGCCGACGCCATCAGTGATCTCGTACTCCTCCACCAGTACTCTGCGTCCCCTACCAGCAGGTACGTGGCGTAGTTGACTTTCACTACTGCCCTGCAGTTAATCATCTCGAATATCTTTTCCATCTCTTGGATCCACTGATCCGCCCTTTCCGGACCCTCATCACCTGTAAACTTGGGAGGGTTATGACGGCGAAAGTCCTCAAGCCCTCTAGACTCAGCAGCGCGAATTTCTCGTTCTCTCTTCTCTAAGTCGCGTTGAGTTTTGGCAGCCGTCTGGGCAGCAACAGACGCAGTCATATTGTTCATTGCCTCAACCATCCTATCTTCCCGGCTGACATTCATCCTTGCGGTGTCGTCCCTTCTTGGAGGCATTGTTTCCTACAAAACCATCATTACTTCAGTCACACCACAACTCACACAAGACTTGACACTTTAACTACTTGCTTCTTATGCATGATCAGCTAATGACTCAAAACCACACTTTAATCAGAGCTCAAACCCCAAAAATTAACCAAATGCTCTGATACCACATTTGTAACACCCCGAGTTTAAAACACAGCGCGGGTGCATTTTTTTTTTAAATCAATAATAAAAATGATTTTCCTGATTTAATTCGGAAGGAATTAAAATAAAGTTTCCGTAAATCAATAAGTACTCAATTTCGAGAAATTTAATAATAAACCTTAAGGCATTTTTAAAATGTTAACAATGTCAGAGTGCGGAAAAAGTAATACATTAATTCCCAAAATAAAATTACATTTCCCAAAATTCGAAACCCTATCAAAAGTCTAGACTGATCATGCACTAGGCTACAGTAGCACGGTCTCAACCGTATCCTCTATAAGTCTCGTCTTCAACCAGCCGTTCGTCCCTCTGCGTTGTCCACGTAGATTCCGTACGTAAAGATCAGGGAAAACTAACGACGTTTCCGTCGTTAGTGTATCCGTCGGTAGGACAGGTTCGGGTAACATCTGAGGGCAAAGCCCAAAGTCCACAATATATAGCAAGGGGTCACCGACCGAAAATAACAAATATTCACATAGCATGTATTGCACAACAACATCTAATCATGGCATAATTTATGATGATGAGGAAAATAATAATGCTCATTTGGAAATTTATGACTTTCATGCCTTTTCAAAACAGCAGTTAATGATTATGAATATGCAGTAAGTACAGCCAACACGTCAACAAAACACAAACATAAATTCATAAATATCTGATTTTTGGACAGCACTCACACGCATTAATTTCCAACATTCATCATATAAAAAATCATGACACAACGGTCAAATCCCACAATGTAATGCATATATGCTCATGCATAATTTTCATGAAATCACCAAGGTGCAGTCGCTCACAGACCAGCACAAATTAACGGCCCTCATGACCAGGGTGCAATCGCTCACAGATCAGCACCAGTGCAGACGCTCATAGTCCAGCACATCGTGCAGTCGCTCACAGACCAGCACGTTTGACATAAACCAAGGTACAATCGCTCACAGATCAGTACCTAGTCCAGTCGCTCACAGACCAGCACTCGTGCAATCGCTCACAGATCAGCACGTGGTTGCACATTTCAGGGTACAGACGCTCACAGTCCAGTACCAGTGCAGTCGCTCACAGACCAGCACTTATATACCAAGGTACAATCGCTCACAGATCAGTACCTAGTGCAATCGCTCACAGACCAGCACTCCTGCAATCGCTCACAGATCAGCACGTGGTTGCGCATTTCAAGGTACAGACGCTCACAGTCCAGTACCAGTGCAGACGCTCAATAGTCCAGCACTTATATACCAAGGTACAATCGCTCAACAGATCAGTACCTAGTGCAGACGCTCAACACTCCAGCACTCGTGCAATCGCTCAACAGATCAGCACGGGGTTGCGCATTTCAGGGTACAGACGCTCAACAGTCCAGTACCAGTGCAGTCGCTCACAGACCAGCACTTATATACCAAGGTACAATCGCTCACAGATCAGTACCTAGTGCAATCGCTCACAGATCAGCACTCGTGCAATCGCTCACAGATCAGCACGTGGTTGCGCATTTCAGGGTACAGACGCTCACAGTCCAGTACCAGTGCAGTCGCTCACAAACCAGCACTTATATACCAAGGTACAATCGTTCACAGATCAGTACCTAGTGCAATCGCTCACAGATCAGCACGTGGTTGCGCATTACTCCGTGGCCCATCGCGGGTACCACTTGACTATGCAATGCATGAATATGCAGTGTTTCATTTTCTCTAGAAACAGAATGCAAAACAGAAATTCATGCCTCTCAATCATATTTAATTATTTCAGCACAGTCATAAATAACAACATCACAATCATGAATTAACAGTAAATTAATCATTCGCACTTTGAAATGTTTTCCCAGCCTCTCAAAAATTCAGACACAGAGTTAAAACTGGGATTTTTCCTGAGATTTACGAATCTGTATTCGAATACAGCTCTTCTGTATTCGAATACAGCCCTCTGGTATTCGAATACATAGGCAGATTTCAGTGCAGATTCAGCCTCTTTCATTACATCAGTAAAGTTTTTAAAACTTCATCACCACTACTTCAAAATCTCATCAAAAGTTCCACTTTAACTCCCCACAACATTCCCAGTATTCCCCAGACACTCAGGGTTCTCAAAACACTCTTAAAACTGGAAATTATCTGAAAACACGAATCTGTATTCGAATACAGAAGCAGAAACTGAAATTTAACATTCTGTATTCGAATACAGCATGGTTGTAGTCGAATACAGGAGTTCAACCTTTGAAAAATTCAGCTTTTTATCCCCTGTCACTTAAAGATTTTCAAACATCTTTCTCTCCTCTTTAAAACCTTTTCACAGACTTCTTTTCAAATCATTTAAACCTTCTCAAAGTTTCTCAACACTTCAAAACTCACATGACAGTAATTAAAACTTGTTTTTCTGGAAAACACGAATCTGTATTCGAATACAGCTTCCTTGTATTCGAATACAGAAGCTAAAAACTGAATTTCTGGAAAAACTCGAATCTGTAGTCGAATACAACATGCCTGTAGTCGACTACAGTTGCGAATACAGTATTAAAATTTCACTTCTGTATTCAAATACGACATGATCGTAGTCGAATACAGATGCGAATACAGAAGCAAAAATCTTTCCTCTATATTCGAATACAGGGCTCGTATTCGAATACAAGTTTGAAAACTTTAAAATAAAACAGAAACCTGGAAGGTTGTATTCGAATACACACATGCTGTAGTCGAATACACCTTCGAAAACCAGTGAAAGTTCAACCCTTTTCAAAACTGATTCTTTTAAAACAAACAGCCAATATCAAACAGATTCTGCACTTTTTCAAGAAAAACCTTCCCTCACGTAAAATCCCTTTTTCTTTAAAAACCATCAACACCACCAGAATCACACAAAACAACCAGAATCAAAATCATCAATATCATCAAGATCACCCAGAACAACCAGAATCATCACAAACAAGACCAGATTCAGAATCATTTTCATCACCATAATCCCACAACATAAAACAGAATCAGAACCAGTTTATCCAAAATAGAGACAGATGATCAATCATCAGGACACCATGCAACATTTCAGTGTTCTCACTCATCAGAACAAACATGCAACATTTCACTGTTCACAAAACATCAGAGCAAACATGCAACATTTCAGTGTTCACAAAACATCAGAGCAAACATGCATGCATTCAGTTTTCTCAAAACACCACAGAATGACAAGCAAACATCACAGAACACTAAGCACCAACAAGATGCATTTTGCATTTTAATGCCATTTTCAAAACAGTTTTAAGACATGCATTTTAATCATAACTAAAATGGCATGCAAACGTTTTCCAGCATTCACACAGAATGTAAAACAACATATTTTACCCGTAAAACAGCCAACAACAACTCATCAAAATAATCACTTCTCAAAAAATGCATTTTCTCTCAAAATGTCATTTTCGAAAACAGTTTTTCATTTAAAAACAGAACTGAAATAACACTCATTCATGGCCCTAATGTAGCTAAAAATGGAAGGTGCCCTTACCCTTGTAGCGTGCTCTGCTATTTCTCTTGTTCTTGCTGCGTTCCCTTTTCTGCGTCCAGAAACGGTGAAGCTGTTCCCTGAGTTTGCTGCTGCAAAATTGGGTTCTTTCTCTTCGTATTGAGGTGGGAATTAACTTTACTACTGGGGGTTTTCAGGTTTGAGGCTTGGATTTTCAGTTAATGGTGGTTGAAGGAATTTCCCTCTCTTCAATTTCAGTTCGGGAATGGCAGAAACAGAGACAGAAATGGGAGAGGTGATGGAGTTGGTACATGCAATATGGGCAGTAAGGAGGAAGGAATGGTGTTCTGACTTCACCATCCTTCTCACTCCTATTTATAGGCTTTCATGGTGCCACCTCACTTGCCACTTGTCTAATTTTCCAGCTTCTAATTGTCTTGCAATTAGCCACTAATCCTTACTTAATGGTCCAATTAATTTAATTACTCGAAATTAAATTAATTTAATTCTTCATCCAATAATTTTAATTCCTCTTCCAAAATAAATATTTATATATATATATATATATATATTCACTCAAAACATACATATATTAAATATTTACAAAAATTCTCAAAATACCCTTGACAATTATTCCAAAAATTAATATTTAAAATTAAGGGTCTTACAATCACAAATAATATTATCCTCTTTAGAGGGGTTAGATTGATCAAAAGATACATGTATAGATTCTTCAACTATCAAAGTTCTTTTATTAAAAATTCTAAATGCTTTTAGTAGTTAAGGAATAACCAATAAAAATACCTTCGTGAGCCTTTTCAGCGAATTTTCCGAGATTATCCTTACCATTATTTAACACAAAGCATTTGCAACCAAATATGTGAAAATGAGAGATGTTTGGTTTTCTTCCTTTATATAGTTCGTATGGAGTCTTCTTCATCATTGGTCGGATTATTACTCTGTTGGATACGTAACATGTTGTGCTTACAACATCTGCCCAAAAGTATTTCGGTAGACTTGAATCGCTTAGCATAGTTCTTGCAAGTTCTACCAATGATCTATTCTTTCTCTCAACAACTCCATTTTGTTGAGGTGTTCTTGGTGCAGAAAAATTATGGAAGATTCCATTTTCTTCACAATATTCTACAAATGAGGCATTTTGAAATTCTCCTTCATGATCACTTCTAATTGATACAATTTTGGTTGCTTGTTCATTTTGGACTAGTTTGGCATATTTCTTAAATGCTTTAAAAGCTTCATTTTTATTTGCCAAAAATAAGGTCCATGTGAACCTTGAAAAATCATCAACGATTACTAGTCCATATGAATTTCCACCAAGACTTTTAGTTCTTGATGGAAAAAACAAATCCATATGTATTAATTGAAGTGGTCTTGAAGTTGATACAATATTCTTGGGGTTGAAGGAAACTTTAGTTTGTTTACCCTTTTGACAAGCGTCACATAATTTGTCCTTTATGAATTTCATCCTTGGTAAGCCTAAAACAAGTTCATGCTTGACTAACTTGTTTAAATGATCCATATGGATGTGTGCAAATCTTTTATGCCATAGCCATGCATCATTGTTGTCACTTACCATAAGACATTTCATTCTTAAGGATAAATCATCAAGATTTATTGTAAAAATATTTTTAGAATGCTTACTAATAAATTGAATTTCACTTGTTACCTCATTTTGAATAATACATCCATTTTTGTTGAAGGTGATTTTGTAACCCTTGTCACAAAGCTGACTTATGCTTATGAGATTGTGTTTTAGACCTTCAACATAGAGGACATCTTCAATTGAAGGAGACGGAGTAATACCAACTTTTCCAATGCCCAAGATTTTTCCTTTGTTGTTATCTCCATATATCACATAACCTTTTCAATCAAGAGTTAGTGTTGAAAATTTAGTTTTGTCACCGGTCATGTGTTTTGAACATCCGCTATCTAAGTACCACATATTTGATGTACTTTGTGTGTATTCCTACAAAACAAGATTTATAGATTATTAGGTACCCAAAGTGCTTTGGGTCCTTGAAGATTAGTTCCTTTCTTTACTCACACATAATGCCCTTGTGGAACACCAATGTTCCTAAAATGACAGGCATTAGGTGTGTGACCATTAAGACCACAGTAGAAACATATTGGACTCTTTTTAGGGAAACATGGTTTCTTTTGAATAGTATTTTTCTTAGAATAATGATGATTCTTTTGAACGATTATTACTTTCTCATGTTTAGATTGGTTACTTGCTTTGACAAAGATAGTTTTACTAGTACTTGGTTTATCAAACTTTGAGTAACCAAGTCCACTTTTATCATTTGAATATCTTTGCATGTTAAGTATATTTTCCAATCCAATTTTTTATTTTTCGTACCTTTCGATAACTCTATTCATTTGGACAATTCTAAAGGAAAGTGAATTACACTTATTGCATGTAGAATTTTGTTTTTGTTTTTCAAAATTTTGTTCCATAGTGTCAATCTTTTCATTAAGAGATAAAATTTGTTTCTTTTGATTTGACACTATTTTGTACATATTTCTACATTCCATAAGTAGTTCTTTTATAGCTTATTGTGCATCATTATCTTCAACACATGAATCATCATTATTATAACAAGTATTTTTACTACTAACCTCTTCTTCATCATCAGAATGGTAGGATGCCATCAAGGCAACGTTTGCACATTCGTCATTTTCTGAATTTGAAGATGAACTTACTTCATTATCTTCCCATGCTATGTATGCCTTTTTGAACTCTTTCCTTTTGGTAGCATTCTTCTTGATAATGTTAGGACATTCTATTTTCATGTGTCCTTGTTTCCCACACTCAAAGCAAGTAAAATTCTGATTTGTAGTGGAGGCATCTTTCTTCCTAAAGGTTTTCTTTCTCTTAAATGTTTTATCGTTTTGAAGAAATTTACCGAACTTTTTAACAACGAGGGTGATGTTTTCATCTTCATCTGAATTTACTTCATTCATCAATTCTTTTGATTCTATTTTTAATGCAATACTCTTAGTCTTCTTTTCTAAACTCTCATTCTTTTCCAATCTTTCAAGTTCTATTTTGTGCTCTTGTAGTTTTTGGAAAAGTGCAGAGAGTGACATTTTAGATAAGCTTTTCTTTTCAGAGATTGCTGTCACTTTAGGCTTCGATGCTCTAGTTAATGATCTTAGAACCTTTAGGTTCAATTCATCATTAGTGAAGCTTTTGCCAAGTGCCAGTCAGGTGATTTGTTAAGTGAGAGAATCTTTTCTGCATGTCTAGAATTGGTTCTCCTAGTTGCATTCGAAACATTTCGTATTCTTGAGACAAAGTATTTAATTTTGAACGTTTTACCTCAATTGTTCCTTCGTGGGTTACTTCAAGAGTATCCCATATTTCTTTTGCTGTTTTGCAGTGAGATATACGAAAGAATTCGTCCATTCCTAATGCCGATTGTAACATATTTTTGGCTTTCTTGTCAAACAGCACTTTTCTCTTGTCGTCTGTCCATGAGGCTTTTATTTTTATTTCTTCTTTATTGTTGATGACCGTTGTTGGAATATATTGACCATTTTCTACAGCCTCCCATATGTCATCTCCTTGTGCCTCAAGGTATGCCTGCATACGTATTTTCCAAAAACCATAATGCTCACTGACAAAGCAAGGTGGTTTGTTGCTGCTACCACCATCTCTAAAAACAGGTTGTGCAGAAGCCATGAATCGAGGAGCAAATTTCCAGAACCTGCTCTAATGCAAATTGTAAGTTTAGAGGCGCAACTAAGAAGGGGTGAATTAGGTATTTAAAAACTTCTCTGGTTTTTAGAATTGTGAGTTATTTTACTGGTTGTGTGAAGTGTATGAAAGCTTTGTAAATGACTGAGAGTAAAGCACACATAAATTTATCCTGGTTCCCCTTACAATCAAGGGTACATCCAGTCCTCTTGCACATCACAAGAGATTTTCCACTATTTGTTAGAATAAGTTCAAGTCTAAACTAAGACTTCAGTTACAAATTCCTAACACTATGCCTAAGATAGCACACCACTATCTTAGTTTACAACACTTAAAGAACCTACACTAAGTTCTTCAAATAATACAGTAACTTCAAATGATTTTGTGACTATGTTTTTAACTAAGAACAAGAATATAACACTAAGTATAATGATACTAATCAAGCACACTTTCAAGTACAACTGAGAATCTTTCTTAATGATATGAAATTGAAAAGCATGTACTTGAAAATATGAAAATGAAGCTTTAAAAGTTTTTGATATTTCAGAAAATAGTTCTAAGATTGGTAGGTAGGTTTGGTCAGTAAGAACTGAAACTATAGTCCCATAAAGTTGAATCAAGAACAACAGAGTCAAAGATATCAAATACATGACTTACAACATGATCATTGCTTGCAACAGAAGAGATCAAAGAAGCACCACCATAACCATAAAGGGACGAAGCGAGACATTTATCTTAATATGGCTTAACTATAATAGATTCTAACACAGATATTTTTTTATTTCAATAAAATTTAATTTCTCACTACTTTTTATTAGTTTTAAAATAAAAGAACCTTACTTTTGTCAAAAAAAATTAAATAAAAGAACTTCTTTGTAATGCTTCTAATAAACTAAATTTTTTAAACGATTAATATTCTGGTTATTTCATGCAAAAAGAGAAATAATAAATATTTATATTATGAAATTAAAAATAAAAAAACTGGTTGTAAGACCTAACTCAACTAACAAAATATTTACTTTAATGATTTGCATTAAAAATATTGATAAACCATTATTTGAGTATGCATGCTTCATTTGTCTATTGGTGTTGAAAATATGATTGTAATGTTAATGCCTTTGTTGAATTTGAGTATTGTTAGATATTACTTAATAATAATAATGTCTATTAGTTTGAAATATTTTGTTTTATTTAGGTTGTTGTAATTAAATAGTAGATTATATTTTAATCTTCTATTTGAGTTGTTTATTACTACTATCAAATTGGGAAATTAGTTTGATGTTTGCATATTTTGATTTTGAGTGTTTGATCTTATTTAAGTTTAAATAGTTTGATGTTAATATTAAAGTTTTGAGTATGTCTGAAAAAGTGAGGTTGAATTTAATATATATACTTATATATATTTTCAAGCAACACGTACTTAGAATCGTCAAGAGATAAGATGTTCTCTTGAGTCTAGTTACCGGTCTAATCATGAAACATTATTAGGGACTATTTGAACTAATTTATTTATTGTTTTAATTTAATTTAATGTATAGTTGTTACTTTTGAATATATTATATGAATGAGATTTACTTATATTAATGAGATGTATGAATATTTTTCATTTTAATTAAATTAATGAAAAATGAAAGAAAAAAACAACAAAAAATTGAAAACTTAAGTTTGCTACGGTTTAAACCGTCACCAAAAGTACATAGTGGCCGTAAGACTGAATTTTCTAAACTCTAATTTATGCAATTTTATTGTATTTTCTGTTGAATTGCTAAGATTATTAGCCCAATTTTTATTTTATGAATTAAGTACCAATTGCTAAGATTATGAATTATATTGGAGAGTAATTTAATTAAGTTACGGAGAATTTCTTATCGACAAAAATTTTAAGATGTCACATGTTATTGATAAATTCATCTGTCAATTGAGTTAAGACGAAAGTAGATATTTTTATTAAATTAGATTAAGAAGTGAGTGATGTGTGTAAGAGTGGTTAGATGTTGTAATGATTATTTTAGTAAAAACTTAAATATTTAGAAGCCATTAGCTGAGACACTCCATCTTAATTCACTCATTCCATCCTTTTCTTCTCTCTTGTAGCAAAAAACAAAAAGAAAAAAACATACACTACAAGAAAATTTCATTTTTACGACACTTGGCCTGCGACAATTCCGAAACAACCGCCTTCACCACAACATTGCGACGGTTCTTGGGGGCGGTTTTTGTGAACCACCGCTGCTGTTTGAAGCACTCAAATCACTCGTGCGTGTCATTTTCCTTTCTCATTTCTCATTTTCGTCACTCTCGCCTTTTAAACCCTAAAATTTCTGAAAACCCCTAAATCTCTCAACCTCTGTCAACGCGGAAGGTTTGCGAAATCCAACTTTGAAGAAAAACAAAATCACCTATGTCAAAGAAGGTGATTTATCATCTTGCAAAAAAAAATCAACTCTTGAAAAGGTAGTCTCTCAATCTATCATTTTCTCAAATTGCTGAAAAAGAAAAACGAAAACTAATAACTCCGGCGATGGCACCGTTGCTCACTTCGATCGTTGACGAAAACTAATAACCCTTTCTTTGTGTTATAATGGCTTGGATTGTAATGCACTTGTTACTGATTTAGATGTTATGAATGAACTTTTTCTTTGAAGTTCTTTGAGTAAAGTGTTGAGGTTGGCCCTTGCAATGGGTTGTTCAAAGAATAGAGAAGAATAATTATAAAAAATAGCCACTTGAAATGATTCTAGAGGTAGATTTTGTGTTTTATATGATCTTTTGAATGTTTTATGTTCTTGAAGGGTTATACAACAACAATTCGTCTTAATTTTTGATGTGTCAGTGTCGTGTCTAATGTTCTTGTGAGGATCATACTATCGATGCTTCATTGGTTTTGATGCTAATTTATCTTGTCTCAAGATATTGGCTCATATAGTAATAGTACTTTCATCGTGTGGTATTCTTGAGGTTCAACCTTATTACTCAAATCTATTTGATTGTGAACACAGTTGAAGATCTAATTTGATAGCTCAATGTATGTTACATTTCATGTGTGTAATGGATATGGATGGATTTGGCAGGGTTAAATTCAAAGAGTGCAGGTTCAATTGGAAATAATCTGAGCAACACAAACAACAGTAAGGGTTCAGTTGTTTCAGTGCCTCAGACTCCTCGAAGCGAGGGCGAGATGTTGCAGTCATCTAATTTAAAGAGTTATACCTTAGCAGAACTTAAGGCAGCAACTAGAAATTTTGTCCCGATAGCGTGTTGGGAGAAGGTGGTTTTGGATCAGTTTTTAAGGGTTGGATTAATGAGAATTCATTGGCTGCTGCCAAACCTAGCACTGGTATTGTTATTGCTGTTAAAAGACTTTATCAAGATTGTTGCCAAGGTCACAAGGAGTGGTTGGTGAGTTTAATCTACTTGTTTAAATCATTTGCTTTTGATAATAAAGAAGCAAATTATTTCTATGTTATGTTGTATTGTTTGATAATACTACTATGTTAGTAATTAGTAATGATTGGAAAACTAAGAGGATTTTATTTTTCAGTATGCAGACAATAAGTGTTTGCTTAACTATGTTTATGTTTTCACTTTTAGGCTGAAGTCAACTATCTTGGACAGTTTTCTCATCCTTATTTAGTGAGACTGATTGCTTATTGCCTTGAAGATGAACACCAACTTCTCGCCTATGAGTTTATGCCCCGTGGAAGCTTGAAGAGTCACTTGTTCAGCCAGGAGTGAGTTATTCTGTTATTCCTTTCCCATTTTTTCCTTAGTTTTAAACTTTGGAAGAAGTTTGTTTAACATCGGCGATATTATTGAAACAAGAGGCTCATATTTTCAACCACTTTCTTGGAGTCTCCGTCTAAAGGTTGCTCTTGATGCTGCCAAAAGGCTTGCATTTCTGCACAGTGCTGAAACAAAAGTGTTATATAGAGATTTTAAGACTTCAAATATCTTGTTGGATTCTGTATGTAGACTTTTACTTTCAATAAATAATGAAATAAATATGATTGATAAATGTAAGAGATTATTTGGATAACATGTATGAAAGAAACACATTTCTTGAGTTGATTGCAGGATTATAAAGCAAAGCTTTCTGATTTTGGGCTGGCAAAGGATGGTCCAACATGTGACAAAAGCGATGTTTCCAACAGGGTAATGGGAACTTATGGATATGCAGCTCCTGAATATCTAGCAACAGGTATTTTTATGTTCATTTTGCTGAACCATTTATGTTTCTTGTAACAAATGGGTTAAGCTCAAATGATTAGTTAAATCCCTTGAGAACTGTTTGTCTTTGGTTAAATATATCAATTGTGTAATGATTGATATTAAAAATATCAATTCCCCAACCCTAGATCCCTATCTATTTCAATAGCTATTTTGTTGTTGTAATCCGCTTTTCATTCTCCCTTTTTTTCAGCTTAGTTAACATAATTAATCTCTTCACTGTTCAATTGCTTGCATTGATCCTTCAGTTCATGTGATCATGTAGTTATGACAACTCTACTAATCTCATTGTATATGTTTAATGCTTAGATATTACCAAAGAGGCTAGCAAGAGAAAGCAGAACGAGGCAAATCAAGATGCACCCTCACCTGAATTTGTGAGGTAAAATGCTTTAGATAAAAAGCACGACACTCATGCGCTTTGAATAATTTTACTTGGGAGTTTTTTTTTTAAGTTGAGACTGTTGGAACCAAGTTGGTTCTTTCAATTAAAGTTTTGATGTTAACAAAAGTATTTTATGAAAATCATATTTTGACTTAGAAGAAGAATGAAAAATCAGAGGATATGAAAAATCAGAGGATGTGAAAAATCAGAGGATGACGTCACCAAAGGATACATCAGAGGATGACGTCACCAGAACATACCTCCAGAAGATACAACCAAAAGATACCTCCAGAAGATACAAATCAGAAGCAGAAGATGTCATCAGAGGATGACGTCACCAGAAGATAAAAATACCACCAGAAGATACGCCCTGAAGACATCACTAGAGGGATGTCATCAGAGGATGCATCTAGAGGATGTCACCAGAAGATACCTCTAGAGGATACCAGAGGATATCACCAATGGATCCCATCAGAAGCAAGAATCAGAGGACGTCATAAAAGGCAAACATAAGAGGATATCATCAATCAGAGGGAAGACAAAATGACATTATCAAAGGATATTATTCATGGCCCATATTAGAAGGAAGCATCGTCCTGAAGAAGACTTAGTCCAGGCCAGAAGGAAACATTGTCCAAAAGAAGACTTGGTAAGACCAGAAGGTAATCTTGTCCAGAAGGAGACTTGGTCAGACCAGAAGGAAACAGAGTTCAGAAGATAACTCAGTCCAGAACAGAAGACACTTTCCAGACATGGTCCAGAACAAAAGACTTGGTCTAGACTTGGTCCAAACCAGAAGATAGCATGGTCCAGAGCAGATCACATGATTCAGATAAGCAGATCACATGTCCAGATCAGAATATCACATAGTCCAGATTATAAGGTTACACTGTCCAGATCAGGAAACAGAATTGTACAAATCAGATCACATGGTCGTGACTTGGTTGAGATCAGCAGATCATATGGTCCAGATTTAAATCATGATGCAGATCAGGGAAGACTTAATTAAAATTCAAAGAAGACTTGATTGATTTTTGATAGAAATCTGGTCAAAGTATTAAGGAGATTTGATTCAAAAATCACTGAAGACTTGAAAGAAATTCGAATGAAATCTGAAGCAAGAAGATACAGTTCAAAATTAAAGTAAAACAGAATTGGCCAACATAATTTTCAAAGGAAATCTGAGCAAGATTTATCTCGAAACTAAGGTTGGACAAATCCCTAATTTTATCTATAAAAGGAGGCTTTAGGCCGCAGCAATAGGCATCTTAAAATAGAAGATCTCAAGCATAAAATCCAGATTCATCTTAGAGTTCAAAGAGATTGAAAAACACAGAACTCAAGCTTCAAATTCAAAGTCATCTGAGAGTTCAAAAGAGAAAAACACTTGAGTGCAAAAGAAATATTCTCTAAGTGATTTTTCAAGAGTGAGAAACAGTGCAACAATCAGCTTTCCAGAAGCAACTAAAGAGTGTGAAAAACATTGAAACAATAAGCTTTCCAGAAGCAACATTGCAAAGTTCTAAATCCTTGTAATCTAACCCGATAGTGGTGTAGATTCCTTCTTCAATCTGGGGTTGTCATATTGGTAGGAGAAGACTTGACTTGTAGGGTCAATGTGTGGAAGTTCCTTCTTCAATCTGCGGTTGTCAGATTGGTAGGAGAAGACTTGACTTGTAGGGTCAAGGTGTTGTTATCGTTCCTCAAAAGTCTGGGGTTGTCAGACTATTTAGGAAGACTGGCTTGAATGGTCAGGTGTTGTAATTCAAAGTGTTTTGAATTAGTGGATTAAAGCATTCGGAGTGAAGGGACTGGATGTAGCCAAGTTAATGGTGAACCAGGATAAACCGTTGTGTTCTTATGCTGTTATTATCCGCTGCTAAGTCTTATTATTTATTCATCAAGTAATTCACATCAACATTCGTCAAAACAACAAAAAGAATTCAAGTTTGGCAAACACAATTCAACCCCCCTTCTCGTGTTTGCACCTTCAGAGACAATGTTGTGAATGACAGATAACAAAAAATAGTGGATGTCCAAATCCTCTACAGCCCGACTTTGCACTACAGTTGGATGTCGACCATGAGATTAACAAAGAGAAATCACGGAACATTAGCCATTTGCTTAGAATCTGTTACGCTATAGCTGTAATTTAACTATACTGGTTTGGAAAAATGAGAATGGAGCTGGATAATTTTAATTATAAAATTGTTTTTATTTGATTTGTACTAGTGTAAATGAAACTGAAGATGGAGCAGCAGATCATGGTAGCAAGCCTCATGGTGGAAATATTACTCTTCTATTAGCTAAAGCTGGGAATACACTAGAAGGAGCTGATGCAGAACTTGTTTTAACTCCACTTCGTCTTGCCATTGAAACAAAGAACATGAAAATCCTAGAGCCTGCTTTAGATTGTATCCATGTATCGGCATGCTATATTCATTTTTGAAAATCATCATGCAGTGCCATTTATCACCTGAAGGTACTTCTTATTGTCGTGGCTTCCTCAAAATTCAGGTATGCTAATTATTACTGCCGTGACATTCATTACCTGATAGGTATGCTAATTATTACGCATAGGCAATTAATATTGACTAAACATATATTCATTTATGAAAATCAACATGCAGTACCATTCTCCAAGTGCTGAAGGTACTTCTTACTGCCGTCGCTTCCTCAAAATTCAGAGCTATGTTTATTGTGATAGAAATGATTTGATTCTTTTGTTATGTATGTCTGCTGATATCATGTTCTATATGTGGGCATACAATCTGTGTTCATATAGTATATTCATTCCTATATTAAGTATACTCATTTTTATATTAGTTATAAAAAAAAACTGGTATGAAGTAACATAAAAATTCATTATCACTATCTTGGTTAAAAATATCAATTTTGTAATGATTGATATTTGGTATATGAGAAATTTAGTTAATTAGTATTTGACAATGTTTATCAAGATTCATTGAGGTTAATGTAATTTTTTTTCCAGGCAACATACATACAATCGCCAATAGATGGTAAACGTTCATCTGTTTCTAGCCACCAACCTGATGATCGTTGAGCAATATCATTATGGACTGATTAAATATTTTGATGAACTTTTATGTTTCATGGAGTTGTTTTGTATGTTTAGCCACTCCACTAATGTTTTGAATATTTAAACTACTTTATTTATTATTTTAGTTAAGTTCAATGTATAAATTGGTGTTATTTCTTTTGAAAAAATTATATAAATTGAATTTAGTTACTATAGTTATATAATTGTGTATTTAAATTATGTGGATGATATTTATGAATATTTTTTATTTTAATTAATAAAAAAAAGGAAAAAATTGTATCATAATTTTTTAATTTAAATTATTAGGATTGCGACGGTTCAAATTGTCTCAAAATGAATATTAGCGACGATTGATAACTGTCATAATGTTTCAAATACAAATAAAAATGAACGTGTTTTGCGACGGTTTGAAGCGTTGCAAAACATATATTGAGGCGGTTAGGAACTGTCTCAATTATTGTCGACGGCTGGGACAACGATTTTTGGAACCGTCGCACACTGGCCTCGCGACGCACGAATCTATGACAATTGAAGAACCATCGCAATCTTCCATTTGAGGTGGTTATAACCGCCACAAGTGTCC
Source organism: Cicer cuneatum (assembly GCA_037974295.1). Taxonomy (NCBI): domain Eukaryota; kingdom Viridiplantae; phylum Streptophyta; class Magnoliopsida; order Fabales; family Fabaceae; genus Cicer; species Cicer cuneatum. The sequence continues at coordinate 49,846,203 of JBBPBO010000005.1, read as the reverse complement.
TTAAAAACCGCCACAAATCAATTTTTTTCTTGTAGTGATAAGTGTTGGTGAGTGAAATTTTGAGAGACAAATCTTCATCTTGAAACAAAGCTAAGAGGAATTTGGAGAAAGCCCTTGAATCAAAGTTGTTCATCATGGTGTTGTAGTTCTTGTGGTGGCTTTAGATTGTAAGTTTCTTTCTCCCCCTCTTTTTCCCTCTTAGGCCATATGCTTGTGTTTGGTTGTGGGGGAAGGTTTCTTTTTTTTTTTTTAAAGGAGGGATCAAAGAAATTTAGAGGAATTAATTTACTAATGTTATTATATGTTTCAAGCTTTAGAAATGATAAGAGTTTTTGGAGTGTTTCTTGTCTATAAATGTTATTATATGTTGCAAATTTCATGTCTATAAACAAGTAATTTTTCTTCTTGTGTTATTAATCCTTCTTCATGCTTGTGTTGTTCTTGTTATTGGTGTTTTGAAAAACCATTAATCCTTGTTGTTGATGTTGTTAGTAATGGTTAAAATAAAAATAAAAGAAATTGATTTTTGATGTGTTTGAGTTATGTAATGTGTTGTTTTCAAATAAATGAGTTTGAACTGAAGCTGAAACTTTACAAGAAAATTTAGAGTTGTTAAAGTTGTGACAAAGTTCAAATTTTAACTAAGTTAAAAAGTTTGAGCAAATAGTTAAAATGTGAAATTAATATGTTTGGAGTTAAAAATGTTACTATTTTAATTACTCTTAGACTAGATTTAAAGATGTTTAGAGTACTTTATTAACTTAAATTTTTGTGCTCTAATGGTTGAGTGGTATAACTTGAAAGATAAAAAGATTTAATTTTTGAATTATGATGTGGTTGGATAAATTATGGTGGTGAACAAATTTTTATAAATCATTATGTAGTTAGCTCCTTGAGTCTCGAAAAGGAATCGAGACTGTTGACACCGAGTTAGCGGTAGGGAGAACTCTTAAATATCAATGTTGTTGTGGTGATTAAAGAAAAATGATTTTTCTTAGTTTTTGCCTTTTCAAAAATAGTTGTTATGATTGATGAACAAGAATGTATATGTGTGGTTAACAAATCTTTGAATTGGTGTTTAAAGGAAAACTAGTGAATGGTGGGTTCAAGTTTTTATATGTATACTTTAAATTTTTAGAAAGTTTGCCATGATTTTAATTAAAGTTTCAAGTTTATTAAGTAAGGGTTAAAGTCTTGAGTTAGAATTTTTTTTTTAAAAGATTCCAATTTCCATGAATTAAAATACAAGCTTTGTTGATAAAAAAAACTAAATATAATATATTTTGAAACTAATGAAACTATTTCAAAGAGTTAGAACTTTGAAACTTTAAAAACATTTAATGATATTTTTGTGTGTGGTTACGTTGTTATGAGGTAAATGTTTTGTGTGTGAAAATTTTTGAGAATAATAATTTAAGACGTTTGGAATGATTGTTAGTGAAATCTCTGAAAAATTGAAGGTGTTGGCACAAGCGAGATTTTCGTTGTGTTTGATTGTGGTAGCAATAGTTGTTGATAAAGCTATTATTGAGGTAAGGGCTCCTTCCAAATTTTTATTGTGCACATAGCGACCTTATATGTGTGATTGATGTGTTTTGACGTCTGAATAAGTGATGGTTTATATTGATGTGATTATGCATTCATGATTGATAATATGGGTTGCTACATGTTATAAATTTTTATTGATGAGAATTGTCTTGAGTATGCTATGTGAAAAGTATAAAAGACTATTAGTGTTTTAATGAGTATTAAAAGGGAAATCTTTGAATAGCTGCATTTATATAATGATTGTTGTGAAAAGAGTCAGAGTATGATCATGCATTTCATCGTTAGTGGTGACCGTGATAGGCAATAGTGTTACTGGTGACTGCGATGGGCCACAAGATGATTCCATGAGTTCATTGGTCCATCTTATCCTTACGAGGATTTTTAGCGTGTAGGCCTGTGATAGACTGCACTCTGGTAAATCGTTCTGATATGTGATAGGTGGCACCTCGGTAATTAGTACTGGTTTGTGAGAGGCGGTACATTTATGATTTACACCCTTCTAGGAGGGTTTGGAAATTCCATAATCATGTGCACTGACATATAAGCATTGCATTAGGGTGCTTGGCACGCGAGTCATGTTTGTTATGATATGATATATGTATATACGTGCTCTGTTATTGTTTGTGATCATGTCGTAATTGCTCAGTGTTTACAGTTTGTCTTTATGACATAATTGTTAAATATTAACTGTTAATTTTGGTTGGTGACCCTTTACATTATTGTGGAAATTGGGCTCTGCCCTTAAATGATTCTCGAGTTCATTCCATTGACTTTTACCTTGACGACACAAACTTCGTTAGACTTCCCTGACCGGCATTCGCCGACTTCTTGGGTATACAACCCCATCTCAAGCAAGGCTACATATACAGGGAAAGTGGTGAGGAAAGTAGGAGAGCTGGGGTAGTATTTCGTGTGAGGCTCACTCACGAGATGATCGACTATCCTGTACCCTCAGGATTAGTACTCAGGGTGAATGGAGCATGGGCAGATGCAGGGGATGCTTCAGTTAGAGGTGAGACGGAGGCCACAGTAGCTATGGTGACTCCCACCGTAGGGGCATGGGACCAGGGTTTTGTTGCTGGATCGACTGTACCTTGGTCAGTGCCACCACGGGTCAAGTCAAAGCTTCCACTTCCGGTGAATGATCCTCTCTCGACTGTCACTGAGGTAGTGAACTATTTTGAGATTCCAGTGCCACCGAAGCCACCTATCTCATGGGTGGACTGACTTATGAGGAGATTGACCCCTCCATGGCTGAAGAGGAGGAAGAAGTTACTTCGAGGAGAGATACTGCGTCAGAAGGAACTTGTGCAGAGTATGGAGGTCACCCTTGTTATTGTAGTTGTTAGTGGATGATCAAATTAGTTTTTGGTTGTATAGGGCCTTAGTGTCTTTTTTTTTGTGGTTGTACTTATTTTATTTAGAGATTATTGTATCTATGACAAACCTTGACAGGTGATTTTTTTTGTGGGTCCATGTTCTATTTTTTTGACGTGATCATGGGGGATAACAATCTTGGAGCAGTACTTCTGTGCAGGTTTCAGCCGAGAATACCCCAGGGGTATGAACGATATCTTATAGATCTCATAGCCCCAGTGTATTTTCTATTTGTATACTTTGGATTATTGTCCCAAAAACAATCTTAGCTTGTTTGTATCTATGATGAAATTATTTATGACTCTTGTCATTTTGTTTTACAATGTATTATTTTATTAAGTTATTTTTTTTAAAAAATGCACTCGCGCTATTAAAAATCATGGTGTTACAACGGCGGTTAGTAACTGATGCAACACCTTCTTGGAATAAAAAATAGGTGCATTTAAAACCCCTATTGGAGGCGGTTAGAACTGTCACAAACATTTGCAGCAGTTGGAACTGAATGTGGAAATACGAGAAGAGGGATCGAATTGTGTTTGTCAAAGTTGATAATTTTTTGATAATTTATAAATAAATTAAAAACTAGTTTGATTTTTGGTGACTTATTTGGACTAGAAGCAATCGAATTCAGAGGCAGCAAACAATGAAAGCATAATTAATTTGACACATAGAACTATCTTGGTTCACCACTAACTTGGCTACATCCAGTCCCCTCATTCAGAAGGCTTTAATCCGCTAATTTAAATACCTTGAATTACAAAGCACCAAACCCTCCAAGCTAGTCTTCCTAAATAGCCTGACAACCCCAGACTTTTGAGGAACAACACCACCTTGACTCTACAAGCCAAGTCTTCTCCTAACAACTTGAAAACGCCAGATTGAAGAAGGAACTAAACCACTATCGGATAGGATACAAAAGATTGGAACTTGAGTAGTTGCTTCTAACAAAGCTGATAATAATAATAACTCTCACACTTTAAGAAAAGAACACTCATAAAATATTTCTAACTCGAACAAGTATTTCTCTCTTTGAACTCTAAGACTACTATTTTCTTCTTTTTGATGCTTTTCTTTTTCAGCCTTGAGTATCTAGTTATAGTTAAAATTTGGGCTTCAATTTGGTCCTTTTTTAATTCTGAATTATATTTTGTTCAAATTGCATTTGTAAATTCTTCAAATTGATTATGTTCCTTTTTTGTTTAGATTGAGATTGTAAATTCTTCATATTGATTATGTTCGTAATTTGTTGCATATAAATCTTGATCAAATCTTCTACAAATCTTGACCATATCTTCTTTTGTACTCTTTGAAGTCAAATCGTACTCTTTAAATTCAAATATATTGTTCTCATAAAATACTTTTGTTAACATCAAAACTCTAAATGTAAAACCAACTTGGTTCAAACAATCTCCCCCTTTATTATGATGACAAAACATGTATTTTTTATAATAACTTTTCTTTGTATATCTTTGACTCCCCCTAACTAGGTGCTCCCACTAAGTATATGTATCATTTTCTCCCCAGTTTATCAAATATCTTTCTACCCCTTTTGTCATCAGACAAAAAGACTTGAAAGTGAAACTTGCTCCTTTTTTTTTTTTTTTTTTTTTTTTTTTTTCTCTTTTTTTGTTTATTTTTTTTAATAACATGAATATAACATATTACAAGAAAATATAAAAACTAATTTAAAGGTAAACTACTTTGAAGTGATCACAATATCAGTCAATATCAGTCAAATATGAAGTGATCACTTATTTTTTTGATGAAGTCAAACATATCTTCACGTAGTGGTTTGGGGAATATGTCAGCCCATTGGTGTTCAGTGTCTACAAACTGAATGTTTAGTATCCCATTTTGAACAAAGTCCCTAATGAAGTGGTGTTTGAACTCTATGTGTTTAGCTCTAGAATGTAGTATAGGGTTTTTGGTTAAACAAATGGAAGAAGTGTTATCACAATAGATGGGAATCTTGGTTTCTAGGATTTTGTAGTCTTCTAGATGATGTTTCATCCAAAGTAGTTGAGAACTACATCCAGCTGCTGAAATGTACTCAGCCTCTACTGTTGACATTGTAATAGTGTTTTGTCTCTTACTTGACCAGGATATTAAGTTGTCACCAAAAAAGTTGTTGTTTATGAAGCTGCAACACAAGAAGGGGGGTTGAATTTTGTAAGACCCTTAATTTTAAACATTAATTTTGGAATTATTGTCAAGGGCATTTTGGGAATTTTTGTAAATATTTAATATATGTATGTTTTGAGTGAATATATATATATATATATATATAAATATTTATTTTGGAAGAGGAATTAAAATTATTGGATGAAGAAGTAAATTAATTTAATTTCAAGTAATTAAATTAATTGGACCATTAAGTAAGGATTAGTGGCTAATTGCAAGATAATTAAAAAGCTGGAAAATCAGATAAGTGGCAAGTGAGGTGGCACCATGAGAGTCTATAAATAGGAGTGAGAAGGATGGTGAAGTCAGAACACCATTCCTTCCTCCATACTGCCCATATTGCATGTACCAACTCCATCTCCTCTCCCATTTCTGTCTATGTTTCTGCCATTCCCGAACTGAAATTTGAAGAGAGGGAAATTCCTTCAAACACCATTAATTGAGAATCCAAGCCTCAAACCTGAAAACCCCCAGTAGTAAAGTTAATCCCCACCTCAATACGAAGAGAAAGAACCTAGTGTTGCAGCAGCAAACTCAGGGAACAGCTTCACCGTTTCTGGACGCAGAAAAGGGAACGTAGCAGGAACAAGAGAAATAGCAGAGCACGCTACAAGGGTAAGGGCACCTTCCATTTTTAGCTGCATTAGGGCCATGAATGAGTGTTATTTCAGTTCTGTTTTTAAATGAAAAGCTGTTTTCGAAAATGACATTTTGAGAGAAAATACATTTTTTGAGAAGTGATTATTTTGATGAGTTGTTGTTGGCTGTTTTACTGGTAAAATATGTTGTTTTACATTCTGTGTGAATGCTGGAAAACGTTTGCATTCCATTTTAGTTATGATTAAAAACGCATGTCTTAAAACTGATTTGAAAATGGCATTAAAATGCAAAATGCATCCTGTTGGTGCTTAGTGTTCTGTGATGTTTGCTTGTCATTCTGTTGTGTTTTGAGAAAACTGATTGCATACATGTTTGCTCTGGTGTTTTGGGAAAACTGAATGCATGCATGTTTGCTCTGGTATTTTGTGAACACTGAAATGTTGCATGTTTGTTCTGATGAGTGAGAACACTGAAATGTTGCATGGTGTCCTAATGATTGATCATCTGTCTCTGTTTTGGATAAACTGGTTCTGATTCTGTTTTATGTTGTGGGATTATGGTGATGAAAATGATTCTGAATCTGGTCTTGTTTGTGATGATTCTGGTTGTTCTAGGTGATCTTGATGATATTGATGATTCTGATTCTGGTTGTTTTGTGTGATTCTGGTGGTGTTGATGGTTTTTAAAGAAAAAGGGATTTTAAGTGAGGGAAGGTTTTTCTTGAAAAAGTGCAGAATCTGTTTGATATTGGCTGTTTGTTTTAAAAGAATCAGTTTTGAAAAGGGTTGAACTTTCACTGGTTTTCGAAGGTGTATTCGACTACAGCATGTGTGTATTCGAATACAACCTTCCAGGTTTCTGTTTTATTTTAAAGTTATCAAACCTGTATTCGAATACGAGCCTCTGTATTCGACTACAGAGGAAAGATTTTTGCTTCTGTATTCGCAACTGTATTCGACTACGACCATGTCGTATTTGAATACGGCAGTGAAATTTTTAACACTGTATTCGCATATGTAGTCGACTACAGGCATGCTGTATTCGACTACAGATTCGAGTTTTTCTAGAAACTCAGTTTTTAGCTTCTGTATTCGAATACAAGGAAGCTGTATTCGAATACGGATTCATGTTTTCCAGAAAAACAAGTTTTAATCACTGTCATGTGAGTTTTGAAGTGTTGAGAAACTCTGAGAAGGTTTTAATGATTTGAAAAGAAGTCTGTTATATTGTTTTAAAGCGGAGAGAAGGATGTTTGAAAACCTTTAAGTGACATGGGAGAAAAGGCTGCATTTTCCAAAGGTTGAACTCCTGTATTCGACTACAGTCAAGCTGTATTCGAATACAGAATGTTAAGTTGCAGTTTCCTGCTTCTGTATTCGAATACAGAGGGTCTGTATTCGAATACAGATTCGAATTTTCAGAAAATTTCAAGTTTTAAGAGTATTTTGAAAACCCTGAGTGTCTGGGGAATACTGAGGATATTGTGGTGAGTTAAAGTGGAACTTTTGATGAGATTTTGAAGTGGTGGTGATGAAGTTTTAAAAACTTTACTGATGTAATGAAAGAGGTTGTTTTATGCACTGAAATCTGCCTCTGTATTCGAATACCAGAGGGCTATATTCGAATACAGAGAGTGATTCTATACTGTTTTTGACATCTGTATTCGAATACAGATTCGTAAATCCCAGAAAAATCTCAGTTTTAAACACTGTGTCTGAATTTTGAGGGGTTGGGAAAACATTTCAAAATGTGAATGATTAATGGATTGTTTAATTCATGATTGTGATGATGTTAATTCTGACTGTGCTATTATATTTTAAACATGATGGAAAGCATGAATTTCTGAGTTGCATTCTGTTTCTAGAGAAGTGAAACACTACATATTCATGCATTGCACTGTGAGCGACTGCACGATGTGCTGGACTGTGAGCGTCTGCACTGGTGCTGATCTGTGAGCGATTGCACCCTGGTCATGAGGGCCGTTAATTTGTGCTGGTCTGTGAGCGACTGCACCTTGGTGACTCCAAGAAAATTATGCATGAGCATATATGCATTACATTGAGGGATTTGACCGGTGTGTTACGATTGTTTATATGATGAATGTTGGAAATTAATGTGTGTGAATGCTGTTCAGAATTTGAAATTCTGAATTAATGATTGTGTTTTGTTGACGTGTGTTTGTACTTACCGCATACTTCATAATCATTGACTGCTGTTTTTGAAAAGGCATGAAAGTCATAAATTTTCAAATGAGCATGATTATTTCCTCATCATCATATGTTATACCATGATTATACATGTTGTTGTGCAATATATGCTATGTGATTATCTGTTATTTTCGGTCGGTGACCCCTTGCTATATATTGTGGACTTTGGGCTTTGCCCTCAGATGTTACTCGAACCCGTCCTACCGACGGATACACTAACGACGGAAACATCGTTAGTTTCCCCTGATCTTTACGTACGGAGTCTACGTGGACAACGCAGAGGGACGAACGGTTGGCTGAAGACGAGACTTATAGAGGATACGGTGGAGACCGTGCTACTGTAGCTTAGTGCATGATCAGTCTAGACTTTTGTCTTATTTTTGAAATTCTGTACTATTTTCCGCTGAACCATGTACTTTGATATTTATTTTGGGACGTATTAATGTTTAAAAACTAATTTCCAAAATAAGTACTTGGTGATAATCCTGATGAAGTATTTGGTTTACGTTCATCGATTAATCTATAACGTACTATTTTACGAAGAACTTTATTTTAATTCTTTTGAAATAAATTTGGGAAAACTTATTTTAATTATTAATTAAAAAAAAAAAATGCACCGCGCTGTGTTTTAAACTCGGGGTGCTATAGTGATGATGATGATTTTTTAAGTGATGAGATAAGCAAGAACAATCAAGTTGTTCAGTCAATTCAAAAGGATGAAATCCATTTAGAACAGCAAGATCAAAACATTGATCTCCCTAAAGAATGGAGAACCATTGTGATCACCCCATTGATAATATTATAGGTGATATCAACAAAGGAGTCACTACAAGGCTGAATTTCAAAGATGCTTGTTTAAATATGGCAGTTGTCTCTCAGATAGAACCTTCCAAAATAGGTGAAGCCCTTAAAGATGATCAATGGATACTTGCCATGCAAGAAGAACTAAATCAGTTTGAAAGAAGCAAAGTTTGGGAACTTGTTCCAAATTCGGGAAATAAACTCATCATTGGTACCAAATGGGTGTTTAAGAATAAACTAGATGAAAATGGAATAGTTGTTCGAAACAAGGCAAGGTTGGTCGCTCAAGGATATAACCAAGAGGAAAGGATTGATTTTGATGAATCATTTGCTCTGGTAGCAAGATTAGAAGCAATCCGACTATTACTTGCTTATGCTTGTTCTATGGACTTTGAATTGTTTCAAATGGATGTCAAGAGTGCATTTCTAAATGGGTACATCAATGAGAAAGTCTATGTCAAACAACCACCCGACTTTGAAGACTTCAAAAATCCTTCACATGTCTTCAAATTAAAGAAGACTCTCTATGGTTTGAAACAAGCTCCAAGAGCTTGGTATGATAGGTTGAGTAAATTTTTATGTGAACATGGATTTGAAAAAGGTAAAGTTGATAAAACTTTATTCATTAAAAGAACGAATGGTCATACTTTACTTGTTCAAGTCTACGTGGATGATATCATATTTGGATCAACCAAAAATGAAATATGTGAAGAATTCTCATTAATGATGCAAGGAGAATTTGAAATGTCCATGATGGGATAAGAATGGTATTTTTATTTATCAAGCAAAGTATTGTAAAGAATTATTGAAAAGATATGATATGGACAACAGCAAAGAAAGTGCTACTCCTATGGGATCCGGAATGTATGTTGATAAAGACGAAACTGGTAAGTCAATTGATATATCAAGGTATAGAGGTATGATTTATATCTAACGGCCAATCGGCCAAATATTATGTTTAGTGTTTGTTTGTGTGCAAGGTTTCAAGCAGATCCAAAGGAATCACATCTTGTAGCAGTGAAGAGAATAATGAAATATCTAAAAGGAACGACCAATGCTGGCCTATGTAGGATGTAAGACAGATCGAAAAAGCACAAGCGACACTTGTCACATTTTAGGAAACACACTAGTATCATGGTCTTGTCAGAAGCAAGAATGCATGGCTCTAAGTATTGCTGAGGCATAATACACAGCAGCAGGCAGTTGCTGTGCTCAGATCCTATGGCTTAAGCAACAACTATGTGATTATGGACTTGATCTCAGGTGCATCCCTCTGAAATGTGACAACACTAGTGCTATCAACATCACTAAGAATCTAGTCATGCATTCTCGGACCAAACATATCGACATACATCATCATTTTCTGAGAGATCATGTGCTCAAAGGCAATGTTGAAGTTACTTTTGTTGACACTCATAATCAACTAGCGGATATTTTTACAAAGCCACTGCCTAGAGATTCATTTTACAAAATCCGAAGAGAACTGGGTATCCTAAATGAAAGTGATCTCTAAAGGTTTGAGTGCTTTGTAAGTCATGTCACTTATAATTTATGATTAAAATTATTCCTTTAGTTAAAAATTTAAATTTAAAAATGAAATTTTTACTGTCGTATTCGAATACACACTATCTGTATTCGAATACACGTTCCCAAAAAAACTTGTATTCGAATACATCATGCCTGTAGTCGAATACAGATTTGAATTTTTCAGGTTTTAAAACGTTTTTTTGACAGAATTTAGGTTTTCTCTCAAATACAAAAAAATCAGTAGCCGAATACACTCAAATCCTCTATTTTCATTTTTACGATACTCTCATCCAATTTTACATGCAATCATCACCAAACCTTTACCTCATCATCCATTACATCCAAAGTTGTTTCAAAATCAAACCCAAACCCCGAATTTCCCTAAAAACGTGAAACTCCATATTCTCCATTTCTTCAAACATGGATGCACGTAAAAGAGGTCCAAGGACGAAGGTTGCTACTGTGGGTCCTTCAAAGAAAAGAAGAAATGATAATATGGAAGACCGATCTCGGTTACTTCACTCACTGGAAGAAATCGACAGATTCTGAACCCACTTCTCTGACAAAAAGTTGATTACTCCAAAAATTGGTACTCTTGATTCCTTCTTTGCTTTTAAATTCCCTAAGTTACTTAAAACTCAAAAATAAGAAGAGTTCATTGGATACAATGGTCCTATCTATCCTAACTTAGTTAGGGTATTTTTCTGCAACCTTGAAAAAGATGGTTCTAAGCTAGTGTCTAAGGTTAAGGGAAAAATTATTAATTTAGACACTAAAACCATTGGAGAAATTCTGCACATACCATATGAGGGTCAAAAAATGTGTCCAGGACATTTATGTGAATGGGTAAATACTACCAAGTATGATGCTTATATCTCACTATGTTGGTTTAATAAAGTTACTATGGAAAGAAAAAGAACACAGACTGGTTCAGAGTTTGCTAGGTAGAGATATGGTGTTGGTAATCTAACCGTTGACAACAGATTATTGCATTACTTCTTAAGCTATATTCTAGTACCGAAAGCAGGAAATTATTCACAAATATTTGAGTTTGAACTTTAAATCATGATGTTTATGATAGAAGGGGCTGATCATAACAAGGCTTACTTTGTTCGCTCTGTTCTGTTTGCCTCCAAAGATGCTATAGGATTACCTTATGCAAGAGCATTCCATGTAGCCATGGGAATCTTCTTCTTGGGTCTGGAGTTTTTCCTCTGATGTTTCCCTTTTTTCAGATTTGGACATTCAGACTTGACATGCTCAGGTTCATTGCTTCCATAGCAGATGATGTTTTTCTTGTCATACTTGTCATCATTTCCTCTACTAGATTGCATGGAATTTCTTTGAGGGAATGACTTCTTTCTATTGTGTCACATCCTCTAAATTTTTCTAGATATCAAAGCTAGCTCCTCATCCTCTAAGTCCACATTTTGGTCATTATAATCATTATCCTTTAATTATGTTGTTATCTTCAGATCCTTCTTCTACTTGGATTTTAAAGAGAAAGTCTTCTGCTTTTGCTTGGGCTCATCCACTGCAAGCTCAATTTCATGTGATTTTAAGGAGCTAATCAGTCCTTCCAATTTAAGAGTATTAAGATCCTTAGCTTCTTGAAAGGTTATAATCTTATGTCTCCACTTGCATGGAAAACTCCTAAGAATTTTCTTCACATGATCAGTAGTAGTATAACACTTTTCATGATCCTTTAATCCTGAGACCATAGTATGGAATTTAGAAAACATTGTTTTAATGCCTTCATCTTCTTCCATCTGAAATAGTTCATATTTTCTGACTAGGAGATTGGCCTTTGCTTCTTGAACTCGCTTTCTTGCTTCATAATTCAGAACCAGATTGTCATAGATGTTTTTTGTTGTTTCTTTGTCAGTGTATTTCTTAAACTCCTTAAAGGTGATTGTATTTATCATGATGGTTTTGGACTTGTGATGCATCTTGTACATCTTCTTATGTTCAGCATCCATCTATTACCTTGGAATTTTAGTGCCATCAGTATTTTTTGGAGCAATGTAGCCATCTTCTACTAAGTCCAAAAGTTCAGGATCTTGTGAGATAAAGAAGCTTTTAAGTTTTTCCTTTTAGCACTAAAATATTTCTCCATCAAATAAAGGTGGTTTGTTGATGTTTCCACCAGAGGATTCTTCACAGAATCCAGGCATGTTGAATCATTTTATCTTTCCTCCAACACTGTAAGTCCTCAGCCTTGAGATCGGGCTCTTGATGCCAATTGAAGGTGAAAACCTGAGAAGAGGGATGAGTTGTGTTTGTCTAAGTTGGATTGTTTTTAATTATTTAATCAAGAGTTGGTTTGGGTTTGGTGATTTTAACTAAAAGAAAGGCAAGAACTATCCGACTTAAGTAATCAGAGGCAACAATAAAGTAAAGAGTGTAAAAGTAATATGACACAAGCAGATTTATCCTGATTCACCACCAACTTGGTAGCTACATCCAGTCCCTTCATTTAGAATGATTTAACCACTAATTCAAATCCTATAATAACATAGCATCTGACCCTACAAGTAAGCCTTCTAAAAACGACCTGATACCTACAAACTTTTTAAGGCAAACAAACACCTTCACCCTATAAGTTAGGTCTTCACCACACAACTTGAAAACCACAGATTGTTGAAGGAAACTACACCTTGACCTTACAAGTCAGAGGCAAAATTGTGTGACTAAGAATTAGTGGCTTTGGGCAGATCACAGTTTTGAATCATCAGAGTCAGTATAACATTAGAGGCTGCATATCAAAAGCAGCATTTTGAGTGTGCAGCAACTTGTTATTAGAAGAATATGAGCTTTGAATGCATGGCTTGAAAAATCTCTTCAGAGTTAATGATAGCTTGATATAAATTCTTTAGAGGTATGTTGAGTTTGTGCACATTAGAGGCACGAAAGGGCTTTAGAGGTATGCTTCAAATTCAATCTTTAGAGGCAGTCTTCAGACCCAGTTTCAAAGCCAGCCTTTAGACCCAAACTTCATAACCAAACATCAAACGTAGTATTCGTAATCTTTAGAAACACGTTGCTTTTAGAGGCATATGTTCAGAGGCAAACATGTATACTTTTGTGTTCCTTTGATCTTATCTTCTAGTGACTTCCTCTGGTCGCTTCCTCTGGTATATTCCTCTAATTTTCTTGTTCTAATTGTTGCACACTTAATGAAGCCATTAGTCCAAACAAATTGTTCTAATAAAATAGCTTTGTTAACATCAAAATCACAAGACGAAAACCAACATGGTTCCAACAGATGGCGTAGATGGTCCTCAACGTCATTTTCCCACAACAATAGTCCATTGCCCCTTTAAATGCAATTGTAGGGCTCGTTACTCCTACAGATGGTATCACTACTCTACCGATAGACTCAACCTCTAACAACATCCCTCACATCCAAAACTACACCACTAGACCCCCACCACCAAGTCAGTACACACAGGGAACTCTATTCTCTCACGAGTGATACCTATGTGAAACACCGTCCTAATGATGAAGTATGCTTACTTATGAAACGTATACATTAACATCTTTGCGAAATAGCCAATTTACATATTAATTATATTGCAAGTACAACAAAAACAACAATCACAAACACCCATTCGGCACTCAAATTTCAATGGATACTTGCCACCCTCGGTTTCAACTCATCAGCTCATATTAAAACCTTACTCACAGTCAACCCCCCCGATGCAATATGTAAATGCCAATGTACACAACTCTTGGAATTTCCAAGGTGCAGTCTCTCACGGACCAGCACACGCGCAGTCTCTCACGGACCAGCACGATTATGAAAATGGAATGGAACGTCAAATACACGCGGAACCATTCCGTAGCCCGGATAGAATAGACCGTCTAATACACGCGGAACTACTCTAAACCCGGATAGAATAGACCTTCTAATACACGCGGAACTATTCTACAACCCTTCACGGTTACTACATTGACGTGTATTAGCCTCTCACAGGCCAAATACACAGAAGTTAAATCCTCGCACGGATAGAATGGACTGTCTAATACACGTGGAACCACTCCGTAGTCCGAGTAGAATAGACCGTCTAATACACGCGGAACTACTCTGACCCCAGATAGAATAGACCGTCTAATACACGCGGAACTATTCTATAACCCATGGTTACTACTTAACTTCACGGCCCATCACGGTCACCACATCAACTCTGTGGCCCATCGCGGTAACCACCTGACTATGCAATGCATGGACATGCGATGTTTTCTCTTCACTGAAAACAGTATGCAAATACCAGCTAAAAGTTCAGCCACTCCATCACTTCCTCAAACCATCTCAACAACTTCATTATCACCACATCAACAAAATAAGTCAGTGGCAAAACCAGCAAATCTGTATTCGAATACGAAAGGGTCGTAGTCGGATACAGATGCGAATACAGTGGCAAAAATTGCAATCCTGTATTCGAATACGACAAGGTCGTAGCCGAATACAAATGCTAAGTCAGAAGCAAAAATCACTTATCTGTATTTGAATACAGAGTGTCGTATTCGAATACAAGTTCAAAATTTGAATAAAACAGGAATTTTGCAGGAATGTATTCGATTACACCAATGCCGTATTCGAATACACCTTCGAATACAGTGAGATTTTCCAAAAACTTCAACATGTTTTCAAACTGTTTTATTTGAAAAACCAACACAAACACCAAAACATAATCACCATTCCTTTGAATCACAAAACTCAGAACATTTCTCAACACATATAAATGATTCTACTCATCAACATAACAACAACAAATTTCCAGAAGACCTCCACCCATTTTAAAATCCTTTTCTTTTGAAAACCACCATCAACACCAAAACAAAATCACAACTTCTTTAACCACCAACATCAGAATGTTAACAACAGAACATAATCAATTTCCTTCACCACAATAAAACTATAAAAGCCTCCTCCACTTAACAACAAACCAACAACAACAACATAAAAACAATCTTACCCTCCTAAAACAGTCACAAGACAGTACAGCCATATCCCAACTCATGCATTTTGATCATCCCCAAAACGACATGCAAAGCACTTTCGAGTATCCACACACAACCAAAACATCATTGATGTATCAACCAAAACAACAACACAGATCATCAAAAACATCAACAACACAGATCATCAAAAACATCAACAACATGCATTTTCATCATCCATAACAACATGCACAACAGTTTCATTTTCAAACTAGAAAAGTCAAATATAATCACACATCAACATGCATTTACAGCCCTAAATGCAATCTAGAAAGTTGGAAGGTGCCCCTTACCTTAGTTACGTTTTCTTCGCTCGTTCACGTTACCGCGACAAAAGTCGGCGAAACTCCCGTTCGCGTCGTCGCTACCAAAGTTAGTTGTTTAGCTCCGTAACGATGAGAGGTACAACTTTCGTTCTTGACACTTTCTGGTTCGGCGCTTGGATTTCCAAGTAATTTGACTCTTGAGGATGCTCTTTTGTTACCACCAACACAAAACAGAATGAGAAGAGGAAGAAGGGAACTGACGCATGCAGTGAGGAAGGAAAATGTTTTCTGATTTCTTGCTTCTCACTTACATATATATAGGCATATATGTGCCACCTCACCCAACACAGTAATATTATAATATTACTTGACCATCAAGTACTTAACCACTCTCATCGTAATTAACCGATAACATCTTAATTAACTGCCCGATATTTAATTACTCGTAATTAAATTAATTTATCTTTCATCCAATAATTTTAATCCAACCTCCAAAATAAATATTTATATATATATATATATATACAAATATTAAATGTTTTACAATTATTCCCAAAATATACTTAATATTAAATCCATAATTTAATTTTAATTTAAGGGTCTTACAATATGCAAGTGCACATGATTCCAAAATTTTAAACCCTCCGCAAAAGGGTGTGGACCTCTTGTCCACGGATCGTCTTGATCTAATGTGGAGTCCCTCCAGAAACTCACGACTCAATAATTCCCTCAAGGATATGGAAGTCCCAACAGACAAACCATTGGCGGGATCCAACTCTTTTGAATACCACGCGTAACTATGAATGCATGAGCATATTATGACTCTTTCTCAACATCTATTATGCAAATGTAGTTATTAAAATACCCTACTTTTAATACTCATTAAACACTACTAATATTTCAACAACTTTTCCATAGCATTCTCACGACATTTTATCATCAATAAATTTCATACTTGGTGAATTCATAATGAGACATAGTAAAGAGAATGATTGAATTCAAATAAAATAAAACATGAATCTCAACCAAGAATTGAACTGGAAATTAAAAGCTGAAATTGATAACTCAACTAAAATTGAAGGCTCAAAACTGAATCTGGCCCCGAACAGGGCCTTAAAGTTTTCAACAAAAATTAAAATAAACAACTTTAGTTTCTTAACCCTTTTTAAATCAAATATCACATTCTTATTTGTACAACACAAAATTTTGAAATTCCAAAATCCTAGGGTTTCGATTTTGGTTCGGTCATTAGGGAAAATGGAAGGGAAAAAATTCCTCTTCCAAAAATACTTTTATCCATGGTTTTAAATATTAACACAAATTCACTTTTTTGAGCATCACTTCAAATGGTTCTAAATCAAATTTTTCTTCAAGATCTATTATCACAAGTCATGGATCTAACACTCTTGTGAAGTAAACACCATTTTAGAACAAATCCATTTTTTAAAACATCGAAGTGTTCTAAAACAAATTTTTCTTAAAGATCTATTACTACAATAAATGGATCAATTACTACAATACATGGATATACCAACATTAGTGAAATAAAAAGAACATTCTAACATAAATAATTTGCTTGCAAAATATCAAAATGTCTAAAATCCATTTTTTTTCTTTGAGATCTATCGTTATTGTGCATAGATCTACAACATTTGTGAAGTAAAATTTTAAAACTCCAACCGACAAACAAAAGGGCCTCACTGCCCAGAAGAAAAAGAGGGAGAGACGAATTTTTTCTTACCACTCTCTTATGCTCACGTTGATCACCAATGTAAAAGAAACACTTTACCTCAATAATCTCAAACTCAAACATCTCAATACCTAAGTGCAAGAAGTGAATCTTTCTTCCCACAGTTAGAGGAAAAAGTTGTTTAGAGTACACAATTACCAAATCATTAAGAAGATATTTGAGCCATTGTAACTCACAAGTGGCTGAAGATAATGCCTAATATTATGCTTTAGAGCTTGAACAAGAAATCGTAGTTTGTTTCTTTGAACGCCAAGTGATTAAAGAGTCCCTTAAGAAGAAACAATAGCCACTGATGGATCATCTAGAATCAGGGTAACCAGCCCAATCCGAATCACTGTAGCCATATAATTCAAGAGTAGCTTTTTTGCTAAAAAAATAGTCCTTGACCTGGGGATCCTTTTAGGTAGTGAAGGATGCATTTTGCAGTCTTCAAATGACAAGCTGATGGTCTTGAAAGGAACCGGGGCAATTGTTGGAGAGGGCAAGTAATATATGGTTTGGTTGTAGTTAAGTATAAAAGCTTACCCACAAGATGTTTGTAGCATGCCACATCATTGAAGGGAGGCTATTGAGAACTCGGATAAATTATCCCCAACAAGGACAATGTCATCCACATAAATGAGTATGCCAATGTAGGATGAAAATGTGATATGTGTGAAGAGTGAGTGATCAAAGTGCTTGTTGAAAGCAAAGACTAACTAGTAAGGTGAAGGGACAATCATACCACTGGCTGCTTGCTTGTTTCAAGTCATATTATGATTTATTCAATTTACACACTTTGTGAGATGAGGTTATGTATGAAACCAAAGGGAAAACTCATATACGCATCTTCTTTTAGTTCACCATGGAGAAAGACATTATTTACGTCCAAACAATGGATATGCCGTCCCTTGATTGCAGCCACAACAATCAGCATATGCATTGTAGCCATCTTGGCTACAGGAGAAAATGTATCTAGATAATCAATCCCTATAGTTTGGGTGTATCCCTTGGCACTTACATCCACTTACAACCAATTGAGGTGACACCAGTAGGTTTGTCAACAACAGACCATGTTTGGTGGTTTCCAAGGCCTGCAATTCCCTATTCATGGCCTTTATCCAACATGGGTGCAAACTGGCTTCTGTATAATCGGGGTGTTTAGGAATAATATCCAATGAAGCAATATAAGATTGATGAGAGGGGGATATGTTGGCATAAGATACATCATCTTGGATAGGGTAAGGACAAGAAGTGTGGGAGGAGTGGCAGACAAAGTCTTGTAAGTAGGAACGGGATTATGAGCTCTGTGAGATTGTCTTAGGGTACGTACATGCTCAAGGCTGATAGTAGGTGCAAGGCTAGAGAAGGGAAAAAGTCATGGATGTTTGGTGGAGTGAGGTTTGGTTGAGTGGCAGATGTGGGCGCAGAGATGAAACAATGGTAGAACAATGATGGATCAGAATAAGTGAGTGAAGCAGGGGGTGGTTTAGGAACCCATCATTGCAACTGGTTTGGATTGGTATAAGGGAAAATCCTTTCATGGTACACAATGTGTCTAGAAATAGACACAGTCTTGTGAATAATATCAAAAACAATAGATCCTTCCATGTGTTGCTTGTAACAACTATTTAAAACCAATGAAGGCATTCTATTTATCATAAAAACAGCATGTAATACAACATATGTTCAGAGATATTTGGGTATGGATGATTGCATCATGATGGTTCTAGCTACTTCCAAAATGTGTTGATATTTGCGTTCAACCTATCCATTTTGTTCATGGGTCCCTACACAACTAAATTGATGAATAACTCCCTTCTTTTTACATATGTCATCCAAATAAAATTCAATGCCATTATCAATTCTTAGCATCTTAACTTTACTGTCAAATTAGTTATCAACAAGGGTGAGAAATTCCAGCACCCTATCCTTAACTTTAGACTTATGTTTTAGCCAAACAGTCCAGGTGAATCTAGTGTAATCATCAATGATGGTTAAAAAAAATCTATATCCATGGATAGAAGATAAGGAACGTGGTCTCGAAACAGCGAAATGAATTAAAGCAAAATCATGAATGGCTCTACTAGTGCTTAAAGGAAAAGACAGTTTTCTCTACTACGCAAAGTGGCCAACATCACAAACGAAATCCTTACTAACAACAATAGATGGAAAATCTTTACAAAACATAGCTAATTTTGTAGAAGAGGCATGGCAAAATCTATAGTCCCATAAAGTTGAATCAAGAACAACAGAGCCAAAGATATTAAATACATGACTTACAACATGATCATTGCTTGCAACAGAAGAGATCAAAGAAGCACCACCATAACCATAAAGGGACGAAGCGAGACATTTATCTTAATATGGCTCAACTATAATAGATTCTAAGACAGATATTTTTTTATTTCAATAAAATTGATTTTCTCACTACTTTTTATTAGTTTTAAAATAAAAGAACCTTACTTTTGTCAAAAAAATTAAATAAAAGAACTTCTTAGTAATGCTTCTAATAAAATAAATTTTTTAAACCATTAATATTCAGGTTATTTCATGCAAAAAGAGAAATAATAAATATTTATATTATGAAAATAAAAATAAAAAAATTATCCGTAAGACCTAACTCAACTAACAAAGTATTTACTTTAATGATTTGCATTAAAAATATTGACAAACCATTATTTGAGTATGCACGCTTCATTTGTCTATTGGTGTTGAAAATATGATTGTAATGTTAATGCCTTTGTTGAATTTGAGTATTGTTAGATATTACTTAATGATAATAATGTCTATTAGTTTGAAATACTTTGTTTTATTTAGATTGTTGTAATTAAATCATAGATTATGTTTTAATCTTCTATTTGAGTTGTTTATTACTACTATCAAATTGGGGAATTAGTTTGATGTTTGCATGTTTTGATTTTGAGTGTTTGATCTTATTTTTGTTTAAATAGTTTGATATTAATATTAAAGTTTTGAGTATGTGTGAAAAAGTGAGGTTGAATTTAATATATATACTTATATATTTTTTCAAGCAACACGTACTTGGAATCGTCAAGAGATAAAAGGTTCTCTTTAGTCTAGTTACCGGTCTAATCATGGAACATTATTAGGGACTATTTGAACTAATTTATTTATTGTTTTAATTTAATTTAATGTATAGTTGTTACTTTTGAATATATTATATGAATGAGATTTACTTATAATTTTATATTTAATTTAATTATATTAATGAGATGTATGAATATTTTTCATTTTAATTAAATTAATGAAAAATGAAAGAATAATAATCAACAAAAAAATTGAAAACTTAAGTTTGCTAAGGTTTAAACCGTCACCAAAAGTACATAGCGGTCGTAAGACTATGAATTCTCTAAACTCTAATTTATGCAATTTTATTGTATTTGATGTTGAATTGCTAAGACTATTAGCCCAATTTTTATTTTATGAATTAAGTGAAGGTGCAAACACGAGAAGGGGGGTTGAATTGTGTTTGCCAAAGTTGAATTCTTTTTGCTCTTTTGTTGAAAGTTTATATAAATTATTTGGGGAAGAAACAATCAGACTCAATAGCAGCGGATAATAACAGTATAAGTATTTCAACACAAAGATTTATCCTGGTTCACCATTAACTTGGCTATGGTCCCTTCATTCCGAAGGCTTTAATCCACTAATTCAAACACTTTGAATTACACAACACCTAACCCTCTAAGCCAGTCTTCCCAAACAGCCTGACAGTCCCAGACTTTTGAGGAACAACAACACCTTAACCCTACAAGCCAAGTCTTCTCCTACCAATCTGACAACCCCAGATTGAAGAAGGAACTTACACCACTATCGGGTTTGATACAAGGTTTTGGAACTTTAGTTGCTGCTTCAGGAAAGCTGATTGTAACAAATCTTCTTCTTCGAATTTTGTTTCTTTTTAATTTTGAACCAAATCTTCTTCAAATTGAAATTAAATCTTCTTCAGACATTGATAAGATCTCCTTCAAATTTCCATCAAGTCTTCTTCGAATTTTGAATCAAATCTTCTACAAATATGAATCAAGTCTTCTATGAATCTGGACCAATGTCTTTTTCGAATCTAGACCGTGTCTTCTTCTGATCTGGACCATGTCTTCTTATGGACCATGTTTCCTTCTGATCTGACCATGTCTTCTTCTGGACCATGTTTCCTTCTGATCTAGACCATGTCTTCTTCTGATCTGGATCATGTTTCCTTCTGATCATGACCATGTTTCTTTCTGATTTGGACCATGTCTTCTTCTGATGTTTGCCTCGGATGGTATCCTCTGATGATGTCATCTGATTCTTACCTCTGATGATATCCCCTGATTTTTGCTTTTGATGATATCCTCTGATATCCTCTGGTGACATCTTATGGTGTATCTTTTGGAGGTATTTTCTGGTGATATCCTTTGGTATCCTCTGGTGACATCTTCTGGTTGTATCTTCTGGAGGTATCTTATGGTGATATCCTCTGGTGACATCCTCTGGTGATGTCATCCTTATCCTCTGGCGACGTCATCCTCTATTTTTTGCATTCTTCTTTGAAGTCAAATATATTATTCTCATAAAATACTTTTGTTAACATCAAAACTTTGAGTGTAAGAACCAACATGGTTCAAATATTAAGTACCAAAAATATATTTTGTAAGAGTTAGTAATATGTTTAAGATATATATATATATATATATATATGTAGACCCGATTAAAATTAGTTATCAGAGAGTAATTTAATGAAGTTACGAAGAATTTCTTATCGACAAAAATTTTAAGATGTCACATGTTACTGATAAATTCATCTGTCAATTGAGTTGCGATGAAAGTAGATATTTTTATTAAATTAGATTACGAAGCGACTGATGTGATGTGTGTAAGAGTGATTAGATGTTGTAATAATTATTTTAGTAAAAACTTAAATAATTAGAAGCCATTAGCTGAGACACTCCCTCTTAGTTCCCTCATTCCATCCTTTTCTTCTCTCTTGAAGCAAAAAACAAAAAGAAAAAAACATAAGTGTTGTGAGTGAAATCATGAGAGACAAATCTTCATCTTGAAACAAATCTAAGAGGAATTAGGAGAAATCCCTTGAATCAAAGTTGTTCATCTTGGTGTTGTAGTTCTTGTGGTGGCTTTGGATTGTAAATTTCTTTCTCCCCCTCTTTTTCCCTCTTAAGCCATATGCTTGTAATTGGTTGTGGGAGAAGGTTTCTTTTTTTAAAAAAAAATTATACTCAAGAAGCTAGTTTAGAAGGAGGGATCAAAGAAATTTAGAGGAATTAATTTAGTAATTTTATTATATGTTTCAAGCTATAGAAATGATAAGAGTGTTTGGAGTGTTTTGTTGCAAATTTTTTGTCCATAAATAAGTGATTTTTTTTCTTGTGTTATTAATCATTCTTCATGCTTGTGTTGTTGTTGTTATTGGTGTTTTGAAAAAAAATTAATCCTTGTTGTTTATATTGTTAGTAATGGTTAAAACAAAAAAAGAAATTGATTTTTGATGTGTTTGAGTTATGTAATAAGTTGTTTTCAAATAAATGAGTTTGAACTGAAGCTGAAACTTTACAAGAACATTTAGAGTTGTTAAAGTTGTGACAATGTTCAAATTTTAACTAAGTTAAACAGTTTGATCAAATAGTTAAAAAGTGAAATTAATATGTTTCGAGTTAAAAATGTTACTATTTTAATTACTCTTAGATTAGGTTTAAAGAAGAAGTTTAGAGTCCTTTATTAACTTAATTTTTTGTGCTCTAATGGTTGAGTGGTATAACTTGAAAGATAAAAAGATTTAATTTTTGAATTATGATGTGGTTGGATAAATTTTGGTGGTGAAAATTTTTTTAGAAATCTTTATGTTTATGTAGTTAGCTCCTTGAGTCTCGAAAAAGAATCGAGACCGTTGACACCGAGTTAGCGGTGGGGAGTGTAAGTTTAGAGGACCTAAGAAGGGGGGGGGTGAATTAGGTGTTTAAAACTTTTATGGTTTTTAGAGTTTTGTGAGTTATTTTACTGGTTGTGTGAAGTGTATGAAACCTTTGTAAATGACTGAAAGTAAAGCACACATAAATTTATCCTGGTTCCCTTTACAATCAAGGGTACATCCATTCCTCTTGCACAACACAAGAGATTTTCCACTATTTGTTAGAATAAGTTACAAGTCTAACACTAAGACTTCAGTTACAAATTCCTAACACTTTACCTTAGATAACACACCACTATCTTAGTTTACAAAACTTAAAGAACCTACACTAACTTCAAATGATTTTGTGAATATGTTCTTAACTAAGAACAAGAATATAACACTAAGTATAATGATACTAATCAAGATCACTTTCAAGTACAACTAAGAACCTTTCTTAATGATATGAAATTGAAAAGCATGTACTTGAAAATATGAAAATGAAGCTTTAAAAGTTTTTGAGATTTCAGAAAATAGTTCTAAGATTGGTAGGTAGGATTGGTTAGTAAGAATTGAAGCTATGAGGTATTTATACTTCATAGACAACACTTCAGATCAGTGGCGATTGTTCCCATAAGTTTTGATGAACTTATGCAATGATCTAGAACTGAAAAATTGCATTGTTTCGAAGTTGTATTCGACTACAGCCTCAACGTATTCGAATACACTTCTGTAACGTTCAGTTTTTATTCAAAATTTGAACTTCGTATTCGAATACGATACGTCGTAGTCGAATACAAGTATGTGATTTTTGCCACTGACTTGAGTTGTATTCGAATACACAAAGCTGTAGTCGAATACAAAAGTTCAGTTTTAGCTACTGACTTGATATCTTTATTCAGCTACGACACTTCGTATTCGAATACAGATCTTCAGTTTTAGCTACTAACTTGCTATCTGTATTCGGCTATGACACTTCGTATTCGAATACAGATCTTTAGTTTTAGCTACTGATTTGCTATCTGTATTCGGCTACAACACTTCGTATTCGAATACAGATCTTCAGTTTTTGCTACTGACTTAGCGTTTGTATTCGGCTACGAGAAGTTGTAGTCAAATACAACTTTGATTTTTGTCAAAAACATTATTTTTAAATATTTGTTTATGCATTTAAATACTTAGAAAATACTTTTGATGCATATGCTAAATATAGAAGGTTCTCATAATATTGTATTTGAAATGTACTTTGAATTTTTATCAAGTTCCTTAAAGCCTAAGTTACCTAATATGACTTGAAAGATTATTTTCCTTTGAGTTTGCATTTTGATCATTACACATAGTCTTTTGTCTTCATAAAAAATGTAGATCTTATTCTTTTTCATTCTCCCCCTTTTTGATGATGACAAAACCTTGTTGTTTGAAATTTCAAAGACTTTGATTTCACCCCGTTGATATGGTTACTCCCCCTTGATATATGGTTACTCCCCCTTTGTTTTTGAAATTATGTGTTGGAAGATCAGTAAAAAAAATGCAAGCATCACATAATATTTAGGAAGATTGCAATCTAGAAGTAATTTAAATTGAAATAACCATGTCTAGGAATACATTTAGTAAAAGGAAATAAGAAGTTTAAAGGAAATGTTTAATAAAGCTGAAACAAATAACAAAAATTGCAATAGCCAATCTACTCATCAAAATCCGGTGGGAGATGAAGGTAGTCAATTTTGTCGGACAGATTGCTTAGTTCTTGATGTAGAGAGGCATGATTTTGAGTGATGGTTGTTTCAATTTGTTGAAATCTATTGTTGAAAGATGTGGTCATGGTTTGAAATTGGTGGGTGAATGATGTATTCATATTTTGAAATTGGTCTGTGACAAAGGTTTGAATCGAGTTGAGTTTATCCATGATCATGCAATTTGAAATGATATCGACATCAGTCGCTATGTCTTCTGCTTTTAGTTTTTCTGCATCTTCTGCTTCTTCTGTAGCTTCATCTTGAGCACTTGTTGATGAAGTTTGTCCAAGATCACCCTTGTGGACATAAGTTTGAAGTGGTTCACTCCATACTATTTTCATGCTGTGTAGGACACTTAAGTCTAACATTTTGTCTTTGGTAGTTTTGTACAAAACTTCTCCTGAGAAATCTACCTTAAAATGGTCCCTCTGACTCTAAACCCAACACTGATCGTAATTATGACTCTAGAAGTGAATCAACAGACGGAGAAATTGAGGTACTTTCTGACTTAACCATAAATGATTTCTTAAATTAAAAACATAGTTTGTCTCTAAAACTAAAAGAACTTAGGAAAGTAAATGCAAACATGGTTGAAGAAATTAATGTTTTAAAAAATGAAAGTGTTGACGCTAAAACAAAAAATACAACTCTGAAAGATAATCATGTCGCAAAACCTTCAAAAAATGTCATATTTAATTATGATAAATATTAAGTAGCATCCAAGACTTTCTAGCTAACAATATAGAAAGAAGCAAGTATGCTTATATGATTTACATAGTTACTATAAATGGTAAAAAAGGTTTAAGATACCAAGAAACACTAACTAAGTATGAACTTATCAAACTTGATGTTTTATGTACTGTTTGCTGCAAGAAAGGTCATGCCAAAATATCTTGTCCTATGTTAAACACAAGGAAAGACAAGAAACCTTTTAAGACTAACAAACTAGGACCCAACAAAATTTGGGTACCTAAGATCAAAATTATCTATGTTGCAGATGTTCTTAGCAGCCAAGTTGAAACACCAGT
This sequence comes from Cicer cuneatum, assembly GCA_037974295.1. Lineage (NCBI taxonomy): Eukaryota > Viridiplantae > Streptophyta > Magnoliopsida > Fabales > Fabaceae > Cicer > Cicer cuneatum. The sequence goes on along the minus strand of JBBPBO010000005.1, from coordinate 49,820,291 downwards.
TATTGTACTTGGAAAGTGGATGCTCGTGACATATGACGGGAGAAAAGTCTGTTCCAAGACCTAACATTGATCAGAGGTGGTACAATAATTTTGGAGGAAAGCAGAAAGGTCAGATCATTGGACACGACACAATTGATAATGGCACCTCTTCTTCCATTAAAGATGTTTTGTTTGTTAAGGTCTTAAACATAATATATTTTGTATTGGTTTATTAAGTGATAATGACTATGGTATTATATTTAATAAAAAATCATGCAAAGAGATTAGTCAAAAAAATGGATTTGTACTCTTTACAGGCCGAAGGAAAATAACATATATAAGATAAATCTATTTAGCTTAAAGAAACAAGATGTTAGGCGTCTCATGTAAGTAAATGAAAAAAAATTAATTTGGCACAAAAGGTTAGGTCATGCAAATCTAAGATTAATCTCAAAATTGAATAAACTTCAAACTAGTTAGAGGTCTATCTATGCTTATCTACAAAACTGAAATTATGAGTGAAGCTTGTGAAAAGGCAAAACAAACTAAGAACTCCTTTACTCCTAAGAACTTAGTTAGTACCTCCAAACCCCTTGAGCTCTTGCATGCAGATCTCTTTGGGCTAGTGAAAACAGCCTTCGTAAATGGAAAGAAATATGGCTTTGTAATAATAGATAATTACATTAGGTGGATTTGGGTAAAATTCTTATAAAATAAAGATGACTGCCACAAAATGTTGATTGCATTTTGAAAACCAATAATGAATGTAAAATGTCTTAGGATTATAACAAATAAAAGTGATCATGGAAGAGAATTTGGAAACAAGTTCTTTGAAAGTTTTTGTGATGAGAGTGGAATCTCACACAATTTCTCTTCTTCTAGAACACCACAACAAAATGGAGTTGTAGAAAGAAAGAATAGACCCCTTCAAGAAGTGGCTATAACCATGTTAAATGAGATGGATGTTGCAAAATATTTCTGGATAGAGGAAATTAACATTGCATGCTATATTCAGAATAGAATTTTAATTAGGCCAATATTGAATAAACACCATATGAATTATGGAAGGGTAAAAAGCCAATTATCTCTTACTTTAAGCAATTTGGTTGTATTTTGTATATGTTTAACACTAAAGACAACTTTGGCAAGTTTGATTCCCGCTAACAAAAGTGTACCTTCCTTGGATACATTAAAAGATCCAAAGCTTATAGAGTGTCCAATAGGAAACTCAAATTGTGGAGGAGTCAATACATGTTAATTTTGATGACAAACAACTTGACCTTAAAAAGTATATGCATGTTGAGGATACTGCGAGACCAGACGGAGACAAACCAAAAGAACCTAAACAATAAGAGGATGCAAGGAAATCAAAGGAAGATGAAAAAATATCAAAGATGAATCTGACCAAGTTAGAAGCAATCAAAGTAACTTAGAAGTCAAAACTGGATGGAAGTGTTGGAACCAAGTTGGTTTTATAATTAGAGTTTTGATTTTAACAAAATTATTTTATGAGAACAATATATTTGACTTCACAGAGTATGAAAGAAGATTCGTGTTTTTGAAGACAAGCTAAAATAAGAATTGATTTGGATTTATAATTGAAGAAAATCTTTGACCATGTTGAAAAGAAGATACAGTCAAGATTTTAAGAAGATATGATCAACATCTTATCTACAAGATATGAATTATACACAAGATGATTTGATCAAGGTTTATCACAATAAGATATGAATTATATACAAGAAGATTTGATCAAGATTTATCACAAGAAGATATGAATTATTTACAAGAAGATTTAATCAAGATTAATTTACAAGAACATATGAATTATTTACAAGAAGATATGATCAAGAATTGTTTAGAAGATGAAACACTCATAAAAATATACATTTATTATTTGCAAAGATATGATTCAAATTTTGACAAAGGACAAAATACTAAATTAGACTTAGTCAAATTCCTACTTGTGAATGTTCAATTACCGGTCCAACACTATGTTCCCGCCCATATCAAAGCAAGCAATATGAAGGAAGTTTCATATGAAGACTTGTGAAATAAATCTTAACAAAATACGAACAATATCAAGCTGAATAATTTACAAACTCAATCTTAGCAAATATGAACAATATTGATTTGAAGAATTTACAAATTCAATATGAACAAAATATGAATAATGTCAATATGAAGAATTTACAAACTCAATCAAAACATAATACGAGCATAATCAATCTATTAGAACTGCTCAGATTGGATTCAGAAATAAATGATTGGCTAAAGAACATATTATCAAAAAGCATCTTGTTTAGAATTATTTTTTAAATAAGATCATTGTTGACCAAGCTAGGAATGAAGATACAATTCATAATTAAACAAAGACTAAATTGAAGCCCTAATTTTATCTATAAAAATATACTCAAGGATGGAGAAGAAGATCATCGAAAAATCAGAAAAGAGTAGAAGAACTCAAACTCAAAATTCCAAATTCATCTTAGAGTTCAAAATGAGAAACCCTTGTTCGAATGAAAAATATTTACTAATAGTTTTTCTTAGTGTGTGATAGCTATTGTTATAATCAGCTTATTAGAAGCAACTACTCAAGTTCCAAACCTTTGTATTCAAACCTGAAAGTGGTGTTAGTGTGCCTTCAACAATCTGGGGTTGTCAAGGTGTGTGCGTTCCTCAAAAGTATGAGGTTGTCAAGCTATTTGAGAATACTGGCTTGAAGGTCAGGTGCTATGTAATTCAAGTTGTTGAATTAGATGGTTAAATCCTTATGAGTGAAGGGACTAGATGTAGCCAAGTTAGTGGTGAACTAGGATAAATTACTTGTGTCACTTTATTCCTGCAGTTCTTAGTTTTATTATTGCTTCAATTCCAAGTAAATCATCAAATTAACCAGTTTAATCAAATAATGAAAAAGTTATCAACTTAGTCAAACACAATTCAACCCCTTTCTCTTGGTTACACCTTCAGAAAGCACTAGTCATCCCACCCCGAATCACCGATTATTGGAAATTATAATGATCCTTTGAAGACTAGATCATCACTGAAGGACACAACCTTGTTTGGTCTACTATCATATATTAAACCTACCTTTGTTGATGAAGCACTGATAGATGTTGGATGGATCCCTGCAATGCAAGAAAAGTTGAATGAATTTAAAAGGAATGATGTTTGGGATCTATTACCCAAACCAAAGAAAAACATTATTGGAGCAAAGTGGGTTTTTAGAAACAAGTTCAATGGAAAAGGAGAAGTTGTCAGAAACAAAGCCAGACTGGTTGCACAAGGTTACATTCAACAAGAAGATATCGATTACACTGAGACATTTGCTCTAGTGCTCAAGTTAGATGCCATTGGTATCCTACGTACTCGCATTTGCTTTGTATAATAACATTACATTATTTCAAATGGATGTTAAAAGTGCCTTCTTAAATGTCTTAAATGGGTATATAAGTGAAGAAGTCTATGTTAAGTAACCCGTAGGTTTTGAAAGCTCTGAATTTCTAGACAATGTTTTTAGACTTAGGAAAAGTACTTTTGAAATAGGAAAAGTAGACACCACCGTATTTAGAAAATAAAAAAGATATGACATTCTTATTATTCTAATTAATGTTGATGACATTAATTTTTTATCTACTAATGGAACTCTTAGAAATAAACTTAGGAAATCATTGTGTGGGCTATAATAAGCACCTAGGGTATGATATGATAGATTAAGTAATATCTTGCTTAAAAATAGTTTTGAAAGAGGACAAGTAGATACCACTCTAGTTAAAAAAATCAATAGGATATGACATTCTTATTATTCATATTCATGTTGATGACATTATTTTTGGATCTACTAACGGTAGTCTTTGCGAAGAATTTGCTTAGTTGATGCAACTTGAATTTGAAATGAGCATGATGGGAGAACTAAAATTCTTCTTAGGGATACAAATTCAACAAATTCAGAAGGGCATATACATTCATAAAGAGGATTGATTGGATCACTCATGTACCTTACTTCTTCAAAAGCTGATTTTTTATTTAGTGTGTGTGCGTGAATGCAAGATTTCAGGCTGATCCACATGAGTCTCTCTTAACTGCTGTTAAGAGGAGCCTTAAATACCTGAAATGTACTTCCAACATTGGCTTGTTCTACAAGAAATCTACTAAGTACATGTTAAGTGCCTATTGTGATGCTGACTATGATGGAGAAAAACATGAAAGAAAAAGCACTAGCGAAAATTGCACATTTCTTGGTGAAAAAATAATCTCTTGGTCAAGTAAGAGACAAAACACAATTGCAATGTCAACAATAGAGGCTGAGTACATTTCAGCAGTTGGCTGCAGCTCTTAAATGCTATGGGTGAAACACCAACTGAAAGATTAATGTCACACCCCGATTTTTAACAGCGCGAGTTTATTTTTTTTTTCAACACAAATGATGGAAATTCAAATTAAAATTTAAAATAAAACCACTCAATAAAGTAATATGCCATAATATAAAACGACAAAAGTAATTAAATAATTACATCATAATATAACCAATTAAAATAGTTTTGGGAATTAATATTCAAAATATACAAATAGAAAATACACCGGGGCTGTGAGACCAGTAAGACAACGCTTATACCCCTGAGGTATTCTTGGAAGACACCTACGCAGAAGTGCTGCTCCAAGAATGTTATCTCTCCCCCCATGGTCACGTCAAAAAATTTGGATCATGGACCCACCAACAACAGTCACTATCAATGAACGTCATAAGTACAGTCATCCCAAAATGAAATAAGTACAACCACCAAAACACTAGGGCCCTATACAACAAAACTAATCTGATCATGCACTACAACTACAATAGCAAGGGTTACCACCACACTCTCCACAGGTCTTGTGACGCAATCACTAGCCTCGACGTGGCATCCTCCTCCTCATCAGCCAGAGAAGGATCAGTCTCCTCCGAGGTCAGATCGACCCACGAGATAGATCGCTTTGGCGGCGCTGGAATCTCAAAACAGTCCTCTACCGGCATAGACGGACCTGGAATGTCAACCTCCACTGGCGTCGGCCCTTTGTCCTTCTCACCCGCTTCTGGTTCAGGCACCGGATCTTCTGCTACCATGGTAAGAGTCACCACACCTACAGTGGCCTCTGTCTCAACTCCAACTATTGGACCCTCTGCGTCCGTAAATACCCCGTTCGCCTCAAGCACTAGTCCTGATGGTACAGGAAAATCGATCCGCGCGTGAGTGTGCTCCACATACGACACTGCCCCGGCGATCCAACTGGTTCTCACCACTCTCCTCGTATAAGTAGCCCTGCTTGAGATGGGGTCGTATACCCAAGCTGTCGGCATGTGACGATCAAGGAAATCTAACGACGTCTTCGTTGTCAAGGTAATTGTCGATGGTTCGGGCTCGGGTATCATCTGAGGGCAAAGCCCAATTTTCCACAATAATGTAAAGGGTCACCAACCAAAATTAACAATTAACAATAAGCAGTTATGTCAAAGATAACGAATACATACATGGCATGTTCCAGCACTATAACAACAATGATAAAATAAGTATACTCACTTATTTAAATGTATAACATCTACATTTTCGAAAAACCAAAGACTTAGAATACAGATCATGTTGCAAGTCCAATACAATCTACAACCATAATAACTCATTAGGAACCTAGAATTTTAAGGTACTTGCACATATCATTTCCACACATCAGCTCATAACAATCATGACTCGCAGGTCAACCAACCCAATGCAATGCGTGTATGATAAGGCACATGATTCTGGAATTTCCAGGATAAAAACCCTTCTCAAAGAGGCGTAAATCATAAATGTACCGCCTATCACAGGCCAAAGTACTAATTACAAAGGTTCAGTCGCAACACAGACTAGCACGATTTACTTGTGTAGCCTATCATATGCACTACACAAAAGTTAAATCCCTGCAAGGATAAGATGGACCGTCCAATCACGCGGAACGACCCTGTAGCCCGTCACAGTCACTACTTAACTTCGTGGCCCATCACGATCAACACTTAACGACAAAACCCTCCTCGAAGGGGCGTAAATCATAATTGTACCGCCTATCACGGGCCAAAGTACTAATTACTGAGGTGCAGTCTCTCATGTAGTAGCACGATTTACTTAAAGTGTAGCCTATCACAGGCACTACACACAAGTTAAATCCTCGCACGGATAGAATGGACCGTCTAATCACGCGGAACCACCCTGTAGCCCATCACGGTCACTACTTAACTTTATGGCCCATCGCGGTCACCGCTTAACTCTGTGGCCAATCGCAGTCACCACTTAACTATGCAATACATGAGCGTACTCTGTTTCTCTTCACCGAAAACAGTACGTAATTGCAAATATGAAACCCGGACACTTCATCACCATTATAGAAACAATCTCAAAAGAACCTCATATAATTTATTATATGTCTTAAAAATGTTTTCCAAATCATTAAGTGCATAAACAGATATTTAAAAACTAGAATTTTTGGCAAAAATTCAATCTATATTCGAATACAGCTTCCTTGTAGCCGAATATAGAGGCTAAGTCACTAGAAAAATCTGCAATTCTATATTCGAATACGAAGGGGTCGTAGCCGAATACAGATGCGAAGTCAGAAGCAAAATCTACAATTCTGTATTCGAATACGAAGTTGTCGTAGCCGGATACAGATGCTAAGTCAGAAGCAAAATCAACAAGTCTGTATTCGAATACGAGGTTGTCATAGCCGAATACATATGCTATGTCAGTAGCAAAAATCTCGTATTTTCAAAAATTTCACTTGAGCTCAAACTCTTTTCTTTGAAAATAACCACAACACCACAAACAATCAATCTCTCAACAACAACACAACAACCAAAACATCTTTAACACAACCACATAACAGCAACATCATCAACAATATCACAACAATGATTTTATCATCAACCACAACAATGGCATTTTTCTCATCAGGCACAACAACTTCACGTTTTCAACCAAGATAACACATTTATCAACCATCAAATACACATTTAGGGTTCCTACATGCAAACTAAAAATTTGGAAGGAGCCCCTTACCTTGCTAACGTTTTCTCGACCATTTTCGTTACCGCGACCAAAACCTGCGAAACTCCCGCTCGCGTCGTCGCTACCAAAGTTAGCTCACTAGCACTATAGTGAGGAGAGGAGTAACTTTCCCTCTTGACACTCTTCGAATGGGAGCATAGATTTCGATGTAATCTTGGTTTTGAGCATGCTTTTCTTGTTACCAACACAAACAGAAAAAGAAGAAGAAGGAAGAAGGGTAGCTCGCGACAGGTTGGAGGAGAATAAGTTTTTCTCTTTCTGTTTCTGTTTTCTTCAGCTTGCCTTCTCACATACATACATATATATATTACTTACTTCCCACCTACTATGTATATATATATATATATATATATTAGAGATCAACCCACAATTAACTAAATGCTCTCGTCACAACTCTATGGACAGATAAAATTTGATAACTGTCCGGTATTAAATTCCTCATAAAATAATTAAATTATTTTTCGACAAATAATTTTAGTCGGTCTCAATATATATATATATATAGATATGAATATATACATATTTTAAACGTATTACAAATATATCAGAATATATTTGATATGTAATCCATAATTTAATTTAAAATTAAGGGTCTTACAATTACAAAATATTTGAGAGTAACATTCCCAAATTATGTGATAATACTTATGCTATTTTCCTAACAAAGAACCCAATCCTGCATTCTAGGGCTAAACACATTGAAATTAAACGATACCTTTTTTAGGGACTTTATTAAAAAAAGAGTACTAAATATCCAGTTTATAGACACTAAATACCAATGGGTTGACATATTTACCAAACCGCCAGCTGAAGACATATTTGAATTCATTAAGACAAATCTGAACCTTACCTTTATATTTGATTAATGTTGTTCTATTCCTTGATTAGTTTAGATTCATATTAGTATATATTTTATGTTTTGTCTATTCTCTTAAAAAACAACTTTCAGGTCTTTTTGTTTGATGATAAAAGGGGGAGAAAGATATTTAAGAACAATTTCTCTTTTGATATTTTTTTTGGGGAGAGAAAGTGTATGCATGTGGGGAGAAACGAACTATAAACCTACTTAGAATTAGGTGGAGCCTTAAGTTAAGGGGAGTCAAGTAATAAAAGCCAATAAATTGTTATAAAAAATTATAGTTTTTTCATCATAAAAAAGGGGGAGATTGTTGGAACCCAGTTGGTTTTCCTTGTAATTTTGATGTTCATAATGGAATTTTATGAGAACAAATTGTATGGACCAATGGATTCTTTAAGTGTGCAACAATTAGGGCAAGAAAATTAGAGGAAGGTACCAAAGGAAGCGATCAGAGGAAGCTACTAGAGGAAGTCACCAGAGGAAGTGACCGGAAGATTAGATCAGAGGAACATAAAAGCATACGCGTTTGACTCTCAACGTATGCCTCTGAAGGTTACGAAGACCGCATCTGATGTTTGACTCTGAAGTTTGGGTTTGAAGATTGGCTCAAGATTGCTTCTAAAGACTGAATTTGAAGCATGCATCTGAAGAGTTTATATTAAGCTATCATTAACACTGAAGAGATTTTTCAAGCCATGCATTCAAAGCTCATACTTCACTAATCAAAAGTTGCAACACACTCAAAATGTTACACTAACTTTGATGATTCAACAATGTGATTTGCCAAAAGCCACTAATTCTAAGTCACACAACAATTCTATATTATCTTTATCCACAACAAGCAAAACTTTATTACCCAAGTAAATAAACATTACATGAAAAACTTTGTTACCTACAAGAAGATTTTGTCTTTACCCACAACAATTTCGCAGGTAACATAAAATAACTTACGGATTACCCACAGACACGAGTTTGTAGTTAATTGGCTCGTGGATAAATACTTAAGTACGGACAAGCGGTAGGATACGCATACTTAAGGAATTTTTGTGGGTTAAATGACTCAGAGAGTCTTCATGAGTAGCAAAACTCATGACCTTTCTATCGGTAAAGACGTAGATACTTATCCACAGAAAAGTCACGAGTAACATTACTCACAGACAATCGTTGAAAAGTCACGGTGTACCCATGGAATTTTCGTCGTAATGAAAAAATGATTTTCAGTACGTTTTTGGTTTTTACTACTTGTTGTATTGTTTTAATTTGTGTTTAAAATAAATTTTATTTATAACAAAATATCACTATCAAAACAAAGTGAAGTAGTATCTAAAAAGTGTTGTCAAAATACACACAATGATTACCACAAGTCTCAAAATAAGCACCCCATAAGTCTCAAAATAAGCACACCGCCATTACCCTAAGTTTCAACATACACATAACGACACTATCGTAAGATTATATATACATAATGCCTACAAGTCTATGAAAAAGATGTAGTCATAACTACTAAATGAAACTGACACATAAATTAGTATTACTCCTTGTCATCGACATAGTTAGACTCATCCTCATCGTAACACTACAACTTGTCGACGACAACGGGAGGCTCAACTGCTATGGAAGCAACACTTTTTGCCATTGTTGCTAGCTGCATCTGGAGCTCTATAGTGCACTGCTCTATTTGTTGAAGTTCCTCCTATAGACGTTGCTCTTCTTTCCTTAGCTCCTCTCGTGCCTCATTTTTTGCTGCTTTTGCTCGCTCCTCAACTGCTGCTATATGCATAGCTTAATCATTAGAGTGTTGATACATGACATTGGTGCAACCTCTAGATGGACGAGATTTTGGGACTAGCCTTGCGACACTTGGTCTATAAAGCAATGATCTATCTCCAACACCATAGATACGCCCTTTATTCTTTCCGCCAACAGATTGGACCCACATGTCTAAGCGAGCTTCCGTATTAACCACCCAACTACCACTACTAGATATTTCCCCACCTTTGGAGGTTTGTTGCAACTTACCTTGAAATGTTTCTTGCTCAAATTAGAAAATAATGTAACATAATCAAATTTCTTTTGCAAAAAGTACAAATGAAAGAATCAATGATTTAGTATGCCTTACATATGTTTTTTTGCCTTTCATCAACCCAAAAGTTGTCGATTTCTTAGTGTGAGTTTTGAAAAAGACCTCATCTAATGTGGGGTCTCTACCTAATTTTTCAGCCTTACAAAAAATAGAAAACAACAAAAAAATGAATAGGATGAGAGCTACATTTCAGCAGCACAACAAAACAACAAAATGTTTCAGCAAAATAGCTCTATGCATTCTCAAACAACAACACAACAAAACATTTCAAAATAAAAATAAAAATAGCTCTATGTATTCTCAAACAACAGCACAATAAAATAATTCAGCAAAATAGCTCTATGCATTCTTAAACAACAACCTAGCAAAACCATAAAACATTTAATCAAAATAGCTATATTGATTCTCAAAAAACAACACATCAAAATATTTTCGCCCAATCAAGTCAAACACTTGCACTTTTTTCTCACTTGCATCAATATCTCAGAAAAACACTTGATCCTTTTGTATTGAAGATATTCTTAATTTGAAAATTGTGCTCAGTAAACCAAACAACTTTCTCCTGCAACATTACATTACAAATAAGTTATAATGTGTTAATTACTGTCCACACAATAGTTGAACTCATTAACAAGATATATAACATAATCTTACACCAAATTTGTCGAACCAACGTTTGACAGTTAATTCTGGGATTGCTCCCCAGATAAGATAAGGATCAATATATTGTGATGTAATGACTGAAGTGAGGGCCCTTGTAAGACCCTTAAAAATTAATATTAATTTATGGAATTAATATTAAGGGTATTTTGGGGATATTTGTAAAATATTTAATATATGTATGTTTTGAGTGAATATATATATATGTAAATATTATTTTGGAAGATGAATCAAAATTATTGGATGAAGATTTAATTAATTTAATTTCGAGTAATTAAATTAATCGGACAAGTTAATTGAGGATTAGTGGCTAATTACAAGACAATTAAGTGCTAAAGGATTCAACATTATCTTAACAATATTTTTGGGTGAGGTGGCACCTCAAAAACCTATAAATAGGAGTGAGCATGATGGTGAAATCAGAACACCATCCCTCTTTCCTCACTGCCCATACTGCATGTAATAGTGTTGCATGTAACAATACCTTTCCCTCCCATCCTATATGTTGTTTCTGCCTTCCCCTTGCAGTCACGATTACAAAGAAAGAAAAGAGGGAACTTTTCAAAGTGCCATTACTTGGACATCCAAGCACTGAAACACCAAAACCCCAGTACAAAAGTTATTCCCCATACCATTACGGAGCTAAAGAACCCAGTTTCGTAGCAGCAAACTCAAGCTGCAGTTTCACCGGTTTTGGACGTGCAAATGGTAGCAGAATCAGAAACGAGAGGAATTGCAGAACACGCAACAAGGGTAAGGGCACCTTTCAACTTTCTAGTTGCATTAGGGCTGTAAATGCTTGCTGTTTCATTCTGTTTTTGAAGAAAAACTATTTTGCAATCACATTTTTGAAAAAATGAAGAAAATGCATTTTTGTGATGTGTAATGAATCTGTGATGTTGGTGTTCTGGTTGTTACTGCAAAGCTGTTTTATTTGTGTGGGAAAGCTGAAAAACATTTTGCATGTTATTTTAAATATGATTAAAATGCATGTTATAGAACTATTTTGGAAAAATAGTTTTAAAATGCAAAAATGCATTCTGTTTTACTGCTCTGTGATGCTGCATGTGATTCTGATGTGTTGTGAAAGCTGAAATGCTTACATGATTATTCTGATGTTTGAGAAAGACTAGAATATGCTTGCATGTTGTGTTGTTTGTGTAAGAATGCTGAAAATGCCTTGCATGTAGTTTGGAGATGCATGTTCGGATTCTGGTGTGATCATTCTGTTTCTGTTCTGGATGATTTGGTGTTAATGATTTTGATTCTGCTTCTGTTGTGAATGATTCTGGTGATGTTGATGATTTAAAAGAAAAGGGATTTTTAATGAGGGAAGTATTGTCTGGAAAAAAAGTGTTGAATCTGTTTTGTTGTTTGGTTGTTGTTTTTAAAAGAAAACAGTTTCAAAAGGGTTGAAATCTCATGAAATTTTCACTGGTTTTCGAAGGTGTATTCGAATACAACATGTGTGTATTCGACTACAACCTGTAAAATTTCTGTTTTACTTAAGTTTTCAAACTTGTATTCGACTATGAGCCCTGTAGTCGAATACAGAAGAAGAATTTTTGCTTCTAATGGTTCTGATAATCATTTTGTTTTGCTTCTCATGATTCTGATGTTAATCATCCTGTTTCTGTTTCTGATGATTCTGATGTTAATCATCCTGTTTTTGTTTCTGATGATTCTGGAGTGAATCATTCTGTTTTGCTTCTGGTGATTCTGGTGTGAGTCTTTCTGTTTTACTTCTGGTGATTCTAGTGTGAGTCATTCTGTTTTGCTCCTGATGATTCTGGTGTGAATCATTCTGTTTTGCTTCTGATGATTCCGATGTTAATCATCCTGTTTCTGCTTCTAATGATTCTGTTAATCATCCTGTTTTTGCTTCTGATGATTCTGATGTTAATCATCCTGTTTCTGCTTCTCATGATTCTGATAATCATCCTATTTCTGCTTCTGATGATTCTGATGTTAATCATCCTGTTTTTGCTTCTGATGATTCTAGAGTGAATAATTCTGTTTTGCTTCTGGTGATTCTGGTGTGAGTCTTTCTGTTTTACTTCTGGTGATTCTAATGTGAGTCATTTTGTTTTGCTTCTGGTGATTCTGGTGAGTCATTCTGTTTTGCTTCTGATGATTCTGGTGTGAGTCATTTTGTTTTGCTTCTGATGATTCTGGTGTGAATCATTCTGTTTTGCTTCTGATGATTCTGGTGTGAATCATTATGTTTTGCTTATGATGTTCTTAAGTTAAACATTCTGATTCTGGTTCGATTTTCTGATGTTCTAGTGTTGATGATCCTGATTCTGGTTTTGTTTTCTGATGTTCTGGTGTTGATGATTCTGATTCTGGTTCTGTTTCCTGATGTTCTGATATTAATCATTCATTCTGATTCTGTTTCTGATGTTCTAGTGTTGATGATTCTGATTCTAATTCTATTTCTAATGTTCTGATGTTAATCATTCTGATTCTGGTTCTGTTTTCTGATGATTTGATGATCATTCTGGTTTTGTCTTCTGTATTCGACTACAGGCATGCTGTATTCGAATACAGAATGTTAAAATTGCAGATTTTCACTAGTTTCAACTTATGTGTTCGAATACAAGGGATCTGTATTCGAATACAGATTCGTGTTTTTCCAGAGACTCAGTTTTTAGCTTCTGTATTCGAATACAAGGAAGCTGTATTCGAATACAGATTCGTGTTTTCTAGAAAATCAAGTTTTAAACTCTGCATTGTGAATTTTAAAGTGTTGGGAAACTTTGAGAAAGATTAAAATGATTTAAAATGGAGTCCTTGAAAATGGTTTTGAAGAAGAGAGGATGATGTTTTGAAAACCTTTAATGATGTAGTGAAAAATGTTGATTTGTGCACTGAGACGATGTAAGACCCTTAAAATTTAGAATTTATTTATGGAAATAATGTCAAGGGTATTTTGGGAATTTGTGTAAAATATTTAATATATGTATGTTTTGAGTAAATATATATATATAAATATTTATCTTGGAAGATGAATTAAAATTATTGGATGAAGATTTAATTAATTTAATTTCGAGTAATTAAATTAATCGGACCATTAATTAAGGATTAGTGGCTAATTGCAAAAGGATTAAGTGCTGAAAAATCCAGCTGGAAAATCCAACATTATTTTATCATTATTTTGAGAAGGCAGCACTTGAGTAAGCTCTATAAGAACACGTGAAGAGGCAGAGAAAGAGCATAACTTCACATCCTCCCATTTTGCATGTAATAGTGTTGCATGTAACAGTAACCTCTTATCCCATTTCTGCCTCCTGTTTTCTGAAAAACAGTTTCACGATTTCAAAACACCAAAGAGAGAGTTCCTTAAAAGTTCCATTAACTGGAAATACAAACACCAAACAGAAAACCCTCAGTATTAAAGTTGTTCCCCACACCATTACGGAGCTAGGGAACCCAGTTTTATAGTAGCAAACTCAGACAGCAGTTTCACCGGATTTTGTCGCAGAAACGGGAACGAAAACAAAGACGTGAGAAGTAGCAGATACGCAGCAAGGGTAAGGGCACCTTCCAACTTTCTAGTTGCATTAGGGCTGTAAATGCTTGTTGTTTCATGCTGTTTGTGGAGAAAAACTATTTTGCAATCACATGTTTGAAAAAAATGAAGATAATGCATTTTTGTGATGTGTAAGGAATCTGTGATGTTGCTGTTGTTACTGCAAAGCTGTTTTATTTGTGTGGGAAAAGCTGAAAAACGTTTTGGCATGTTATTTTAAATATGATTAAAATGTATGTCATAAAACTGTTTTGGAAAAATGGTTTTAAAATGCAAAAGTGCATTCTGTTTTGCTGCTCTGTGATGCTGCATGTTATTCTGAGGTGTGTGAAAGCTGAAATGCTGTGTGTTGTTCTGATGGTTTGAAAGTCTGGATGATTCTGATTAATGATCATTCTATTTCTGTTTCTGGATGAATTGGTGTTAATGATTTTGATTCTGTTTTTGTTGTAAATGATTCTGGTGATGTTGATGTTTTAAAAAAGAAAAGGGATTTTTAATGAGGAAAGTATTGTCTGGAAAAAGTGTTGAATCTGTTTTGATGTTGGTTGTTTGTTTTTAAAAGAAAACAGTTTGAAAAGGGTTGAAATCTCAGGAAAATTTCACTGGTTTTCGAAGGTGTATTCGACTACAGAAATAGAATACAGAAGAAGGATTTTTGCTTCTGACTTAGCATCTGTATTCGACTACGACCCTGTCGTATTCAAATACAGAAGTGAAATTTTAACTCTGTATTCGCATCTGTATTCGACTACAGGCATGCTGTATTCCAATACAGAAAACTGTTTTTCACTGGTTTCAGCTTCTGTATTTGAATACAAGGAATCTGTATTCGAATACAGATTCGTGTTTTTTCCAGAAACACTGTTTTTAGCTTCTGTATTCGAATACAAGGAAGCTGTATTCGAATACAGATTCGTGTTTTCCAGAAAATCAAGTTTTAAACACTGTAATATGCATTTTAAAGTATTAAGAAACCTTGAGAAGGGTTAAAGTGATTTTAAAAGGAGTTCTTGAAATATTTTGAAGAGGAGAGGATGAAGTGTTGAAACCTTTATGGATCTGAAAGAAAATATTGAATTTTTCAAGGTTTTGTCTTCTGTATTCGACTACAGGCATGCTGTATTCGAATACAGAATGTTAAAATTGCAGTTTCATGCTTCAGTATTCGAATACAAGGAGTCTGTATTCGAATACAGATTCGAGTTTCCAGAAATTCCAAGTTTTGAAGAGTGTTTTGTAAACCCTGAGTGTTTGGGGAATGTTGGGATTGTTGTGGTGAATTAAAATGGAATGTTTGGTGATGTTTTGAAGTTGAAGAGATGAAGTTTTGAGACTTTACTGATGTAGTGAAAGATGAGGTTGTGTGCACTAAGACTGCCTCTGTATTCGAATATAGAGTGTAATTCTGCACTATTTTTAGCTTCTGTATTCGAATACAGAGAAGCTGTATTCGAATACAGATTCGTAAAATTCTAGAAATCCTCAGTTTTTAAACTCTGTATTTGAGTTTTAAGAGTTTGGGAAAACATTACTAAGTATTAATGATTAATTGACTGTTTAATCATGATTGTGATGATGTTAATTCTGACTGTGCTGAGATATTCAAAACATGATAAAAAGCATGAATTTTGTGATTTTGCATTCTGTTTCTAGAGAAGTGAAACACTGCATATTCATGCATTGCATAGTCAAGTGGTACCCTCGATGGGCCACAGAGTAATGCGCAACCACGTGCTGATCTGTTGAGCGATTGCACGAGTGCTGGACTGTTGAGCGTTTGCACTAGGTACTGATCTGTTGAGCGATTCTACCTTGGTATATAGGTGCTGGTCTGTTGAGCGACTGCACTGGTAATGGACTGTTGAGCGTCTGTACCCTGAAATGCGCAGCCACGTGCTGATCTGTTGAACAATTGCACAAGTGCTGGACTGTTGAACGTCTGCACTAAGTACTGATCTGTTGAGCGATTGTACTTTGGTATATAGGTGCTGGTCTGTTGAGAGACTGCACTGGTACTGGACTGTTGAGTGTCTGTACCATGAAACGCGCAGCCACGTGCTGATCTGTTGAGCGATTGCACGAGTACTAGTCTGTTGAGCGATGTACCTTGGTATATGTCAAACGTGCTGGTCTGTTGAGCGACTGCTGGACTGTTGAGCGTCTGCACTGGTGCTGATCTGTTGAGCGATTGCACCTTGGTCTTGAGGGCTGTTAAGTCAAACATAATGTGCTGGTCTGTTGAGCAACTGCACCTTGGTGATTCCAAGAAAACTGTATACATAAGCATATACATATTGCATTGAGGGATTGACCGGTGGGTCACGTTTGAGTATATGATGAGTGAAAATTGAATGTGTGTGAGTACTGTCCAGAATCTGGAATTCTGATTTAGTGATTGTGTTTTGCTGAGGTGTTGTTTGTACTTACCACATATTTCATAATAATTGACTGCTGTTTTTGAAAAGGGCATATATGTCATTAATTTTCAAATGAGCATTATTATTTTCCTCATCATCATATGTTATACCATGGACATAATTGTTGTTGTGAAATATATGCTATGTGATTAATTGTTAATTTCGGTCGGTGACCCTTTCTATTATATTGTGGACTTTGGGCTTTGCCCTCAGATGTTACCCAAACCGATGCCACCCGTGGGTACCCGAACGACGGAAACGTCGTTGAACTTCCTTGACCGCTATTCCCATACTGCTTGGGTATTTGACCCCATCTCAAGCAGGGCGACTTACACGGGGTGGTTGGAAAGGACGAGTAGGACTGACGGCATAGAGGATTTTGTGGAGCGCACTCATGCGAGTATAGATTTTCCCGTGCCTTCCCGTCTGGTATTGGAGGCGCACGAAATTTTCGACGATGCTGAGGAGTCCGTTGGAAGGGTTGAGACGGAGGCCACCGTATGAGTGGTGACTCCCAACCCGGTGACTGGAGGAGTTGTACATGAGTCCGAGGCAGAAGGGAAGACTGATGAGCCGAAGCTAGTAGCAGCTGAGATTTCGGGCCCATATAGGATCTCCGACGATTGTTATGAGATTCCGGCTCCGCCGAATCGGCCGAGACTATGTATTGATCTGACTTCTGAGGAGACCGACCCCTCGCTGTATGATGAGGAGGAGGAGGAGGTCACGTCGAGGCGAGCGGTAGATTCAGAGAGGACTTGCTTGGGATGCGGGGGAAACCTACTGTAGCTTTAGAGCATGATCAGTTAGACTTGATGTATTAGGATTTGAGCTGGAAATGTATTTTGTTTTTATTTTGAAAAACAATTGTTGTACTATTTATTCCACACTCTGATATTAACTGTTGGGAATGTTATGACATTATTATCTTCCAAAAATGTTTTATTGCTTATCATTAAATTTCTAGAATTAAGTAATTATTTTAATTCCTTTCGAATTAATTTTGGAAAATTCGTTTTAAATATTTATTTGAAAAAAAAAAAAATGCACCCGCGCTGTGTTTGAAACTCGGGGTGTTACAGACTGCCTCTGTATTCGAATACCAGAGGGCTGTATTCGAATACAGAGTATTAATTTTGCACTGTTTTGGCTCCTGTATTCGAATACAGAGAGGCTGTATTCGAATACAGATTAGTATTTTCCAGAAAACTCAGTTTTAAACACTGTTTTGTGAATTTTAAGAGTTAGGGAAAAGACTTATGATAATTAAGAATGGAATGTTGTGATAAAGTAAAGTGTTAATGATTACTGGAATGTTTAATCATTGCTGTGTTGATTATGAATTTATTTGTGTTGAGATGCTTTGGGTGAAAGACTTATGATGATTAAGAATGGAATTGTGTGATAATGTAAAGTGTTAATGATTACTTGAATGTTTAATCATTGACGTGTTAATGATGATATTGATTATATTGAGATGTTTTGAAAGATGATGGAAAAGCATGAATTTTCTGTTATTGCATATTGTTTTCAGTGAAGAGAAAACATTGCATGTTCATGCATTGCATAGTCAGGTGGTACCCGCGATGGGCCACAGAGTTGATGCGGTGACCATGATGGGCCACGAAGTTAAGTAGTAACCAAGGGTTATAGAATAGTTCCGCGTGTATTAGACGGTCTGTTCTATCCGGGGTCAGAGTAGTTCCGCGTGTATTAGACGTTTCATTCTATCCGTGCGAGGATTTAACTTCTGTGTATTTGGCCTGGGAGAGGCTAACACATGTAATTGTAGTGACCATGATGGTTATAGAATAGTTCCGCGTGTATTATACGGTCTATTATATCCGGGTTTAGAGTAGTTCTGCGTGTATTAGACGGTCTATTCTATCCAGGCTACGGAATGGTTCCGCGTGTATTAGACGGTCCATTCCATTTGTGAAGTCGTGCTAGTCTGTTGAGCGACTGCACTGGTGCTGATCTGTGAGAGATTCCACCCTAGTCTTGAGGGCCGTTAAAGTCTGACATATATAAATCGTGCTAGTCTGTGAGAGACTGCACGTGTGCCGGTCTGTGAGCGACTGCACCTTGGTGATTCCAAGAAAATTGTATACATGAGCATATACATATTGCATTGGGGGATTGACCGGTGGGTCACGATTGGATTATGATGATGAGTGGAAATTGAATGTGTGTGAGTACTGTTCAGAATCTGATTTTCTGATTTAATGATTGTGATTTGCTGAGGTGTTGTTTGTACTTACCACATAATTCATAATAATTGGCTGCTGTTTTTGAAAAGGCATATATGTCATTAAATTTCAAATGAGCATTATTATTTTCCTCATCATTGTCATATACTACGCCATGAATATATGTGTTGTTGTGAGATATATGCTATGTGCTTATTTGTTAATTTCGGTCGGTGACCCTTGCTATTATATTGTGGACTTTGGGCTTTGCCCTCAGATGTTACCCAAACCCGTCCTACCGACGGATACACTAACGACGGAAGCGTCGTTAGTTTCCCCTGATCTTTACGTACGGAGTCTACGTGGACAACGCAGAGGGACGGACGATTGGTTGAAGACGAGACTTATAGAGGATACGGTGGAGACCATGCTTCTGTAGCTTAGTGCATGATCAGACTAGACTTTTGTATAGGGTCTTGAGTTTTGGGGAATGTAATTTTATTTTGGGAATTAATGTATGACTTTTCCGCTGTATTTTCCGCACTCAAAACTGTTTAGTGGCCACAGGCCGGGTGTGCTCTTTTGAAATGAACTGATGAAAATTTTATTTTAATTCCCTTGAATCAATTCGGAAAATTCTTTTATTGATTTATTTTATGTGATACCAAAAAAAAAAAAAATACACTCGCGGTGTCTTTTAAACTCGGGGTGTTACAGCCCTCGAGGCCACCCTACCCGGTAACCACTTGCAAACAAGTTATAAACAACATAAAATATACTAGTGCATGCACATTACAATTTATTAAAAAGTTATAGATATAAAGTACATATGTATACATTTAATTTAAAAAATAACTAGATAAATAATTTGAAAATAACCCTAAACCTCATGTAGTAATGAAAAGTTCATCAGAATTAATTACATACCCTCGACCATCTAGCCATATCATTGTTCTCTAATCAGGCACAACCCCATGACTAGAACTTGAGCATGGTAACGCTTGAACCCTATTACCTGTAGCAACAGGTGTTGAAGGTGGTGGATTAGCGGAAATTTAAGTATGTCATGATGCAACAGATGTTAATCGTTGTGACGGGGAACGATCAACAGTTGGGGAAATGTTGTTTTGTGGGACAAAACCCGGTGTTGGCATCATCACTATAGTGTCTTCGGATTGATGCACCTTATTAGGTAGGTGCGGAAGCACTGCAACTTGTTTTGTAGGAGGCTTGGCATGCTTCTGGATGGGATGCTGCACATGCTATGAGGTTGGTGTAGTGGCATCAGTATCTAGTGACGATTGATCAGCCGTTGCTTGTACATGCTGAGCTGCCTGAGTTACCTTATACGTAAAATCTTGCAATTTTTCTTCAAAGGAAGCTTGACTCTAATATTTTCTTTTGGAGGCATCTATAAAAAATAAGGTGAAGATAAATAATTAGCACACACAATATTTAACACAATTCAAGATGTATAAAATATGACGCGTCTTTTCCAAAATTTTAGCCAACTTTTGAAGATATTGGTTTAATTATTTAGATTTGTTACATAAATGTGGGTGATAATTACTCACTAATTATCAACTCCAAGTAAAAGCAACCTTATTTAAAAATCTTTTGTTGATAATGACTTACTAACTATCAACCCCATGTAAAAGCAACCTTATCTAAAAATATTTTGGTGATAATGATTCACTAACTATGAATTCTACCAATTGATTATCAACTTTAAAATAGTAAAGACTCTGAATCTAAAACTAAAATATAAAAAAGACAGGATATGAATATTTATACAAGCTATCAACTACTTGGTTAACACAAATAGTGTCAAAATTCAAAATAAGAGAAAATTAATAAGATATTATCTTTTACTTGCGATTATACTTACTAAAAATTCAAACTTCGATTGAAGAATCATCCCCATCTTCATCATCCATATCACTATCATTATCAATTGGAATATTTGGAACTAACGTTACATTAACTTCTTCGTCACTGTTTTATGATGCAATCCAACCATTTCTTCAATTTCAGTTAATTGTTCAACTCGTGCCATATCTTCATATTGATATGGCATGTCCTCATCAATGTTGTCCACCTCTACACGACCCATAGGCTTTGGTTTGATAACTGCAGACTAGTGACACTTGTTAGTTCACATTTTTGGATAGGGTACATAATACACTTGTCTAGCTTTTTGTGCAATTATAAATGGATCCTCTGTTCCTTCTAGGATCAAACCATTGGCAAAAAAAGAAGGCTATCTTATGAGGCAATTTATAATACTCTAACTGGAAGATATGTTGGACGACTTCATAGAAATTATCTTCCCCTCCTACAATATCCCATTTCACATAAATTCCAGTGTTTATGGTTTTCTTACCTTGATACCATGCTTTTGTGTGAAATTTGTACCCATTAATGTAATACTTGTGCCATGTTTTGACCATTGAGTTAAGACCCCAAGATAATGATAACAATAGTTAGGTGAGAAGTTCTAATTTATTTGTAATAGACTTCAATAAGGCACTTACATACGCTTGAAACCATTCATGGAATTCTCCATGTATACGAGTTTGAGATGTTGGATCTTCTTCAGTAATGGAATTAGAGTACAAAAAGGTTTTAAAAATAATGAGAGAATTGTTGTAACATGTATTTGGTAATTATGTGGGGTGTGTGTTTACAAACTATTTACTCAATATATGGCTTGACCTCATTGCAATGGATGAGGATGTGTACATAAGCATAACTTCTTTCAGCATCACTCAACCGATGTGTTTGGACCTTCCCACTAGGTCGTCTTGATTGATTACTAATTGACAATGTTGTTGTGACGACATCATTCAATTTTGCAGCTTCATTACGTTGGCTTCTAGCAAACAAGGAGATTGTTTTGAAATAGTGGGAACAAAAATATGTTGTCTCTCAATGTAAGTATGACATATATATTGAGCCTTCCACTTTAGCCTTGTTTTTCACTTAATGAGAGCAATAACTTAATAAATGTGGAAATATCAAGAAAAAAAATGAAATTGTTAATGGTGAATACAAAATACCTTTTAAATGGATACATCCATCAATATTGAGCTGGACCACAATGTTTTGCCTCATATGTGAAGTGAATTGGAAGACGCTCCATTGAATCAAAGAATCATGGTGGGATGATTCTTTCAAGATTGCATATGATGAATGAAATATTTTCACTCAATTTGACCAATTCATCATGCCTTAAGGTATTAACTTAATCCTATTAGTTGTTTCCACACATGGTCACGCAATGAACTAAATGCAAATTGAAGCAAACACTTTATAAATATGTGACAATTGTGGCTTTTCATCCCATTCATTTTCCCTCTATTAACATATGCACATGTTGCCGAGTTAGAAGCATACCCATCTGATATCTTAATCTTCTTTATCCATTTACAAAATTTCTTTGCCTCATTATACGTACGACAATAATTTGCCTTAGGTTTTGTCATTTTAACATAGTTTTGTGGAACCAACTCCAAGTGGCTACATTGGCAAATGATGGCCAAGTCCATTCTTGCTTTTTCATTTTCCTTT
This sequence comes from Cicer cuneatum, assembly GCA_037974295.1. NCBI lineage: Eukaryota > Viridiplantae > Streptophyta > Magnoliopsida > Fabales > Fabaceae > Cicer > Cicer cuneatum. Next base: position 49,797,926 of record JBBPBO010000005.1, on the reverse strand, counting down.
GTAATGTTCTTAATATTCATGATAGTGTTAAAAACATTATCGAAGAAACATTTTTTCTATGTGCAGGACATCTAAATTGTGGCTTAATAAATTATCTTTCCAGTGGGAAAGATCCCAAAATATGCTTCGTTTAGTCCAATTGTGGCTAACTCCATATCCAAACCATTTAGAAACTGCATTATCTATCACTTGTGGAAAATTGTAAACCCAACCCCATTCTTCATCACTGATCAATATAGGAGGAGGTTCATCCTTCACAACCCTATTTTGAGTGAGCCGTTTTTTACTTCTTCTAAAGGCATGATTATGAGGTAAAAACAGACGATGATAATCTAACCATGAAATTTGGCCACCGTATTTTAAGGTAAAAGCCTTATTTCCATCAATACACACCTGACATGCCAACTTATCTTGAGTACTCCATTCAGATAGCATACGATAAATAGGAAAATTGTTAATTGTCAACATTAATGTCGCCTTCATTACAAAGTTTTGTTTCATAGTAATATGATAAGTCAAAGCTCCCTCACTCCAAAAATGTTGAAGCTCATCTATTAACGATTGTAAATACACATCAATGTTTGCTTTTGAGTTACGTGGTCCAGGTATGAGACAAGTCACAAACATGAATGGTTTACTCATGCAAATTTGGGGTGGGCAGGAGATTATACAGGGTCACAACAATAGACAACAAAAATATGGGGATAAATATGCCTGAATGTATGGCATGAAGCAAACTGAACAAAAACCAAGCCTCACATTTCTTTATTTATTTTCAACGTATGGATACCTTGCATTAAAATTCTTCTAAGCTTCCCCATCAGATAGATGACGTAAAATGCATGAACTCGGTCTATTATGATGATGCTATCTCATTTCGTCAGCAGTTTCCATTGATGCATACAATCTTTTTAACCTAGGAGTAATTGGCATATAGAGCATCCAATTAACTTGAATGTCTTTGTAGTTACCTATCCCAGTCTTACGAGGAACATATTAGAGTTCATGAGAAAACTTACACTCTAGATCTGCACTATCATCTTTGTAGTACAACATGCACCCTTTAACACAACAATCAATCTTCTCAAAGTTCAATCCTAGCATGGTCACCAATTTTTTGGCTTGGTAAAATTTTTTTGGAAGTGAAACCTTCATTGTACACACGTCTACAAGCATGCTTGCAAAGAAATCAAGACACTTATGCGAAACATTCTAATTTATTTTGCAAGACAAAAGTTTCACGCATATTGAAAGTTTTGAATCAGAAGCCTCCTCATATAAGAGTTTGTTTGCAGCAGTTAACAAATCATAAAAGTCTTGAGCATCATCATATAGGGGCTCTTCATTAATCTCTTCCTCGTTGCCCTCATCACCCATATTTTAGAAGTCATACCTAGGATCAAATGCATCATCAACCATACGTTGCATTAACGTAAATGGATCATTTCTATCCATATGTCCACTACAAGGAACATTTTCTAGTCAATATGTGGGGCTTCTTCACCATGCTCTTTCATATACCAATAATTTGGTTGGTAACCAAACCTATAAAAGTGAACTTTGATTTCACATGGAGATAATACATCGTTGCACATGCAATTGTGACACAGACATCTAATGCCACCATCTTTTACAAATAGATTTCGACTTATTTCCTTTGTTATAAACTCTTCAACACCTTTTGCAAAGGCTGGTTTCAACCTTCCTCGTTTAGCATAAAGTCTATCAACCAACTACAATATGGGTAGTAGCCATCCATATTTTAAAGAAGGAGAAACAAGGAATGGAGAAGTGATGGAACTAGGAAAAGGAAAGTAACTTTAGATTCTGTTTTAGATTCTGTTTTATGCTAGTAAAAGGTCAGAATTGTTTCCATTTAGTATCCTTTTCAAGTTCATTTTATTTTTGATTGTTCACCAAACGTTTCACTAACGGAACACCAAAGCTAATAGCATATCAGATTTACAAAAGGAGAAGAAGGTATAAGAGAGACAGCAAAAGATAATAAAAAACATGTTATGTACTCAGTTTCAATTTAATAATGTGTAGTTTTTTTTATTAGATGTTGATTTCATGCACCATAAAGATAATCATTATGCAATAAGCATAAAGAAGAAAAATAAGAAGAAGAATAACCTTACCTATTGACCATCTCATAAACATCAACATGAACGGAAGTATGATTGGAGGCGTGAACAGTGGCACAAGGAGTAATGGGGGAACAAAGAAAATTGAAAGAGGGAAATTATTGATACTGATCATATAGTAACTTTACCAACCACATTAGATTAGGAAAATTAATGTTCACAATTAAGTCGATACACAAACATTCAACAACATAGGAATTCACTATATGTAGAAACACAACCATTCAAATCTTCAACAAACACTCAACCACAAAGTATTTGAGTAGAAAATGTACAATTTATTTATCTATAACACAATCTAAAAACCACAACAAAAATAAAAAAACATAAGTCAAATTATGAATTTAGTGGATTAAATCCTTCCGAGTGAGACATCTTTTCACACAAAACCACATTCACACCAGCTTTGGCTAACACATAAGAGTCAAGGTGTGTGTGTTCCTCAAAAGCCTGGGGTTGTAAGGCTGTTTGAGAAGACTGGCTAGGAAGGTCAGGTGCTTTGTAATTCAAATTGTTGAATTAGTGGATTAAATCCTTCCGAGTGAAGGGACTAGATGCAGCCTAGTTAATGGTGAACCGGGATCAAATACTTGTGTCACTTTATTCTTACACTCATTAGTTTTGTTATTTCTTCTACTCCAAGTAAATCATCATGTCTGAAACAATTTAATCAAAAAATGAAAAAGTTATCAACTTAGTCAAACACAACTCAACCCCACCTTCTTGTGTTTGCATTTTCAAATGGTATCAGAGCTCGGTTTCAAGGTTCCGGCACTTTACATTGTTTGATGAATGATCCAAGGGATCATGATGTCTAGATTCAGTGACGAAGTTGTTGGAGGAAACAGCAACATACCACCTCTATTTGATGTAGAACTCATTGAGTACTTGAAGGAAAAGCTGAGAAGTTTCTTCATTTTACAAGATCCTAAACTTTGGGACTTGGTGGAAGATGGATATACTTCTCCAAAGAATACTGATGGTATTGAGATTCCAAGAAAAAAGATCAATGCTGATTAGAAAAAGGTGTACAAGATGGATCATAAGTCCAGAATATTCATGATAAATGCAATCACTTTCAAGGAATTTGACAAGGGCACCAACCATGAGACAACAAAGAGTATTTATGATAGTCTAATTCTGACCTATGAAGGAAGCAAGAAAATTCAAGAAGCAAATGCCAACCTCCTAGTAAAAAAGTATGAGCCGTTCAAGATCGAAGGAGATGAAGATATTAAAATAATATTTTCCTGACTTTGGTATCAGGAAGAAGATACTAAGAAATGTTAAACTACTCTTCATCATGTGAAGAAGATACTAAGAAATCGGCCATGTAAGTGGAGACCTAAGATCACTACCATTCGGGAAACAAAGGATTTGAATATTCTTTAACGTGAAGAATTAACCAGCTCTCTCAGATCACATGAAATTGAACTTATAGACGATGAGCTCAAGAAGAAGCAACCAACCTTGGCTTTGAAATCCAAGTACAAGAAAGTTCTAAAGTCAAAAGCAGAATCAGAGGATGATGATTCAGAGGATCAAGATGGAGACTCAAAGGAAGAGGATTTGGCTTTCATATCCATTAAAAATTAGAAGATGTGGAACAACAGAAAAAAGAAATTTCCCAAAAGATATTCCAGGTAGTCCAACCAAGGAAAGGATGATAAATTTGAAAAGAAACATATCATCTGTTATGGATACAATGAACCTGAACAAATCAAGTCAGAATGTCCAAGTCTAGAGAAAAGGAAGCATAAAAGGAAAGATTTCAATCTCAAGAATAAAAGTATGATGGCTACATTATATGATTCTTATGATGAAGAGTAAGCAAGTTTGTCTCTGATGGCTCATAACAACTCTGCATCTGGAACAAACACAGATTCTGACTCTGGAAGTGAATTAGTTAATGAAGAAATTGAGGTAGTTTATAACTTAACTCGATCTGATTTAATTATTGTTATAAATGACTTCTTAAACAAAAATAAAAAATTATCTCTAAAACTAAAAACACTTTGGAAATAAAATGCAAACCTAACTAAAGAAATTAATTTTTTAAAGAATCAAAGTGGGCATATTCAAACAGAAAATGCAACTCTGAAAACTGATATTGCTGAACTTAATGCTAAAAACCCAACTTTGAAAAATAATCATAGTAGAAATGGTAAAAGAGGTCTAGGATTTGAAGAAACTATAACTGAATTAAACATATTCCCTCTGATATCTAGTGTACTATTTTCTGTAAGAAAGGTCATTCCAAATTATCTTGTCCCATGTTAAATATATGGAAAGACAAGAACACTTTCAAGACTAACAAACTAGGAAGGACCTTACCAAATTTGGGTAGCTAATAACAAAATTGTTGATGTTGTAGATGTCCTCAGCAATCTAGTTAAAACACCAATCATGGTACCTGGACAGTGGATGCTCACGACACATGACAGGAGAAAAGTCTATGTTTAAAGAACTAACATTGAGCAAATGAGGCACAATGACTTTTGGAGGAAAGCAAAATGGCCAGATCATTGGTCAAGGTACAAATGTTAATGGTACTTCCCCTTATATTAAAAATGTCTTGTTTGTTAAAGGTCTTAAACCTAATTTAGTAAGTATTAGTCAGTTAAGTTATAATAATTATGATACTATATTTAATAAAAGAACGTGCAATGCAATTAGTCACAAGGATGGATCTGTACTCTTTACAGGTCATAAGCAAAACAACATTTATATGATAAATATGTTTAGTCTAGAGAAATAAGAGGTTAGGTGTCTTGTGTTAGTAAATGAAGAGAAACTAATTTGGCACAAAAGATTAGGTTATGCAAACCTCATATTTTAATTTCAAAATTGAGAAAACTGCAATTAGTCAAAGCTCTACCTAAGCTAAGTTACAAACTAAAATGATGTGTGAAGCTTGTGAAAAGGGAAAACAAACAAAGAGACCCTTTGCCCCTAAGAAATCAGTCTCTACCTCAAAGACCCTTGATCTATGTGGGCCAGTGAAAACAACGTCTCCAAGTGGAAACAAATATGGCTTTGTTATAGTAGATGATTACACTAGGTGGCGATGGGAAAAATTCTAATGAATGAAGGATGAACCCCCCAAAGTGATTATCACAAACAAGTAATGAATGAAAAATGTCTTAATATTGTAACAATTAGAAGTGATGATGGAGGAGAATTTGAAAACAAGTTCTTTGAATGTTTTTGTGATGAGTATGGTTTCTCTCAAAACATCTCCTCTCATAGAACAACCCAACAAAATGGAGTTGTAGAAAGAAAGAATAAATCACTATAAGAAATGGCCAGAACCATGTTAAATAAGATGAATGTTACAAAATACTTTTGGACTAAAGCAATTAACATTGCATGTTATATTAGAAATAGAGTCTTAATTAGGTCTATATTGAATAAAACACCATATGAATTGTGGAATGTTAAAAAGCATAACATCTCTTACTAAAATTAATTTTGTTGTACTTTTTATATGTTAAACAATAAAGATAACCTTGATAAATTTGATTCTAGATCTCAAAAGTGTACCTTCATTGGATACTATGAAAGATCTAATACTTATAGAGTGTTTAATAGGAAAACTCATATTGTGGAAAAATCCATACATGTTAAATTTGATGACAAACAGCTTGACCTTGAAAAGTCAAAGCAAGGTGATGATAGTGCATGTTTACCGGGACTAGAGGAAGTAGATGCATACAAACTTGAGGAACTTGAAAAATAAGAGGATACAATGAATTTAGAAGCAGATGACAAATCTTCAGAAGATGTATCTAATCATGTCAAAAATATTCAAGATAAGTCAGTAGGAAGATCTGGATTGAAGTACAAGTTATCTCGTCCTGAAACTCTAATAACTGGAAGTTCTAGTGATCCTTTGAAGACCAAATCATCACTAAAAGACACAACTTTGTTTGGTCTACAATCATCATTTGAACCTACATCTATTGATGAAGCACTAGTAATCCAAGAAGAGTTAAATGTATTTGAAAGGAATGATGTTGGGGATCTAGTATATAGACCACAGAAAAACATTATTGAAACCTAGTAGGTTTTCAATAAGAACCTAAATGAAAACGGTGAAGTGGTAAAAAACAAAGCAAGACTTGGCGCATAAGGCTACAGTCAGCAAGAGAGCATTGATTACCTTGAGACATTTGTATTCTACTTGCTTTTACTGCAAATAATAACATTACATTTTTTCTAATGGATATTAAAAGTGCTTTTCTAAATGGTTATATAATTGAAGCAATCTATGGTCAACAACCCCCAGGTTTTGAAAGTTTTGAATTTCCAAATCATGTTTTTAAACATTGGAAATCTCTGTATGGTCTAAAACAAGCACCTAGAGCTTGGTATGGTAGACTTAGTAACTTCTTGCTTACAAATAACTTTGAAAGAGGACAAGTAGATAATACATTTTTTATAAAATCAATAGGAGATGACATTCTTATTATTCAAATTTATGTTGATGACATTATTTTTAGATCTACCAATGGCACTCTTTGTGAATAATTTTCTAAATTGATCCAGCTTAAATGTCAAATGAGTATGATGGGAAAACTTAAGTTCTTGTTAGGGATACAAATTATACAATAGGGCTTCTCAAGAAGTTTCAGATGAATGATTGCAAACCTATGGCTACACCAATTCACCCTACTTGTTCACTTGAAAAAGATGACTCATGCCAAAAAGTTGACCAGAAAACCTATAGAGGAATGATGGGATCCACACTTTACCTTACTTCTTCTAGACCTGGCATCATGTTTAGTGTGTGTTTATGTGCAAGATTTGAAGCTGACACTTAGGAATCACATTGAACTGCTGTTAAGAGAATCATTAGATACCTAAAAGCATTACCAACATTACCTTGATATACAAGAGATCTTCTGAGTACAAACTAAGTGGGTATTGTAATTCTGATTATACTTAGAAATCTTCGAAGTACAATCTAAAATCAAATTTGATTCAGATTTATAATTGATGAAAATCTTTGACCATGATGAAAACAATATATGATCAAGATTTGAAGAAGATATGATCAACATCTTATCAACAATAAAATATGAATTATTTACAAGAAGATTTGATCAATTGGTAGTGGGAATGGATGGACGACGGTACTTATCCCCCAAGTATCGGGTTCAATTCCCACGGAAGGCAAAACTTGCTATTTCCAACGGGGGAAATAGGGGGCGAGAAGGTCGTGATTAATAGTACGGATATCGGTAAAGGGTGTGGATTAAATCCTTATGAGTGAAGGGTCTGGATGTAGCAAAGTTAGTGGTGAACCAAGATAAATTACTTGTGTCATTTTATTCTTGTACTCCTTAGTTTGGTTATTGCTTCTACTCCAAGTAAATCATTAAGTCTGAACCATTTTAGTCAAATAATGAAAAAGTTATCAATTTACTCAAACATATGTCAAGCCCATTCTCGTGTTTGCACTTTAAGGAGTACCTTCTTTAGAGAGCATTAAAGCACAATCGACTGAGCCCAATTAAGTGAATGAAGTTGTCCAGAAATTGAGATAGTGGGCGCAAGTACAACAAAACAGTGAATCAAATATTCCCATAGAACTTGTCCATCTCTAGGAACCTAGTCAAGATTAAAGTTCTTTTCAAGAAGGTCTAGGAAATAAAGATGGAACCGTAGTTGCAGAACCATATGAGATTGGTCATTGTATTGATATTTTTTTGTATAACAAGAAACACAGGAAAGTGGGGGGGAGGGTTGAATTGTGTTTTATTTTAAAAATATTTTAGACATATCAAACGCACAAACAAAAGTGATGAAAATAGAGCATATAAAACAAAAACAGAGAACATCACATCCAATTTATCCTGGTTCACTACAAATATGGTTGCTACGTCCAATCCCTTCAAACTAAAGTATTTAATCTTCTAATTCCCAACTAAATCATACTAAACACCTACTAGTCAAACTAATTATGTTCAAGTCTTCTCAACCTTCTAGTTTAGTGCAGTCAAGTTGTTGAGGAATGCAACCACTATTTGGCTAGGTTACAAATAGAATAGGTTTTAGGGTTTCTTTTGAGTAACTCTCATAAGAGGGTGTTTACATTTTGTATTCTCAGAAAATTGTTTCTCAGTACTTGAACAAACAAAAAAGATGGATGTATTGTGCTTATTGCAGCCCATTTTTGTTATTGTTCAATGAGGGTTGCACATCTTTTTATAGAGTATTTTAGTGTTTCAGGTCGTTGTCCTAATTGCAAAAAATCAACACTTATCATGGAGTTTGGTATCAAATATTCAGAGATTGACTCACATTATTTTGCAATTGATTCTACATATCTTGAAATGGAAATAGAAGGAGTATATGATATCATGATTGGAGTATGTCCCATATTCTTTTAATGAATAACGAATTCAGGGTGTTGATCAGGTGTTACACAAATTTGTCTTGTTCAGAGCATTGACATTTTCGTAGCGTTGATTTTTCTAAAGCTTGTCATTTCTGAATGACTACTTCCATTAGAGCATTGACTGTCTTGAGTGTTGACTTTTTATGAGAGCGTAGAATTTTTAACATAGTCAAGCTACCAAATGCTGAATGAGATTGTTAGAGGCAGAAAATCAGATGCAGAAGTAGCTAGTGAAGGTGCAAACACGAGAAGAGGGGGTTGAATTGTGTTTGACTAACATGAATACTTTTTATGTTTTTGCAGTTTTAAAACAAAACATAATGTATGAATAAAAACTGAGTTAGCAACGGATATAAAGTAAAAATAAAAACACAGAATTTTATACTGGTTCACCGTTAACGAGGCTACGTCCAGTCCCTTCACCTTGAAGGATTTCACTAATTCAAAACCTTGAATTACAACAATACCACTGACCCTCCAAGTCAGTCTTCTCAAACAATCTAACAATCCTAGACTTTTAAAGAATACAACACCTTGACTTCTTAAGTCAAGTCTTCTCCTACCAATCTGACAACGCCAGATTGTAGAAGGAATTACAACGCCTTGAATCTAATTGCCAAGTAATATGCTACCCCTTCTGACTCCTTCAGATTGTAGAATCTACTTCAACAACTTAGATCTAACACAAGGGAAAGAAAATAACACGAGTGCTTGCTTCTGGAAAGCTGAAACTCACAATTAACCTCACTTAAAACTCGAGTGTTTGCTTTTGGAAGTGTATGACTCTTTTGTGATTTTCGATGCTAAGTCTTCAGTCTTGAGCCTCCTTTTATCGATGTGAATTCGGGTATCTTCCAAGCTGAAATTCGAGCTGTATCTTGCTGGATTATCTTGCAAAAATAACTTGGCCAATCGGGTTTCATATAAATAAAAAACATATCTTTTTAGCTCCAGATTTGTTGTCATAAATAACTTGGGCGAATCCTGTCTTTAATTAATTCTGGAACAAATCTTTCTTCCTGCCAATAGCTTCTGAATTCCACAAGACTTCACTTTATTTTTGAATCAAATCTTTTTAATACTTTGATCAAATTAAATATCCATCGATTATCATCATGATTAATTCTGGACCGTTTGATCTTCTGCGCTAGTCCTCATGTGGACCAGAATAAGTGATCCGCTGTGATCCTCTGATTTCGGCTAACCATGGACCACACTTTCTGATCTTCTGATCTCGGCCAACCTGGACTTGCAAACTGATTTGTTTTGAACCTCTGATCTCGGCCAATGCTGGACCACACATTCTCACTTCTAATTTTGGCCAACATTGGGCCATGGTCTGATCTTCTGATCTCGGCCAACATTGGGCCATATACTTAAATCTAGACCATTGATCTGAACATCTTCCCTCTGATTTGGACCAATTCTGAACTGGGTCTGAATTGAACTGAAGTTAAATATGGACAAATAATATTTCAGTCTGGACATTTTACCTTGTGACTTGGATCAGGTCTGGATCATATTTGGACATCATTTCTTCTGGTCTTGACTTAGCTTCATACCCTGAACCATGCTATCTTCTGGTCTGGGTCAAATCTGGATTGAATCTCTTGTTCTGGACCCATTAATTTATCCTCTGATTAAGTCTAGATCAAGTCTGGACTGTTTATCATTTCACTGCCAAGCTATCTTCTGGTCAGAATAACTTCTGGATTAAGTCTGACTTATGACTCCTACTGGTCTGGATCAAGTCTCCCTCTGACAGGCCTCCTTCTGGTCCGGGTTTCCTTCTGACTTTGCTTCCTTCTAATATGGGCCAGCAAAGATATCCTATGGTAACTTCGGGATGCATCCACTGGTACCTTCTGCATGCATTATCTGGTGTCTTCATCTTCTGCATCTGGAAACTTCATTTTCTGGTGGCATTTAATGTAATAATTCAAGGTTCAAAATAATATTACATGGAGTGCTTTTGTAAACATCAAAATCCTAAGTACTTAGAACCAACTTGGTTCCAAAATCTCCCCCTTTTTGTTGATGATAAAACCTTAACTTATTTTTAACTTATAACTCGAAGACTTGAATTACTCCCCATCAGACCAATCTCTCCCCCTAAGTCTGATACTGACTTTTCTTCTCCTTTTCAACTCATTCTCTTTTCACTCTTTCTTTTCTTCTCTTCTCCTCTCCTTTTCAAATCCTTCTTTATTCTCTTTCTTTTCTCCCTTCACATTGCCTCTCCTTTTCAACTCCTTCTCTTTTCACTCTTTCTTTTTCTCTCTTTATTTTTCTCTCTCCCTGTTGCTTCTCCTTTTCAACTCCTTCTCTTTTCATCTCTTTCTTTTTCGCTCCTCCTTTATTTTTATCTCTCCTTTTCTACTTATTTCTCATTTTTCTCTCTCTCCCCCTTTTTGTCATAAGCCAAAAAGACGTCCTACTATTTTTGTATTTTTGTTTTTTCTTTACAAAGTATAGAAATTAAAAACAAAAAATAAAATCCATAAAATTAAAATTACAAGAAAATTAAAAACTCCTAAGTTATGGAGGTAATGTTGAGATGCTTCTTGATGATCAGTGTCCACAAACTGGATGCTTAAAGTCTCTTTGTGAACATGGTCCTTAATGAAATGGTGTTTTATTTCAATGTGTTTGGCTCTAGTGTGTAAGATAGGGTTCTCGGTTAGGTTTATGGCTGAAGTGTTATCACAGAACATAGGGATATTGGTTTCGAAGATGTTGTAATCTATAAGTTGATGTTTCATCTAGAGTAACTGTGAGCTGCATCCTGCTGCTGATATATACTCAACTTTAGCTGTTGACATGGCAATGGTGCTTTGTGGTTTGCTTGATCAAGAGATCAAATTATCACCTAAGAAAGTGCAGTTGCCACTTGTACTTTTCTTTTCCAGCTTGTCTCCTAAATAGTCGGAATCACAAAAACCTCTTAATTTGTAGGTGGGGGTTTTCTTGTATAACAAGGTAAGGTTGGTGGTTCCTTTGAGGTATCTCAAAATTCGTTTGACAGCAGTTCAATGGTATTCCCTAGGGTCAGCTTGAAAACGGGCACATACACAAACACTAAACAAAATGTCAGGTCTAGAAGCAGTTAAATAAAGAAGGGATCCAATCATACCTCTGTATGTTTTCTGGTCTACCTTTTGGCTGGTTTCATCTTTCTCAAATGAGCAGGTTGTGTGCATGGGGGTGGCCATAGGCTTACATTCACTCATTTTGAACTTTTTAAGAAGTTCTTTAGTATATTTAGATTGGTGAATGAGTATACCTGGTTTACCTTGGTGAATCTGAATTCCCAGGAAGCACTTGAGTTCTCCCATCATGCTCATTTGAAACGCTTTCTGCATTAGGTCAGAAAACTCTTTGCACAAAGTGCCATTTTTAATGGATTTCCTAAATAGAGTATTATCAATCTAGCCTCTATCAAATTCATTCTTAAGTAGAAAGGTACTCAGTCTGTCATACCATGCCCTTGGTGCTTGTTTTAAACCATATAAAGATTTTTTAAGTTTAAGAACATGGTCTTGAAAATTAGGATTTTCAAATCCAGGGGGCTGTTTGACATAGACTTCCTCACTTATATAGCCATTTAAGATTTCACTTTTAACATCCATTTGATACAGAACTATATCATGATTAGCAGCAAATGATAAGAGAATTCTAATTACTTCTAACCTGGCCACTGGAGCAAATGTCTCAGTGTAATTGATACCTTCCTGTTGACTGTATCGTTGAACTACACGTCTGGCTTTGTTCCTTACCACTTCACCTTTTTCATTTATTCATGAACACCCACTTGGTTCCAATCATATTTTTGTTTGGTCTGGATACCAGATCCCAAACATCATTCCTTTGAAATTCATTCAGCTCTTCTTGCATTGAAAGTATCCATCCTTCTTCTGTCAAATCTTCATCAACATTGGTTGGTCTGCATCAACTTCTGGTTCTGGAAGATCTTGGCTGTTTATGACTTGATCAGATTTATCTTTTGAAGATTTGTCATGTGTTGCTAACTTGCTTGTATCCTCTACCTTTCCAGGTACTTCCGTTTCTTCTGCTTTTGCTCCCTTTGGTTCTGGTGAACCTGCACTATCTTTATCTTGCTTTGATTTGTCAAGATCAAGCAGTTTGTCATCAGATTTAATGATAATAAAACTCATATAATGAAAGTAAATACAGCTAGTTCGTCAACAGCTTTTGGTTCTAGTAAGTCTGGATCAGCTTCTGGTTTTAGTGAATCTGCATCTGTTTCTGCTTCTAGTAACCAGCATTGGTTTCCTCTAGTTATGAGAAACTAGCATTGGTTTCCTGCAGCATCAATTTCCTTTTGTTCTGGTCAACCATTAATTCTGCTTCTGGTGGTTTCGGCTTGAAACCACTGAACTGGTTTTACTGTTTCAGCTGAACTTATTCAGATTATTTGGATCACCTAGTTCCTGCAAGTACTTATCTAGCTTTGATTTTTAAGATCAAGCTTCTTGTTATCAGAGTAAACATAAATATCAAACAATAATAGTATTTACAGCAAGATGTAACCTCTATGTCAGCAGTTTCAGTTTTACTCTGAAAATCCTCTTGCTTCTGATTTTCAGATTTCGAATCTGTATGTTCTGTGATTAAATGATTTGGATGAAGGGTTTTGAATTCCCTTCCAGGTTTGTAGTCTTGATGAATTTAACTGGAGTGTTTGAAGAACTCTTCTGATTCTGATTCGTCTCTTTCTGCTTCGGCTAATACACCATGTTCCTCTGGTGATTCTGGAACTTATGGTGATTCTGGTAATTCTTCTTCTTTTGGTAATACTAAAGCTGATGTGTGTGATTCTGCTGTTTGTGGCAGAACCTCTGATTCTGATACTTATACTGGTTCTGGTTCAGATTTTGGTACTGATTCTGATTCTGGTTCCAGTGTTGGTTCTGGTTCCAGTTCTGGTTCTGGTTCCAGTTCCTGTTCTAATTTTTGTTCAAGCGTTGGTTCTGGTTCCAGTTCTGTAACGCCCCGGATTTTTGGTCCAAAACGTTACTAAAAAGAATACTTTTAGAAAAATTTACGATAATTTTTTATTTAAGAATATCTACATTTATACTTTTAAATAATTAGTAACAATCACATTTATGCTTTTAAATAATTAGTAACAATCACATTTATTTAATATTATAAAAAAAAAGGTTTATTCAAGCTAAAATAAAGGAAAAATCAATTATTCCTAACGGAAGCAAAAACCCACTTCCGTATTTATAGAATTCGAATGCTTTTAAAAGTTTAGTGACAAAAATTAAAAAAAAAATAAACATAGAAATGTTGCGGCAATACTTATTATTACAAAATTGTCTTGAAAACCCCATTTTTACCCCACGTTCGCCGCACGTTAATACTCATCAATTACTCTTGAATCTCCTCGAACTCATTAGTACCTAAAATGTTGTTGTAAGGGTCAATTTTTTCCCATCCACATCAAACCAAAGCTAAATATATAGAAGAATAACACAAAACATATACAGGTAAAAACTTCTAATTTAAAAGAAAAAAATGCGCAAACGGAAAATCGTATAAAAAAAAAATGTATAATGCATGCTCTTAAAACTATATGATCCGGATATAAACCTGCCACTAAGGTAACTTCCACACAGAAAAATCACCCATACCAATGGGGAAATAAACCTGCCACTAAGGCAACTCCCACAAAGATGCATATGCCATGACATGACCATATATTATCAAAACTATACTCGCACACAGCCCACTAAGAATCATGTCATATACTTTCAACAAAAAAAATCATATTTTTAAAACCATCATTGTATTCACATATTACAAAGATCACATATCACACATCTTTATCATGAGAGTCATATATTCATTGACAAATAATCATTAAATAATAATTTTCACGACGTACGCATAAAAATCGAGACTTGACTTCATTTACACCATAAAGATTAAAACTTTATATATAACAAGAAACTTCAACTCCAACTCATATACATCATCGAACCAAAATCTTGTCACATATATATAACATTAAAAAAATAATCATATTTTGCTTCATACTCATCATAAAAATTAAAACTTGATCACGTAAAAGATAAAAATTTACATTTTTACTTCTTGAAAAGACATACATTACATATCAACTCAATGTAAAAGATTTCGGATTTCATTATTTTATTTTATTAGTCTACATTTATTTCTTTCAAAAACAAGCAATTACAATTATAAGTTTCATGTATCCAACTAACGGTCTAACTATAACTTGTGCGGGGAAAAGCCCTTACCTTGGCCGCTTTTCTTCCTAGTACGAATCTCTAAGCCCCCACAAAGTTGTTCAAACGAAAAGTTTGCTGCACGAAGGAGATGAGGTGTGAAGGAGATGACGACTAGGGTTTCAGTATTTTTTTCTGCTTACTATTACTTAGAATGGAAATATTGTGGACTTTAGAGAAAATTTAAAGTGGAGATTATTAGGTAGATAGTGTTGGGCCCAAATAAAGAATAGAAGGGAGAAAATATTATTTTATTTATTTATTTATTTATTATTATTTTTTTCTTAACCTTGATCATACAAAAACTAAGCCACCAACTCCAAGCCCAAATTTCTATTATGGTTGGGTCACACCTAGCCACAAACCCTTAGCTCAAATTCTTCTTGTACTAAAAAAACATAATTATATATATATATATATATATAATTATCACACAAGGCAAATAATTCATACTAATAATTTTATCAACTACAATAAGTCGAACAAGGCAAATAATTATCACACCTAAATTAATAATGAAATATATATATATATTTATAAGTCTTAATTATTTTAAATAATAAATTTAGAGGATGTTACAAGTTCCTGTACCTCTGATACTGGTTCCAGTTCTGATTGTGGTTCCAGTTCTTGTACCTCTGATACATGTTCCGGTTCTGATTCTGGTTCTAGTTCCTGTTCTGATTTGTGTGATATGTGTGATTTCTTTGATATTTCTTGTTCCTCCTATGATTTTGGTTCTGGTTCTGATAGGAATTGTGTTGACCAAGTCTTCTGCTACAAGAGTCAATTGGCTTATGTTTGGTAGATGTTGGAACATAATTCTTCTTCTGCTTGTGCGTTGCCAACATCCATTGTCCAGGCACCATTGTTGGTGTCTCCTTCTGGTTGCTTAGAATATCTGCAACATAGACAATTTGATCTTTTGGTACCCAGAATTGATTGGGTCCAGGTTCGTTAGTTTTAATAGTTCTCTGATCTTGTTCAGATTTTACCATTGGACAAGATAATTCAGAGTGACCTTTCTTAGCAAAAATATGAGAATGAACAATTTTAGTATCAACAATAGTTTCTGTACAACAAAGACCTCTCTTTCCAATGTTACTGTTTCCATAAATCATAGATGCATATTTACTTCTTTCTATTCCATTAGAAATAAAGTTTTGAAAAAATTGCTTATGCATATCAGATTCACAAACAGTTTTGGAAGTGGAACAAACATTACTTTTGAGAGTTTGGTTTTCAGATTTGAGTCTTGCAACTATAGTTTTAAAATCCTTGTTTTCAGTTGCATACTCAAAATTTTGATTCTTTAAAACTTGGACTTCTTTGGTCAGATTTTTCTTATCTTCCCTAAGAGTTTTCAGTTTTAAAGACATCTTATTGTTTGCATTTAAAAAGTCTTTAACAACATCAATTAATTCAGATTTCGAGAGATCAAAAAATACCTCATTGTCTTCATCTTCTGAATCTGTTCCAGAGCTTGAGCTGTATCCAGAACTTGAGTTGTATCCAGAACTTGAGTTGGTATGAGCAATCAGAGCCCGAATTTCTACCTCTAATGTGCTTCCAGACTTGCTTGAATGACTGCTTCAATCATTCTTCCTTCTGCTGCTTTCATTCCTAAGACTCTGCCTTTATGATGTCTAGAGGCAGACCTGATGTGTGCCATCATTGCTGTTTCTTCCTCTTCTTCATCAGACCATTCTTCTTCTGATTCTGATACATCCCAGGCTGCCATTAGACCCTTTTTTCTGAATCAGGAACTCTTCTTGTGCTGCTTGCCTTTTTCCAGATTTGGACATTCTGATTTGATATGTCCAGGTTCATTGCATTCATAACAGATGATGCTCTTCTTGTCAGATTCTTCCATTCCTTTGTTGTTATGTTTCTTCTTGAAGTTTCTCCTCTTCCTGTTTTCCCTGATCTTAACCATCTGTTTGGTTAAGTAAGCCATATCATCATAGTCGTTGTCGCTATCCTCTGATTCTGATGCTGCCCTTGCAGCTTTCTTCTGTTTCGACTTCAGGGCCAGATTCTTCTTCTTCTTTGGTTCATCTGCTTCTAGTTCTATTTCATGAGACCTGAGTGAGCTGATCAGATCTTCAAGTTTTAAGTTATTCAGATCTTTGGCTTGCTGAACTGCAGTAACCATTGGTCTCCACTTGGTTGGTAAGCTTCTTAGAATCTTCTCGACATGATCTGCTGTTGTGTAGCTTTTCTTCAAGACCTTCAGTCCAGATATCAGAGTCTGGAATCTACAGAACATTCCATCAATGTCTTCATCATCTTCCATCTTGAACATCTCATAGTGTTTGACCAGTATGTTAGCCCTTGCTTCTTGAACCTGCTGGCTTCCTTCATAGGTCAAAACCAGACTGTCGAATATGCTCTTTGCTGTTTCTTTATCTGTGCATCTGTCAAATTCATTGAATGTGATGGCGCTGATCATGATGTTTCTGGACTTGTGATGCAGTTTGAATAATTTGCTCTCGTCTGGTTTCATATCTTCCATGTCCAGTTCTTTAGTTGGATCTCCTGGAACAGTAGGTGCAATGTATCCTTTGACTACCAGCTTCCATAATTCAAGATCTTGAGATATGAAGAAACTTCTCATTCTGTCCTTCCAATACTCAAACCTTTCTCCATCAAACAGTGGTGGTCTTTGATGTTGCCTCAAAATTCTTCTGACATGTTGTTAACCCCTTGGACCTTTCCTCAAACACGATTAAGTGCTCAGCCTTGAGACCAAGCTCTAATGCCAATTGAAGGTGCAAACACGAGAAGGGGGGGTTGAATTGTGTTTGACTAACTTGAATACTTTTTCTATTTTTGCAGTTTTAAAACAAAACTTGATGTATGAATAAAAACAGAGTTAGCAGCGGATATAAAGTAAAAATAAAAACACAGAATTTTATACTAGTTCACCGTTAACGAGGCTACGTCCAGTCCCTTCACCTTGAAGGATTTCACTAATTCAAAACCTTGAATTACAACAATACCACTGACCCTCCAAGTCAGTCTTCTCAAACAGTCTAACAATCCTAGACTTTTGAAGAGTACAGCACCTTGACTTCTTAAGTCAAGTCTTCTCCTACCAATCTGACAACCCCGGATTGTAGAAGGAATTACAACGCCTTGAATCTAATTGCCAAATAATCTGCTACCCCTTCTGACTCCTTCAGATTGTAGACTCTACTTCAACAACTTAGATCTAACACAAGGGAAAGAAAATAACACGAGTGCTTGCTTCTGGAAAGCTGGAACTCACAATTAACCTCACTGAAAACTTGAGTGTTTGCTTTTGGATGTGTATGACTCTTTTGTGATTTTCGATGCGAAGTCTTCAATCTCGAGCCTTCTTTTATAGATGTGAATTCGGGTATCTTCCAAGCTGAAATACGAGCCGTATCTTGCTGGATTCTCTTGCAAAAATAACTTGGCCAATCGGGTTTCATATAAATAATAAACATATCTTTTTAGCTCTAGATTTGCTTTCATAAATAACTTGGGCCAATCCTGTCATTAATTATTTCTGGAACAAATCTTTCTTCCCGCCAATAGCTTTTGAATTCCACAAGACTTCACTTTATTTTTGAATTAAATCCTTTTAATACTTTGATCAAATTAAATTAAATCTCCACCGATTATCATCATGATTAATTCTGGACCGTTTGATCTTCTGCGCTAGTCCATATCTGGACCATACTAAGTGATCTGCTGTGATCCTCTGATTTCAGCCAACCCTGGACCACACTTTCTGATCTTTTGATCTCGGCCAACCTGGACTTGCAAACTAATCTGCTATGATCCTCTGATCTCGGCCAATGCTGGACCACAAATTCTGACCTTCTGATTTCGGCCAACATTGGGCCATGGTCTGATCTTCTAATCTCGGCCATCACTGGGCCATATACTTAAATCTGGACTATTGATCTGAACATCTTCCCTCTGATCTGGACCAATTCTGAACTGGGTCTGAATTGAACTGAAGTTAAATCTGGATAAATAATATTTCAGTCTGGACATTTTACCTTCTGACTTGGATCAGGTCTGGATCATATCTGGACATCATTTCTTCTGGTCTGGACTTAGTTTCATACCCTGAACCATGCTACCTTCTGGTCTGGGTCAAATCTGGATTGAATCTCTTGTTCTAGACCCATTAATTTATCCTCTGATTTAGTCTTGATCAAGTCTAGACTGTTTATCATTTCACTGTCAAGCTATTTCTGGTCAGAATAACATTTGGATTTAGTCTAACTTAGGACTCCTACTGGTCTGGATGATGTCTCCCTCTGGTAGGCTTCCTTCTGGTCTGGTCCAGGTTTCCTTCTGACTTTGCTTCCTTCTGATCCGGGCCAGCAAAGATATCCTCTAGTAATTTCAGGATGCATCCTCTGGTACCTTCTGGATGCATTATCTGGTGTCTTCATCTTCTGCCTCTAGAAACTTCATTTTCTGGTGGCATTTAATGTAATAATTCAAGGTTCAAAATAATATTACATGGAGTGCTTTTGTAAACATCAAAATACTAAGTACTTAGAACCAAGTTTGTTCCAACAGCTAGATGTTGGTTGTTTGAATCAGAGCAAAACCAATCAAGGCATTGTTTGTTTTAGATAAAGTCTTTAGATACGCATATCAAAATGAGTTCACTAGAATTAGAGTACAGAAATCAGAGTGGAGTCTTGGTGTTCCTTTAACTTAGATCAAACAATCTGATAATGTAGTGTAAAGTCATTCAAAAAAACTTAATCTAGGAATTACACACTTAATCAAAACATTAGTGCCTTAATTTGTTTCCACAAAATATTTTTGTTATCATAAAAAAAAGTAAGGGTCATAGTTCTTCAAACCAACTTGGTTCTAACACTTTCTTTTCAATTAGCTAATACAAATTGTTCAACAAAGAATGGTAAGCAAGAGAAAGAAAATAGGAACCTTAATAAACACACCTCTTTGGGTCATTAAAAAGGGAAACGTAAAGCTGTCACACTTGGACCACAACCACATAACAAGTACAAACAAAGTACTTGTTGAACCAATACAACAAGAATGTGTTCTGCTCTACATACGTGATGGGTCCTTGTTGTGTGACATTAACACATGTAATTTTTGAATAAACAAAATTTCTCTTTGAAAAGGAAATCCCAATTGCGGAATAAGAGCATCATATGCTATTGGAACGTCATACCCTGTGATGGACAAGCGAAGTATGGTAGCCACATCAAGGAAAGTGAGGGTCATCATACGCAAAGGAAATCCAAACAAGTATTAATTCTTACATACAAGTAGGCATGAAAATCGAAAAAGTGTTCCACATAAAATTTCAGAGCTTCTATGGAGTGCATGATCATATCATAGTTGCCGCATTTCATCTAATCTTTGCCTTTGGTAGTTTCCATCTAAGTCAGCCATTCCAGGTAATCAATTGTTGGTTGGGGAAAAGTTATGAAATTTCCTGACCTAGCTTCATAAGGAAACCAATCTTCAGCAACTGGAAGATATAGTAATTTACAAGGCACATGAATGAGCAAAGAAACATAGCCTTATCGCCCATGATCAAGTTGAAGGGCAAAGGGAAAAGTTGGTATGAATGGAATCCAAAGAGCTTAGATGAATAGGTTGTTTTGTGGTAGTTGGTGTTGATGAAATAGAGGAGATTGAGTCAGAAAGATCAACATCATCATAGATGTGGTCAAGTTTCAAGAAGTCTGAAGAAGACATGATTTAAGAATGTGAAGACTAAAATAAGAAGTTTGAAGGAAAGGATTAAGGTTTAAGAGATTGCAAGAAGAGCTCATGAGGAAGCAAGAAGAAATCAATGAATGCATAAAATAAGTAAGGAGCAAAGAAGTTGGCAAAGAAGTTTGCATTTCTTAATTATGCAGCTTAAATACAAATGCATCGTACTTAACACTCTTTGGAGTAGATAACGAAGCTATAGTTGAACGACATAGTTCACTCCTAAGTCTAGTCATTTGAAGAAAAGAGAATCATAGTGTAGAGAAGTTAGGTAATTACTCAACTTATTTTTAAACCTAACAACACATTCAAAAATCACAATGAATAGCACACACAAAATGCAAAATCATTAAAGAGAAGAAAAATCACATTAAGATTTTAATATTATTTCAACTACTTTGTCCTCGCTTGTAGAATACATCCAATCTCCATTCAAATTAATGAGAGTTTCTTAAATGCAACTGTTACCAAGCTTGTATATTTACCACTTAATCCCTAAATGCATAAAAACCATATTTCATGAAACAACCTTCATGACCAAATCTAGAGCACTATCTTTAAGATGAAGACAACATCTTCAATCTCTCTAGATAGGAACCTTTAGTGTAACTACCTCTCTAGAACTTGAAAAGTTGCTTTTTTTTTTCCAAATCTTCAACGTGCAATTCATTGATATTCGCTCAATGAATTTCATTTGGAACAATCGCCCTAATAAAAGATACCCCAAACTTGGTGTTTCTCACAGAATGATTCAACTTCAAATAAGATTTGAACAAGAAAAAATGATCAATATATGCATGAAAGATGATGAATAGATGAAAGTGTTTACTTCCAAATGGACGTTCAAATTAGTATATAAAGATCATCAGTTGTTTTTTCTAAGTGTAATGCATCATAACTAAAATAACAAATTTGTAACTATAAAAACTGATTATCCTAGTCGTGTTGACTTACTTACAAAGTTATGAATCGATTCATAAGTTTCTTGAATCGATTTAGGGTTTAGTGTTTATCCTAAAGCAAGGTGAATCGAATTAGTTAGTTGATTCACAAGGTCTAAAAATCGTAGAATACGTTTAAGACCTTTGCCAATTGATTTACAAACATGTGAGTTTATTTACAAAGTTAAAAAACACCAACGAAAGGTTTTTGATGCATTTTAATGTGTACCAACAAGTTCTTGTAGTGCACCTAATGTCATCCATGTCAGAATATTGTTCTCGAAGTACTTTTTCGAATTCAAGAGCTTTTGAGAATTTTGAGAATTAGAGAATAAAAAAAGGTACACAAAACCATCTTACTTAATAAACCTAGTTTTGACATCTTAAAAAATACCTACTATTCTTGAGTTAAGTATTTAGGCTTTCTGGTCCTCATTTAAAATGTTTTTGGATAGATATACGATAATCTTGTGTTAGCTTTGACCTGCTATATTCTTCTTTGACTTTGGTGCCTTTATCTCCTTATCTAATGTTGTTGTGGTAATTAAAGAAAAATGATTTTTCTTAGTTTAAGGTTTAGTTTTTATATGTATACTTTCAATCTTTAGAAAAGTTTGCATGATTTTAATTTAAGTTTCAAGTTTATAAAGTAAAGGCTAAAAGTCTTTAATTTCATTTTTTTTTTAAAGATTCCATGTTTCATGAATTAAAATACAAACTTTGTTAAAAATATATATATATTGAAAGGAATGAAACTATTGCAAAGAGTTAGTTAGAACTTTGAAACTAGAAAAACATTTATTGATATTCTTGTGTGTGGTTAAGATGTTATGAGGTAAATACTTTGATTGAACATTTAGTCTTTATAAATGAAGTTATTTGAAACAAAAAAAAAATGAGTTGTGGAAAATTTGAGAAAATTTGTGGTTATGTGAAAAATTTTGAGAAAAATAATTTATGACATTTCAAATGATTGTTTGTGAATGCTCTAAAAAATTGAGGATGTTGATTTCTACAAATATGTTTTTATATGATGAAAGTGGGTATTGTGAATAATAATACTATTAGTCCTTACTCGTTGTAAACTCTTTTAGTGAAATATACTCTAAGGGGGTTAGGAGTAAAAAAGGGGTTGTAAAGAAGTTAAAGTCTCAGGACTAATTTGACTAAGTTAAACACTATTTGATTGTAGGTGTTGGGACGAGGGAGATTTTTGTTGTGCTTGATTGTGGTAGAAATAGTTGTTGAAAAAGCTATAATTGAGGTAAGGGCTCCTTCAAAATTTTTAGTTTGCACATAGGGACCTTATATATGTGGTTGATGTGTGAATATGTGATGATTAATATTGATGTGATTACGCATTCTTGAGTGATAATACGTGTTGCTACATGTTAGTAATTTTTATTGATGAGAATATGTCTTGAGTATGCTTTGTGAAAATTATGAAAAATTGTTAGTCTTTAATGAGTATTAAAAGGGAAGTCTTTTATTAGCTAGATTTACATAAAGATTGTTGTGAAATAGTCAGAGTATGCTCATGCATTTCATTGTTACTGGTGACCGTGATGGGCCATGGTATTAGTGGTGACAGCGATGCGCCACGGGATGGTTCCATGAGTTGATTGGTCCATCTTATCTTTACGAGGATTTTAATCGTGTAGGTCTGTGATAGACTGCACTCTAGTAAATCGTGTTGATATGTGATAGGTGGCACCTCAGTAATTAGTAGTGGTCTGTGTTAGGCGGTACATTTATGATTTACACCCCTCGATGAGGTTTGGAAATTCCAGAATCGTGTTCATTGACATATAAGCATTGCATTAGGGTGCTTGGCACGCGAGTCATGTTTGTCATGATATGATGTATGTGTATAAGTGCTCTGTTATTGTTTGTTATCAAGTTGTAATTGCTAAGTGTTTACTGTTTGTCTTTATGACATAATTGTTAAATGTTAACTGTTGATTTAGGTTGGTGACCCTTTACATTATTTTGGAAATTGGGATTTGCCCTTAGATGATATCGGAGTTTGTTCCACCGACTGTTACCTTGATGACACCCCTCGGGGAGGGTTTGGAAATTCCGAAATCATGTGCATTGACATATAAGCATTGCATAAAGGTGCTTGGCACGCGAGTCATGTTTGTCATGATATGATATATGTATATACGTGCTCTTTTATTGTTTGTTATCAAGTCGTAATTGCTTAGTGTTTACTATTTGTATTAATGACATAATTGTTAAATGTTAGCTGTTAATTTAGGTTGGTGACCCTTTACATTATTTTGGAAATTGGGATTTTCCCTCAGATGATATCGGAGTTCGTTCCACCGACTGTTACCTTAACGATGGAAACATCGTTAGACTTACCTGACTGGCATTTGCCGACTGCTTGGGTATATGACCCCATCTCAAGCAGGGTTACATATATGGGGAGAGTGGTGAGGACAAGTAGGAGAGCTGGGGCAGTATTGCATGTGGGGCTCACTCACGAGAGGATCGACTATGCTGTACCATTGGGATTAGTACTCGGGGTGAATGGAGTATGGGCAGATGAAAGCCACCGTAGGTGTGGCGACTTCCACCGTAGGGGCGGGGGTCCAAGCTTTGGCTGATGGATCGGCTATACCTGGGTTGGATCATCTCCCAACTATCACTACGGTAGTGAACTATTTTGAGATTCCATCGCCGCCGAAGGCACCTTTCTTGTGGGTGGACAAGACTTACGAGGAGACTGATCCCATCATGGCTAATGAGGAGGAAAAAGATACTTCAAGGAGAGATACAGCATCAGAAAGAACTTGTGCAGAGTGTGGAGGTCTCCCTTGTTATCGTAGTTGTTAGTGGTGTTAAGACAAACTCTCATTTTAAAGTTTTGATGAAATTAAACAAAGGTTAATTAAGAGCGTTAATTATGATTCTAAAATGTTATGTTAATTTAACTTGTGCTTTTGAGTGTATTAATTCAAAGATAGGATTCAAGCAAAGCCAAGAAATCAGCATATTAAAGCCAAAATCTGAACAAACAAGAATAGAGAACATTCTTGACATAATATGGAAAACGAAGAATATTCTCCAGGTTCAATTATGGTCAAGTCAGCTTCAAGATCAATGAAGATATTGACTCTGGAATTAACATCAATACTATCACTACTTGACAAGGAATATATAGGATCCATTATAATCAAAGAAGTCATTCGAATCACAAAGGAAAAAGGCAATGAATCAAGTTGTCCAAGCCAGACTGAACAATCTCCAGTTTGACTGTCAAGACTTATAAATGATTTTGACAATATGCAAGGCATAAGGACAGTTTCCAATGGCTCTCTTGACCTCCATTAATTGTTCTCAAGCCTATAAAAGGAAGGCCAATACTCAACGAAAATGTAGAAGTTCAAGTGCTAATCAATTGATCAAATCATTTGCTCACGTACCTGAAATTCTTCAAATTCTCAAGATAGACAATTATGTTTCAATTCAATCTATTGTGATACTTATTAAGAATTTATTGTAAGAATCTAATCTCAAACACGAGTTGAGACATTACAGATTCTAAACAAATAATCTCATCATTATTGTAAAACTCGAACTATAAGAGTTTAGTATAGTTTCGGTAGATTGTAAGAAATCCTATCAAGGTTGATAGGTTACCTGATTAATCTCTTTATGGGTGGAATTTGATTAAAGTTTGTAACAAGATCAAGGTTGATCTAAGCTAGGTGCTGTAAAGCCAAGAAAGTTCTTGTTTAAACACTTTGTGGAAAATCTCACAATTGTGAGGACTGGACGTAGGCCAAGTTGGGTGAACCAGGATATATCCTTGTGTGGTATCTCGTATCCTTTATCTCTTTATTAAGTTTGATTGATTTTCATGTTAAAAATACAAACTGTTTTTTTGATTTTTAACTAACTAAGAACGTTCTCCGTTTTTCTAATAAAAACCACGAATGTTCTCTGTTTTCTGTTTTTTTAACCGAGATCATTGTTGAGTTAAAATCTTAAGTTGTTTAAGAAAACTTTAAAAAGGAAGATTTACAATTCAAACCCCCCTTCCTTGTATATCAATTTTGCTACTTCAATTGGCATCAGAGCACGATCTCTAAAAAGAACACCTAACAAGTGGTAGAGAAAAAGATCCAGAAAAATGTCCAAAGCAAAATACATTGTTGAGGGAGTATCCTCAAATAGACCACCATTCTTTGATTGTATAGATTACTATGTCTGGAAAACCAAAATGCAGCTGTTTCTTAAATCACAAGACACATGCATGTGGAATATCATAATCAATGGAAATTACATTCAAAGAATGAATCAAGAAGATTCATTTTTCAGCAGTGAAGAAAGAAGCAGGCTGGACTGCTGATGATAAAACTAAAGTACTCCTAAATTCTAAAGCTCAATTATTCTTATCGGTGTGTTTTGAGCAGGGAAGAAAGTGAAAGAGTAGATGAATATGAAACTACTAAAGAAGTATGGGACACATTGCAAACTCACCATGAAGAAGTATAGGACACATTGATGGTAGTGGGAATGTGAGGAGGCTGTTACTTATCCCCCAAGTACCGGGACCGATTCCCACGAAGGCAAAAACTCACTATTTCCACCAGGTGGTTAGGGGGAGTGAGAAGACTGAGTAGCATCGCCGATAACGCTGAAGGGTCGAGGTGTTACATTAGATCAATTGGTAGTGGGAATGTGATGTGGCAGTTACTTATCCCCCGGGTACCGGGCTCGATTCCCACAGAAGGCAAAACTCACTATTTCCACGAGGTGGTTAGGGGGAGTGAGAAGACTGAGTAGCATCGCCGATAACGCTGAAGGGTCGGGGTGTTACAAGATTCACAACAATAGTAAATGAGATGCGTTCTCTTGGAAAAGCTTACTCAATACAAGATAGAGTGAGAAAGATCATGAGATGTCTTCCAATTGTATGAAAACCAATGGTAACAGCTATAAGCCACAAGGGATTCAGAAAAATCAAACACAGAAGAAGGAGAAGAAGCCAACATATGCTTGATGGGAGATACAGAAGAAGATGAGGTAACAAATTCTGAACCTTGCTCTTTATGTGAACAAATGTGAAAAGAGTGTGTGAAGTTATAAAAACAGAATCTGGAGAAGTTTTATTTTCTGGAAATAGAAAGAAAAATTTATATGTCCTATACCTAGAAGAATTACAAGGTGAATCCTGTTTTATGTCAATCGTTAAAGTTAAATGGATATGGCATAAATGGGCTTGACATATAAGTATGAAAACAATTTATAAAATTTCTAAACTAGATCTTGTTAGAGGATTACCCAAACTGAATTTTGATAAAGATAACATTTGTTAAGCTTGTGCAAAAGGAAAACAAGTCAAGAGTAGCTTCAAAAGATTTTATAACTACAAACAGAACTCTTGAATTACTTCACATAGATCCTTTTGGGCCAATCAAAACAACAAGTCTAGGAGGAATGAAATATGGTTTTGTTATTGTTGATGATTTCTCAAGATACACTTGGGTACTATTTTTAAAACAAAAAGATGATGCATTTGATGAATTTAAAACATTTTGCAAAAAGGTACAGAAGGAAAAAGAATCCAGCATCATTTCTGTAAGAAGTGATCATGGAGGAGAATTCATAAATGCCTTTTTTAAAAACTTCTTTGATGAACTTGGCATTTCTCACAATCTATCTTGTGCAAGAACTCTACAACAGAATGGAGTTGTTGAACGAAAAAATAGAACACTTTAAGAAATGGCAAGAATAATCTTGGAAGAATCAAATGTTGAAAGATATTTTTAAGCAGAAGCCATTAACACTTCTTGTTACATTTTAAATCGTGTATCCATTAGAAAAATCATCAACAAAACACCTTATGAAATCTGAAAAATAGAAAACCAAACATCTCTTATTTTCACATTTTTGGATGTTATTGTTACATTTTAAACAACAAAGATGTTCTTGGAAAGTTTGATGCAAAATCAAACAACTGACTCTAAAGGATATCGAGTGTTTAATTTAAGAACTAAGGTTGTAGAAATCAATATGCACGTGTTATTTGATGAATTTAATGATTTGGATCTAAGTAAAAAAGATGAGGAAGAGGAAATCAAAACTGGTCTGCAACAACATAATGATGTGCAGGAAACAGAGATTTATATTCTCCACCAAAAAGTTGGAGAACAATTGAAGGTCATCCTCAAACACAAATCGTTGGAGATAAAACTGATGGAATTCAAACAAGAAAATCATTCAAGAATAATGAATGCAGCATGGCAATGATATCTCAAATTGAACCCAAATCAATTAAAGAAACAATAATAGATCAATCTTGGATAGAAGCCATGAAAGAAGAACTGCTTCAGTTTGAGAAAAATGAGGTCTGGCCTTTGGTCCCTGATCCACAAGGCCAAACCATCATTGGTACAAAATTGGTATTTTAGAAACAAACTCAATGAAGAAGGAAAGGTTACTCGTAACAAAGCTAGGTCGGTTGCTCAAGGTTATAATCAACAGGAAGGTATAGATTACGACGAAACGTTTGCCCCTATTGTAAGGTTAGAAGCTATTCGTATACTTCTTGCATATGCATCTAATAAACTTGTTAAATTATTTTAAATGGATATTAAAAGTGCTTTTGTAAATGGTTTTTTAAATGAACAAGTTTATGTGCGACAACCTCCTGGTTTTGAAGATCAATCAAAACCAAACCATGTTTTTAAACTTACCAAAGCTCCTATGGTTTAAAACAAGCACCAAGAGCTTGGTATGAACGATTAAGTTCCTTCTTAATCAAAATTGGATTTTCCAAAGAAAAAATTGACACTACACTTTTTAACAAAAATGATAAAAATGATTTACTCATAGTTCAAGTGTATGTTGATGATATTATCTTTGGTTCAACAAATGAGAAAATGTGTGATGCTTTTTCAAAACTCAAGCAAAGTGAATTTGAAATGAGCATGATGAGAGAGTTAAGATACTTTATTGGTTTACAAATCAAACAACATGATGATGGCATTTTTATTTGTCAAGAAAAGTATACAAAAGATCTTTTAACAAAATATAAAATGAATGAAGCTAAAATCATGACTACTCCCATGCATCCATTTTCTTCATTGGACAAAGATGAAAATGGAAAATCTATTTCTGAAAAGGAATATAGAGGCATGATTGGTTCTTTATAATATCTAACTGCTAATAGGTCTGATATTGTATTCGAAGTAGGATTATGTGCTAGATTTCAATCTGCACCTAAAGAATCACATTTAACAGCTTTAAAACGCATTTTTAGATATCTTGTTTGTACTACTGATCTTGGTTTTTGGTATAGAAAAGGTTCACAATTTGATCTTATAGCTTATTGCGATGCCGATTACGCTGGAGATAAAATTGAACGCAAAAGCACAAGTGGAGCATGTCAGTTCCTGGGTGAAGCATTGATAAGCTGGTCTTGCAGGAAACAAAACACAATAGCCTTATTAACCACCAAAGCTGAATATGTTTTAGCATCAAACTGTTGCTCACAATTCCTTTGGATTAAAAATCAACTTGAAGACTTCTCTGTAAGTTACTAAAGTATTCCAATTTATTGTGATAATACGAGTTCAATCAATTTATCTAAAAATCATATTCAACACTAAAGATCAAAACATATTGAAATAAAACACCATTTTATTCATGATCATGTTAACAACAAAAACATTGAATTAATTTGTTGATATATTTACAAAGCATGTAATTGAGGATAGTTTTATTCAATTAAGGAAAGACTAAAAATCATAAGAAATCCAGAGAAATCTCATTAAATTCTGCTTCTGCAGAAAACAAAGAACGTTTATCAATCTCCGTTTTTCAGTCATCTTTCTCTTCTACGTCGTCACTTCTTCTCTGCGCAGGCAAAGGGAAAAAGGAAAGTCTTGGCATTTAATGCTCTTGTCCCCTGCCTCTAAAAGACTCACTGACATACTGTCAAGTGATGCTTTCCATCCTTTCATTCTCCTTCCCTAGGTTCAAAATCATCATTGCATATTCTTTTTCTAATTAGAAACAATTGCTGAAGCTATCTCACGTAATTAGAAACTGTTTTCTTCATTTTCCCCAAAATTCTTCTTGCTCTCTAAAATTCCAAAATTACAAATGGCCACAACAAAATCAAGTGCACGCAAAAATGCTTACCCTGAATCTCCATCACCACCTTCTTCCTCTCCATTTCGTAATTGTTCACCATCACCACCACCCAGACCTTCACCTCTAAAAATGCCATTTTCATCTTCAGACTCTTCATCCTCGTCCATTAGAGAATCAAGCCCTATTCCTCTCCCTCTCAGACATCTAAATACTGTTTTCCTCCTCTTCACTCTCAACCACCACCAAACCTCTCTCAAGTTCCTCCACATTTGAAGAAACCAGAAATAAAACCTAAAGACGATCAATACGCATACTTGCTGGAATAGGAACATCCAAACCCAAAAAAACTGACTCCCCTATGTTGATAATCTCTGATAGTGATGAATTAGAGAATGATGTTCCTCCTACCCATGTTCCTTCACCTTCTGAAACCACTCATGAAACTACACAAACAACCCCTATACAACTTTCAAAGAAAATCATTTCCTCTGAACCATCACTAACAACTCCTCCAAACTAGAAGAGAAAAACTATGGACGAAATATTTTCCTCTTCACAACCATCTCAATCTTCCCCCAAAACCATCAAATCAACCATCACCCTTTCACAATTCCTAGCAAAGAAAAGATTAAGAAACCCTCATAAAAAGAAAACAAGGGCACCAAAACGTTATCTTCCTCTTAAGAAACCAACTCCAGAACGTTCTCCAGAATGTTCTCTAGAAGTCCTTTTGTATAGGGTACTTCTGTATATTTTGAATTAACATTACTATGCATATATATTTTGTTTTCATCAATGAAAAATCTCTTTATTATGAATTTATGAATGTTCTTGAAATCTGTATGCTTTCAATTTTCTGTCAAAATCAATTAAGCTCTTCAAAATTAAAATTAGAATCAAAATTAAAATCTAAATTAACATGTTTGTCATAATCAAAAAAGGGGAGATTGTTAAGACAAACTCTCATTTTAAAGTTTTGATGAAAATAAACAAAGGTTAATTAAGAACGTTAATTATGATTCTAAAATGTTATGTTAATGTACCTTCTACTTTTGAGTGTATTAATTCAAAGATAGGATTCAAGCAAAGCTAAGAAATCAGCATAATAAAGCCAAAATCTGAACAGACAAGAACAGAGAACATTCTTGACAAAATCTGGAAAACAGAGAATGTTCTCCTGGTTCAAATATGGTCAAGTCAGCTTCAAGATCAATCAATCTCCATTAATTGAATGAAGATATTGCCTCTTGAATTAACATCAATACTATCACTACTTTACAAGGAACATATATGATCCATTATAATCAAAGAAGCCATTCGAATCACAAAGGAAAAAGGCAATGAATCAAGCTGTCCAAGCAAGACTGAACAATCTCTAGTTTGACTGTCAAGAATGTCAAGACTGAACAGTATGATCAGAAAATCGTCTAGATTGATTATCAATCTCTAGGAAACTCAAAATTTCAAATGTCCAGATTGATCATCAATCTCCAGCAAGCTTCAGTACAACTTTCTACAATAGCTCTTCATGATCTTTTCAAATCTTTTTTAACAAAGATCAAGACTCTAGTTCAAGCTAAAAGAATCATCTCATATCTGAAGTATTAAATGATCCATAGGCTCAAAAGAATCTGATCAAAAATGAAGTTTTCAGCCCAGTCAAAACAGAATTTAAAAGATGTCAAAAAGCGGGAATACTTTTAAATAGAAATATTGGCTCTGATCAAGCCTGACAAGAGCACTTCGAACGGCTCTCTTGCTCTCCATTAACTGCTCTAAAGCCTATAAAAGGAAGGCCAATACTCAAGGAAAATGTAGATATTCAAGTGCTAATCAATTGATGAAATCATTCATTCACATACTTGAAATTCTCCAAACTCTCAAGAGAGGCAATTGTGTTTTAATTCAATCTATTGTTATTCTTATTCAGAATCTCTGGTAAAGAATTTGTAAGACCCTTCATTTTAAATTAATTGATGGATTAAATATCAAACATATTTTAAGATATTTGTAATACATTTAACATATATATATATTCATATATATATATATATATATATATTTTGAGACCGACTAAAATTATTTGTCAAAGAATAATTTAATTATTTCATGAGGAATTTAATACCAGACAGTTATCAAATTTTATCTATCAATAGAGTTGCGACGAGAGTATTTAGTTAATTGAGGGTTAGTTTTAATTATAATATATATATATATGAGAGGAAGCAAGCAGGAGAAAAACTCTTTTTCCTTGCCCACGAGCTGCCCTGCTTCTTCTTCTTTTTCTGTTTTGCAAACTGTGAGTGTTGGTAGCATGAAAAAAAAAACCCAAACTCAAATCCTAGATTACTTCAAAATCAAAGCTTCTATTCGAGAAGTGTCAAGAGGAAAAGTTACTCTTCTCCTCACTACGGTGCTAGTGAGCTAACTTTGATAGCGACGACGCGAGCAGGAGTTTCGCCGTATTTGGTCGCGGTTACTAAAACGGTTGACAAAGCGTAACGAAGGTAAGAGGCTCCTTCCAACTTTTTAGTTTGGATATAGGGACTCTATATGTGTGTTTGATGGATGATTAATGTGCTATCTTTGTTGAAAACGTTATTGATGAGTTGAAATTTTATTATTATATATAAAAATTAAAGCATGTATTTATTGGTGACTTTTTCTTTTTTCTTTTTAGTAGATTGAACATCTTGGCATGTCAATCATGTTGTGTTATTTTTATCAAGGCAGCATTTAGGTTATTAAAATTGATTTACTATGGTACATATTAAAATGGGCTTTACCAAAGACATTAAGAAATAATATTAGAAGCATTTGGGTAGAATGTTTTTGTTACAAAGTAGAATTCCTACAGGATAGTGTGGTTGTCTCAGTTCTTTAATATTGGTTTCAATCAGTTCGCCACCTTGGGGGCACCTGCTATGATTTGATGCTGAATATGTCGATCTAAATTTTGTGGAATTGAAAGTTATTGGTTTTCAACAGCATCTTTGGTATATAGCATATTCATCTCAACTGGCTTACTGCATCATGTTGTAGATGAACATGTTTTTGTATTCCTCGGCGAAAATCACGCTTTCTTCGTTTGACTTCGAAGGAGAGAACCAGAGATTATTATTATTTTTATTATTATTATTGTAGTTTTTTTTTCAAATCTTGAACAAAATTTGACTTGCATACTTTTGAAAAAAAAAATCACAATAAAACTATAAATGGCAGTGTTTGACTAAGAAGTTATATTCTGTTACTGTTAAGTTAACATTGTATAGTATGAATTTGTGGAGTTTAAGTTGAGGTGATTTATGTGTGATTGAGGAGTGGAATTGTGGAAATTGAATTTGATGTGATTATGTATTCATAACTTATAATATGTGCATTATGAATTTTATAAAAAAAAAATGTTTTGAGTATG
Organism: Cicer cuneatum; assembly: GCA_037974295.1. Classification (NCBI taxonomy): domain Eukaryota; kingdom Viridiplantae; phylum Streptophyta; class Magnoliopsida; order Fabales; family Fabaceae; genus Cicer; species Cicer cuneatum. Next base: position 49,764,882 of record JBBPBO010000005.1, on the reverse strand, counting down.
TTATGTGATAAGTTTGACAAATCGTTAGTGTTATATGAGTATTAAAAATGGGGAACCTTTTAATATCTGCATTTACTTAATGATTGTGGTGAAAAGAGTCAGAGTACGCTCATGCATTTCATAGCTTTTGCTGACCGTGATGGGCCATAGTGTCAGTGGTGACCGCGATGGGCCATGGTGTTAAGTGGTGACCGTGATGGGCCACAAAGTTAAGTAGTGACCATGATGGGCTACGGGGTGGTTCCACGTGATTAGATGGTCCATCTTATCCTTACGAGGATTTAACTAATGTGTAAATCCTATGAGAGGCTACACTCTAAGTAATTTGTGCTAGTCCGTGAGAGACTGCACCTACAAAGTTAAGTAGTGAATGTGATGGGCTACGGGGTGGTTCCACGTGATTAGATGGTCCATCTTATCCTTACGAGGATTTAACTAATGTGTAAAGCCTGTGAAAGGCTACACTCTAAGTAATTCGTGCTAGTCCGTGAAAGACTGCACCTATAAAGTTAAGTAGTGACCGTCTTGGGCTACGTGGTGGTTCCACGTGATTAGATGGTCCATCTTATCCTTACGAGTATTTAACTTATGTGTGAAGCCTGTGAGAGGCTGCACTCTAAGTGAATCGTGCTAGTTCGTGAGAGAGTGCACAATGGTAATTAGTACTAAGGTCTGTGATAGGCAGTACAATTATGATTTACCCCCTTCGAGGAGGGTTTGGTTTTTGGTTTTGTCCTGGAAATTCTAGAATCATGTGCACGGGCATATAAACATTGCATTAGCGTGTTTGATAAGAGAGTGATGATTGTTATGATTCTCATATGTGGAAATGATATGCGCAAGTACCTTAAATTTTAAGTTCCTAATGGGTTGTGGTAATTGTTGATTGTACTTGGGCTTGCAACATGATCCGTGTTTTAAATCTTTTGTTTCATCGAAAATTTAGGTGTTATACATGTTCAATAAATGGGTATATTTAATTGGTCAATTTTGTTAACTTGTTGGAACTGCTATGTATATATATTGTGGTCTTTTGACATAACTACTATGTGTTAACTGTTATTTTCGGTTGGTGACCCAAGTTCGTACCACCAACGGTTACCCTGACAACAGAGACGTTGTTAGACTTCCTTGATCGTCATATGCCGACTGCTTGGGTATATGACCCCATCTCAAGCAAGGCTACTTATACGGGGAGGGTGGGGAGAACCAGTAGGATTGTCGGGGCAGTGTCGTATGTGGAGCACACTCACACACAAATTGACTTTCCTGTACCTTCAAGATTGGTACTTGAGGCGAATGGGGTATTTACGGACGCAGAGGGTCCTACAGTTGGAGTTGAGACGGAGGCCAACATAGGTGTGGTGACTTCTACCGTAGTAGCAGAGGATGTGGTGCTTGAACCACGAAAGGGTTAGAAAGGCAAGGGACTGACGCCAGCGGGGGTCGACATTTCAGGTTCGTCTATGTCGGCAGAGGACTATTTTGAGATTCCAGCACCGCCTAAGTGACCTATATCGTGGGTGGATCTAACTTCGGAGGAGACTGATCCTTCTAGGGATGATGAGGAGGAGGATGTCACGTCGAAGCGAGTGACGGCGTCGGACGAGACTTGTGGAGAGTGTGGTGGTAACTCTTGTTATTGTAGTTGTTAGTGCATGTCCAGATTAGTTTTGGTTGTATAGGGCTTTAGTAATATGGTGGTTGTACTTATTTCATTTTGGGATGACTGTACTTATGACATACCGTGACGGTGACTATTGTTGGTGGGTCCATGATACAATTTTTTGACGTGACCATGAGGGGAGATAGCATTCTTGGAGCAGCACTTATGTGCAGGTGTCTGCCGAGAATACCCCAGGGGTATGAGCATTGTCTGACTGGTCTCATAGCCTCGATGTAATTTCTATTTGTATATTTTGAATATTAATTCCCAAAACTATTTTAACTAGTTATATTTATGATGTAATTATTTAATTACCTTTGTCGTTTTGTATTACGACGTATTACTTTATTGAGTGGTTTTTATCTTATTCCTTTTATTTGGTTTAGAAAAAAAATACACTTGCGCTGTTAAAAATCGGGGTGTTATAGAATCTAATCTCAAACACGAGTTGAGACATTACAGATTCTAAACAAACAATCTCATCATTATTGTAAAGCTCGAACTATAAGAGTTTAGTATAGTTTGGGTAGATTGTAAGAAATCCTATCAAGGTTGATAGGTGACCTGATTAATCTCTTTCTGGGTGGAATTTGATTAAAGTTTATAATAAGATCAAGGTTTACAATTCAAACCCTCATCCTTGTAAATCAATTTTGCCACTTCAAGTGGATGATCAGTTTAGTTTTTGGGTGTATAGGGTCTTAATTTCTTTTTTTGTGGTTGTACTTATTTTGTTTCGAGAAGTGTGTATATATTATATAGCTTGACAATTGACTTTTTTTGGTGGGTCTGTAAGACCCTTAATTTTTAAATTAAAATTATGGAATTAATATTAAGTGTATTTTGCGGATATTTGTAAAATATTTAATATATGTATGTTTTGAGTGAATATATATATATATATATATATAAATATTTATTTTGGAAGATAAATTAAGATTATTGGATTAAGAAAAAAGTTAATTTAATTACTGTAATACCCTTAATTTTTAAATTAAAATTATGGAATTAATATTAAGTGTATTTTGGGGATATTTGTAAAATATTTAATATATGTATGTTTTGAGTGAATATATATATATAAATATTTATTTTGGAAGATATATTAAGATTATTGGATTAAGAAAAAATTAATTTAATTACGAGTAATTAAATTAACGTACATTAATTAAGGGATTAGTGGCTAATTGCGACGAGATTGGTTAAGTGCTGAGGATCAGACAAGTGTCGGGTGAGGTGGCACCCACACAAGCCTATATATAGGAGTGAGAAGGATGGTGAAATCAAAACACCATTCTTCCTCCCTCACTGCCCATACTGCATGTAACAATACCCCTTCCCTCCCATTCTGTTTTTCTGATTCCAGCACGTTAAGAAAAAGAAAGAAAAGAGGGAGTTCCTCAAAAGTGTCATTACTTGGAAATCCAAGCACCAAACCAGAAAACCCCCAGTACAAAAGTTGTTCCCCTCATCATTCCGGAGCTAGAGAACCCAGTTTCGTAGCAGCAAACGCAGGTGGGAGTTTCGCCGATTTTTGATGCGTAAACGGGAACAAAAACAACAACGAGAGAAGTAGCAGAAACGCAACAGGGTAAGGGCACCTTCCACTTTCTAGTTGCATTTTAGGACTGTAAATGTATGTTTGAGGTGTGATCATATTTGAGTTTCTGTTTTGAAAAAAGAAACTATTTTACATGACATTTTGAAAGATGAAAGCAAATGCATTCTGTTGAGGTTTTAAAAATCTGTGATGTACTGTTTTGGGTGGTTAAAATGAAGTTTTTGAATAGTTTTGAAGAAGAGATGATGAGTTTAATAAAAACTTCAATGATGGTGGGAAAATGCTGTTTATGCACTGTTTTTGCTTCTATATTCGACAACAGGCATGCTGTATTCGAATACAGAATGTTGAAATTACAGTTTCAGCTTGTGTATTTGAATACAAGGGGGTCGTATTCAAATACAGATTCGTGTTTTTCAAAAATCCAGAGTTTTAAACATTGTTTTATAAACCTTAAGTTTTGGGGATCATTTGGGAAGGTTTGTGATGAATTAAAATGGAATTTTTGTGACAGTTTGAAGTAAGGGTGATGAAGTTTTTGAGACTCTACTGATATAGTGAAAGATATTGATTTTTACACTGTGACAGCCTCTGTTTTCGAATACAAGATGGCTATATTCGAATACAGAGTGGCTGTATTCGAATGCAGATTTGTATTTTCCAGAAAACTCAGTTTCAAACACTGTTGTATAAATTTTAAGAGTTGGGGGAAAGACTTATGAATATTAAGAATGGAATTGTGAAATGATGTAAAGTGTTAATGATTGCTTGACTGTTAATCATGATTGTGATGATGATGATATTGATTGTATTGAGATGTTTTGAAAAATGATGGAAAGGTTGAATTTTCCTGATAATGCATACCGTTTCAGTGGAGAGAAAACACTGCATATTCATACATTGCATAGTCAAGTGGTATCCGCGATGGGCCACAGAGTAATGCGTAAACGTGCTGATCTGTTGAGCGATTGCACGAGTGCTGGTCTGTTGAGCGACTGCACTAGTACTGATATGTTGAGCGATCTGTTGAGCGACTGCACTAGTGCTGATTTGTTTAGCGATTCCACGAGTGCTGGTCTGTTGAGCGACTGCACTGGTACTGATCTGTTGAGCGATTGTACCTGAGTATATGTCAAACATGCTGGTCTGTTAAGCGACCGCACGAGTGCTGGTCTGTTGAGCGACTGCACTGGTGCTGATCTGTTGAGCGATTGCACCCTGGTCTTGAGGGCCGTTAAAGTCAAACATATTGTGCTAGTCTGTTGAGCGACTGCACCTTGGAAATTCCAAGAAATTGTATACATGAGCATATACATATTGCATCGGGGGATTGACCGGTGGGTCACGATTTGGTTATATGATGATGGTTGGAAATTGATGTGTGTGAGTACTTTATGAAATCTGATTTTCTGATAAATGATTGTGATTGCTGAAGTGTTGGCTGTACTTACCACATATTTTTCGTAATATTAGGTTGCTGTTTTGAAAAGGTATATATGTCATGAAATTTCAAATGAGCATCCTAAATTTTCGTCATTGTCATTTGTTATACCATGAGTGTATTTGTTCTGTGATATAAATGCTATGTGCTTATTTGTTAATTTCGGTCGGTGACCCTTTACTATTATATGTGGAATTTGGGCTTTGCCCTCAGATGCCCCCCAAACCCATGACACCCGTGGGTCCCGAGATGACGGAAACGTCGCTCCACTTTATTGATCGTTCCGTGCCTACTGCTTGGGTATACGACCCCACTTCAAGTAGGGCTACATACAAGGGGAGATTGAAGAAGACCTGTAGGACCAATGGAGTGGTGTACTACGTGGAGCACAGCTATGCGAGGATTGACTTTCCTGTGCCTTCTCGTTTGATATTGGAGGCGCACTGAATTTTTTATGATGCGGAGGAGCCAGCTAGAGGGGTTGAGACGGAGGCCACCGTAGGAGTGGTGACTCCTAACTCGGTGATTGGTGGGGATGTACGTGATTCTGAGGCGGAAGAGAAGAACGAAGAGCCGAAGCCAGTAGCAGCAGATATTCCGGGTCCGTCTAGGATATTCGATGATTGTTATGAGATTCCGGCACCGCCGAAGCGATCGAGACTGTGCATTGGTCTGACTTCAGAGGAGACTGATCCCTCTCTGTATGATGAGGATGAGGAGGTTACATTGAGGCGAGCGGCGGAGTCGGATGAGACTTGTTTGGGATGCGGAGGAAATCCTTGCTACTGTAGCTTTAGTGCATGATCGGTTATATTTGATGTATAGGATTTTGAACTGGGAAATGTAATTTGTTTTATTTTGGAAATTATTGTACTACTTTTCCGCTAAACTATTCCACACTCTAATATTTTCAATTGGGATGTTATGACAGTAATCTTTTGAGATGTATTGATGTTTATCATTAAATTTCCAGAATTAAGTATTTAGTGATATTACGATGATGTTAATTAATTACGTTAACTGATTAAATTACGTCGTATCATTTTATAAAATGATTTAGTGAAAACTTTATTTTAATTCTTTTTGAATTAAATCTGGAAAATTCTTTTACTTAATTATTTAAAAAAAAACAAAAAAAAAACAATACACTCGCGCTGTGTTTTAAACTCGGGGTGTTACAGGGTCCATGTTCTATTTTTTTGACGTGACCATTGGGGGATAACAACATTCTTGGAGCATTACTTTTGTGCAGGTGTCTACCGAGAATACCCCAGGGGTATGAGTGATGTCTGATATGTCTCATAGCCTCGATATATTTTCCATTTGCATACTTTGGATTGTCCCAAAAACTATCTTAACTTGTTTGTATAAATGATGTAATAGTGATGACTCTTGACTTTTTTTTGTGCTATGACGTATTATTTTATTATGTTGTTTTAAAAAAAATGCACTCGCGCTGTTTAAAATCGGGGTGTTACATTGTCCTTATCTAATCATAGGTCGGGGTAAGTTGTTAGAGTTGTCAGTTCTTGTGTAGTTGGTGTGTGGTGAAGTGCTGATGTGTGAAAAGTTATATTTTGGAATTCTTCTAAGTGATGTTAATTTTTCTAATTGATGTTGGTTTTGTAGTGAACAATGCCTCCAAGAAGGAACAACACTGCAAGAGTCAATGTCAATCGGGATGATCAAATTGTTGAAGTAATGAATAATATGGCTGCTTCTGTTGCAGCACAGACAGTTGCAAGGACTCTACAGGATCTGGGGAAGAGGGAAAGAGAGATTCGTGCTGCTGAATCAAGGGGATTAGATTATTTCTGTCGTCACAATCCTCCAAAGTTCAAGGGTGATGAGAGTCTAGAAAAAGCTGACTAGTGGATTCAGGAAGTAGAAAAGATCTTCAAAATGATTAACTGCCAGGCAAGGGTGAAGGTCAACTATGCTATGTATCTGCTACTAAGGGATGCTGAATATTGGGGAAGTACAAGACTTCTGATAGGATCAACTCATGAGGAGGTTAACTGGGAGTCGTTCAAAAGGAAGTTTTTAGAAAAATACTTTCCGATGAGTACTAGAACTAGGTTGGGTGATGATTTTCTTAAATTGTCCCAAGGAAATATGATAGTGGGTGAATATGCTGCTAAGTTTGAGTCATTGTCAAGGCATTTTAGGTTTTTCCGTGAAGAGGTTGATAAACAATTTATTTGTCACCGTTTCCAAAATGGACTGAAGTATGAGATTCAAGACTCTATCCTACCATTAGGAATTCTGCGTTTCCAAGTCTTAGAGAGGTTGAGGACATGAAGAACAAGAGGGCCAACCGAGGAGGGAACATTAGTTTAGGGGGGCCGAGTATGGTGAACCATGATAACAACAAAGGAAAACAAGTTGTTAAGCCATATAATCGACCACAGAACAACAACAGGGTTCACAATCGCCCGGGGAACCAGAACTTTGGAAGACAATTTGAACAAGTGATTCGATGTTTCCAATGTGGGGAAGAGGGACATTATGCTAATGCGTGTACTTCTAAGAATATTCTATGCTACAATTGCCAGAAGCTAGGGCACTTTGCAAGGGATTGCAAGGCTCCAAAGGTGGAACCAACAGTGAATGCAACTAGGGCTACTTGTCCTACTGCTAAAGGACGTGTTTATTGCATGGGTGTTGAAGCTGGAAATCAATCTTGTAATTTGATCCAACGAGATTGCGAGATTATGGGTAACACTCTAACTGCACTTTTTGATTCGGGGGCAACCCATTCCTTCATTGCTATGGACTAGGTGAATCGTTCGAAGCTATCTATCTCTTCTCTGCCTTTTGATTTGGTTGTTTCCACACCTGCTAAGTCTTTGACTGTAAATACTGCATGTTTACACTGTCAAGTAACTATTTAGAATAGAGATTTCTTGATTAATATGATTTGCTTACCCTTACAATCACTCGAGATCATTCTCGATATGGATTGGATGTCGTATCATTATGTAATCTTGGATTATGATCGCAAATTGGTTATTTTCCCCGAGCCAGGAGTCGTTCGGTATCTAGCTGCTAAAAAACTTGGAGTGTCGTTGAGAGAAGGAACTCAAGACTTTCTGTCATTGGCTAACGTGGAGGCCAAGATAGACGTGAGCATAGCAGATGTGGTGCTTGTCAAGGAATACCCAGACGTATTCCCAACAGAAATTCTTGGATTACCACCAGTAAGAGAGATGGAGTTCTTCACTGATCTACACCCAGGAACCAGACATATTTCGATTGTGCCGTATCGGATGTCGCCATTGGGATTGAATGAGCTCAAGGGCCAAACTGAAGATTTGTTGGAGAAAGGATTTATTAGACAAAGTGTTTCACCATGGGGAGCTCTGGTATTGTTAGTTAAGAAGAAGGACGGAAGCTAACGCTTGTGTGTGGATTATAGGCAACTTAATAAGGCAAGTATTAAGAATCGTTATCCTTTACCAGGTATCAATAATTTGATTGATCAGTTAAAAGGAGCTGCGGTGTTTTCGAAGATTGATTTCAAGTCAGGTTACCATCATATTCGAGTAAGAGAAGGTGATATTCAGAAAACTCCTTTGAAAACTCATTACAGACATTATGAATTTCTTGTTATACCATTTGTCGTTACGAATGCACCAGCAATTTTTATGGATTACATGAATAAAATCTTTAGTCCATTTCTAGATAAATTCGTTGTAGTGTTCATCGATGATATATTCATTTATTCAAGGAATAAGGAAGAACATGTCTGTCGAAGTTAGAAACAATTGTATGCAAATATGTCGAAGTGCGAGTTTATGCTAGAAGAAGTGAACTTCTTAGGATATGTGATAACCATGGAAGGATTCAATGTGGATTCGACAAAGAAGTTTATTGAAGGATTTGGTAAGATTGTAGCTCTATTGACACAACTCACTAGAAAGAATAAGGCGTTCGCATGGACAGAGAAGATTGAGGAAAATTTTCAATTACTAAAGGAAACCTGAAAATCGCACTAGTATTGGTCTTACCATAACTAGAAGAACTATACGAAGTTTACTATGATGCGTCTCACCAAGGTTTAGGATGTGTTCTGATGTAACACAATAAGGTTGTAGCCTACGCCTCAAGACAATTGAAGACTCATGAAAGAAACTATGCTACTCATGATTTAAAGCCTGCAGCTGTAGTTTTTGCATTAAAGATCTGGAGGCACTACTTAGATGGATGCACGTTCACAGTGTTCAATCACCATAAGAGTTTGAAAATTTTGTTTGATCAGAAAGAATTGAACATGTGCCAGAGAAGATGGATGAAGACTCTTAGGGATTTTGATTTCACATTGCAGTATCACCCTGGGAAGGCCAATGTGCTGGCTTCTGCGTTGAGTAGAAGGAGTGTGTTAGTGTCTTCAACAATAATTGCTGGACAACAAGAGTTGTGGGAAGCATTTAGAGACCTACACGTTGACGTAGAGTTTGCAATGGGAATTTTAAAATGTGGAATGATAAAAAAATTGAGTGGTTTATTTGAAGACATTTCGAATTTTCAAGATCACGCATTAATCCAAGAGAAGAGGAACCTGATAGGGTAACGAAAAACGACTGAGTGGAAGATTGAACTGGATAATATTTTGAGATGTAATGGAAGGATTTGTGTACCAGTAGTTGCATATAAGAACAATTTTAGAAGAGGCTCATAAGAGCAAATAGAGTATTCATTCTGGAGCAACAAAGATGTATGAGGACTTGAGGCAGAATTATTGGTGGCCATAAATGAAGAGGCATATAGCGGAGTATGTATAAACTTGTTTAAATTTTCAGAAGTGGCCATAAGTAAGGTTGACTCTTAAAGTACTATGATTCAAGAGATAGAAGAGGATAAAGGACACATAAACATCTAGTCTTTCCCTTACAGAGAGATTTTTCCTTAGTACAGTCGATGACTTAATCCTCTATTTGTATAAATACCATACAAGTATTCTTTACTCTACCTCTTTAGGCCTTGAGTATTTTTCTCTAGACTCTATAGATTGTCGTCCCCAAAACCTTATTCATCTTTCTGGCATCTTGTCGTTGAGTTTCACGAGGGTTATTGTACCTTTTCTGGTACCTCTCAAGAATGAGAGGGTTCTTGCCATTATCAGGCTAATTTTCATTAGTTCTAATTTGTGTCTGATTTGACACAAAGTTTGTTTTTAGGATTCTAAGTCTCATTGAGAGGATGTTACAGATTATGTCCTATATTAGTACAAGTGTGTGAGAATAGTTTGACTTATTTACATGAACTCTAATAAGTCTCTATGAAAGGATAATTCACTCATTCTTTTAGCCTGATGTGTTCTTGGATTTTTCATATTTGCTTCTTAACACATAGCCTTTTTGAGTTTCTCTCACACACGCTCACTCGTAAAGGTCTAAGTGAGATCTTCCTAAATACAAGGATGAAGTGTTCATTAAGAATGTACTTGTTGGAAATCTTCAATCACCATTTAAGGCATATTTTTCTTTAATAAGTAATCGTACATAGATCCGTGAATGATTCGCTATCTTTGTACTGAGGATTGGGAATCAGAATGATCAAATTAAATCTTAAAGAGTTTCATAAAAGTAGCAGATATAGTACATTCAGAGCATGTGCATTTGCTTTTTCTACTTTGGAGCGTTTACTTTTTTAGAGCACTGACTTTTTCAGAGGATACATAATAACTTAGAGTTAGACGATCAAACGCTTGATTTGATATTCATAGGCATGTTTTTGCTTGTCACTCTTATTAGAGGTAGAGGTAGATTTTTGCTTATCACCCTTAATAGAGGAAGAGCCATATTTTTGTTATGATGTTGTCCTCAATTAAAAGTCGTGTGAGGCAATAAGTCAAATTAATGGATCTGTACTATTTACTATTCACAAGGATGAGTCACATATAGTCTTCACAACCTTCTGCAAACAAGTGCAAAATGTAAAATGAGTATCATAAATTTTCTTTTCCTAGAACACCTAAACAAAATGGTGTTGTAGAAATAAAAAAAACAGATCTCTTAAAGAGATGGCGCGAACCATGATTCACGAAATGAATGTTGGCAAACATTTTTGGGCAGATCAAACACTGTATGTTATATGCATGATAGAATCTTTATTAGACCTATTGTTAATAATACTTCATGTGATCTTTGGAAAGGAATAAAACTTATCATTTCATAATTTGATCAACTTGGTTGCATATGATATATTGTGAATACCAATGAAAATCTTGGCAAATTTGATTCATGATTGCAAAAATGAACCTTTTTAGGATACTCTGAAACAATCGCAAATTGATTGTTGAAGAATCTATTCATGTCAAGTTTGATGACAAAAAGCTTTATAACATAAGAACAAGCAATAATGAACCTCCCAAAAATCAAGAATGTATGTGACTTAATTAAAAAGAAATGATGTATGAGATATTGTCCCGAATCCTAAAGAAAATAAGTCAATTGGAACCAAGTGGGTTTTCACAAACAAACTGAATGAGAAAGTTGAAGTGATTAGAAACAAAGCTAGACTCGTAGCTCAGTGATACATTCAACATGAAGGTATTTATTACACTGAAACATTCGCTCTTGTGCCAAGGTTAGAGGCAATCAAAATTTTACTTTTATTTGTAATTTTTAATAAAATCATTTTATATCAAATGGATGTAAAAATTTCTTTTTTAAATGGTTACATAAATGAAGAAGTGCATGTCAAACAACCTCTTGGCTTTGAAGAAAATGTATGTCAGGAAATCCCTATATTGTTCGAAATAGGCCCCAAGAGCTTGGTATGATACACTAAGCAAATTCTTATTAAAGAACAATTTTGAAAGAGGCCGGGTTGACACTACTTTGTTTAGAAAATCATGTAAGAATGACCTTATTGTCCAAATATATGTTGATGATATCATTTTTGGTTCTACTAATGATAAGCTATGCCAATAGTTCTCTAAGTTAATGTAGAATGAATTTGAGATGAGCATGATAGGAGAATTAAAATTATTCATGGAATCCAAATTAATCAAAGCGTAAATGGTGTACTCATTCATCATGCCAAATACATAAGAGAACTACTTAATAAAATTAAAGTGGATGAGCGTAAGCATATACCTACACCCATGCATCCAACATGTTTTCTTGATAAGAATGAGTTAGGTAAAAAGGTAGATCAAAAGGTATATAGAGGAATGATTGGTTCCCTTTATTTTCCTGAAGACCTGATTGGTTCCCTTTACTTCAAATTAGTCTGAACTATTTTAAATTTGGTCATCTCAACACACCTAAACATATCCCAATAGGAAATTCTTGTGTCAAAACTAAGGAACATCTTTATCCTAGCAAACATAGTTTCAATGTTTCAATCAAGTCTTAACAACATGCTCATCACTAGGCCTTGCTAAAACAACAAGCACAATAGTGGCTTTATAGGAAAAACTTATAACACATAATTTAAATAAATAAAAAACCAACAAAGGTGCCATCACAAGCACTACAAGAGGTCGAGCGTCAAAAATATATTTCATCCCGTCACACAAACATATAGCATGGTCCTCAATGCACAAATATTCAATTAGACGCAAAATGAATAAATAAATGAGAGAAAGTAGAGGTGACTTCCCTAAAAGAGTTTGCAGTTAGAGCTTTAATTTCCTAAACACAAAAAAAATCAATAAAAATAATAAATTCAAACGAGAATTAAATAGAAAGTAAATACAGGTTGTCTTTTGCGAATCACATGTTTAATGTCTCAAGCCTGACTGCAATGCCACAACATGATTATTAGGGGGTCTTTAGCAAGTGTGAGATCATGTAAAGCAAAAGTTCCCATTAAAGGGTTCCCACCAGCAATAAAAGTATCCTGCACAAATTTACAAGTAGAAAAAGATGAAATATATTTAAAGGAATTAAAAACTTTCAAAAAATCTTTTTCCTCCTCCATTTGTAAGTTCAACCTCCACCTTTTAACTTCAATTATGGCATCTCTTATGGCTAAGAAAGTCCACCCCAAAATTATTGGAACTTTCTTATCCTCTTCCATGTCTAACACGATAAAATGTGCAGGAAATATAAATTTTCCCAGTTTCACCAAAACATCTTTTTACTATCCCACAAGGGTGGGTTATGGATGTATCAGCTAACTATATAGAGATATTAGTAGGTGATGGTTCCTGCAAGCCAAGTTTTCTAAACACATATAAAGGCATCAAATTTATACCTGCTCCTAAATCAAATAGTGCCTTTTCAAAAAGACTGTTATCATTTGTATTAGGGATAATGAAACTACATTGATCCTTAACATTAGGTGGTAAATTTTTTAAAACTATAGTAGAATATTCTTCATTAAGCTTAACTATCTCAAAGCCTTCTAATTTCTTTTTGTAAGAAATAACTTTTTTTTAAAATTAAGCGTATTTTGGCATTTGGGCAATACCTTCAGCAAAAGGAATGTTGATATTTAATTTCCTAAATTTCTCAAGAAATCTAGAAAATTTGTCATCATGTTGCTCATTTTTATGTTTTTCAAGAAAAAGAATACTTACCATTACTCGGTCATCTATCTAATTTTCTTTCTTGTGATATTTTGAAGCGTTTCCTTCAGCAAGAGTTTCTTTTCCTTTTTCGAGTGCACACTCATCTTGCTTATTTTCTTGATTTAGCTCTCTACCACTCGTAAGAGTCATATTATCATAAAGCATCTTGTTTAGAATTATTTTTTAATAAGATCATTATTGACCAAGCTAGGAATGAAGATACAATTTAGAATTAAAAAAGAACTAAATTGAAGCCCTAATTTTATCTATATATAGATACTCAAAGCTGAAGAAGGAGATCGTAGAAATATCAGAAAAGATTAGAAGAACTCAAGTTCATAATTCCAAATTAATCTTAGAGTTCAAAGAGAGAAACACATGTTCGAATGAGAAATATTTTCTAATTGTTTTTCTTACAATGCGATAATCATTGTTATAGTCACCTTGTTAGAAGCAACTACTCAAGTTCCAAATCTTTGTATTCAAACCTGATAGTGGTGTTAGTGTGTGTTATAAAATCTAGGGTTGTCTGATTGTGCGAAGAAGACTTGGCTGGTAGATTCGAGGTATGTGTGTTCCTCAAAAGACTGGGGTTGTCAGGTTGTCTCAGAAGACCGGCTTGGAAGGTCAGTTGCTTTGTAATTCAAGTTATGGAATTAGTGGATTAAATCCTTGTGAGTGAAAGGACTTGATGTAGCCAAGTTAGTGGCGATCCTTGATAAATTACTTGTGTCACTTTATTCCTACACTCCTTAATTTTGCTATTGCTTCTACTCCAAGTAAATCATCAAGTATGAACCAGTATAATCAAATAATGAAAAAGTTATCAACTTAGTCAAATATAATTCAACCCTTGTTCTCATGTTCGCACCTCCAATTGGCATCAGAGCTCAATCTCAAGGTTTGGCACTTTATAGTGTTTGAGGAAAGATCGAAGGGTTCAACATGTCTGGATTCACTGAAGAAGCTGTTGGAGGAAACATCAATAGCCCACATTTTTTTGATGGAGAACGTTTTGAGTACGGGAAGGACAAACTGAGAAGTTTGTTTATTTCAAAAGATCTTGGACTTTGTGACATGGTGGAACATGGTTTTACTAATCCATATAATGATGATGGTATTGAGATTCGAAGGAAAATAATGGATATTGATAAGAAGAAGATGTACTGGATGCATCGTAAGTCCAGAACATTCATGATAAATGTAATCACTTTCAAGGAATTTGACAAGTGCACCAACAAGGAGACAACAAATATATTTATGATAGTCTGGTTTGAAGGTGCAAACACGAGAATGGGGGATTGAATTGTATTTTCCAACATTGATAATATTTTTGCTAACTTGATGAAGGTTGGTTCGTTTTTGTGAATTACTTAGATAAGAAGCAATCAGATTCAGATGCAGCAAACAATGAAAGCATAAATAATTGGGCACAAAGATTTATCCTGGTTCACTACTAACTTGGCTACATCCAGTCCCCTCATGCAGAAGGCTTTCATCCAATAATTCAAATACCTTGAATTGCAAAAACCCTACCCTCCAAGCCAGTCCTCCCAAATAGCATGACAACACCACCTTGACCCTACAAGCCAAGTCTTCCCAAACAGCCGGACAACCGCACACTTTTGAGGAACTAACCACCCTGACCCCACAAGTCAAGTGTTCTGCTAACAACCTAACAACTCTAGAATGAAGAAGGAACTAAACCACTATCGGTTTCGATATAAAAGATTGGAACTTTCAGTGTTTGCTTCTAACAAAGCTAATAATAGTAATAATAATAATAATAATAATAATAATAACTCTCAACTCTAAGAAAAGAACCCTCAGAAAATATTTGTAACTTGAACAGGTGTTTCTTTCTTTGAACTCCGAGATGAATTTGAAATTTTGAGCTTATGAGTTCTTCTACTTTTTTCTGATTTACGATGTTTTTATTCTCCATCTTTGAGTATCTATTTATAGTTAAAATTTGATCTTCAATTTAGTTCTTGTTTAATTTTGAATTGTATCTTCTTCAAATTGAGTTTGTAAATTCTTCAGATTGATTATGTTTGTATTTTTTTTAAGACTGAGTTTGTAACTTATTTAGATTGATTCTATTCATATTTTGTTGTAGATAAATCTTAATCAAATTTTCTAAAATTCTTGACCACATCTTCTTTTTGTAAGACCCTTAATTTTAAATATTAATTTTGGAATTATTGTCAAGGGCATTTTGGGAATTGTTGTAAATATTTAATATATGTATGTTTTAAGTGAATATATATATATATATATATATATATATATATATATATATATTTATTTTGGAAGAGGAATTAAATTATGGGATGAAGAATTAAATTATTTTAATTTCGAGTAATTAAATTAATTGGACCACTAATTAAGGATTAGTGATTAATTAAAGGATTAAGTGCTGAAATGATACAACATTATTTTATTAGTATTTTCAAGAAGGAAGGCACTCAAGTTATTCCATGAGTACACGGCAGAGGAACTGAGCAAAGACCAAAACACACACTCTCCTATTTTGCATGTAATGAGTGATTGCATGCAACAGTAATTTTCCTCCCATTTCTGCCCCTGGTTTCTAAAAAACAGCTTCACGGGTTCTTTAAATTCAGAAGAGGGAATTCCTCCAACACCATAAACTAGAAATCCAAACCTCAAACCAGAAAACCCACAATAGTAAAGTTAATCCCCACTCCTTTACGAAGCCAAAGAACCCAATTTTGCAGCAGCAAACTCCGGGAACAATTTCACCGTCTCTGGACGCAGAGAAGGGAACGCAGCAGAGAACAGAGGAAATAGCAAAGCACGCTACAAGGGTAAGGGCACCTTCCATCTTTTAGCTGCATTAGGGCCATAAAGTGTGCTGTTTCAGTTCTGTTTTTAAAAGAAAAACTGTTTTCGAAAAATGACATTTTGAAGGAAAATGCACTTTGTTGATATGTGATTATCCTGATGGTTGTTGCTGGCTGTTTTTCTAATAAAACATGCTATTTTACTTATGAATGAAAGCTGGAAAATGTTGCATTGTCATTTTAATGATGAATAAAATGCATATCTTAAAACTGTTTTGAAAATAGAATTAAAATGCAAAATGCATTCTATTGGTGCTAGTGTTCCGTGATGTTTCTTGTCATTCTGTTGTGTTTTGAGAAAACTGAATACATGCATGTTTGCTCTGGTGTTTTGGGAAAAACAGAAATGTTGCATGTTTGTTCTGATGAGTACTGTAATGTTGCATGCTTGTTTTGATAACTGTGAACACTGAAATGTTGCATGTTTGTTCTGATGAATGAGAACACTGAAATGTTGTGTGATGTTCTGATGATTGATCATCTGTCTCTGTTTTGGATAAACTGGTGTTAATGGTTCTGATTTTGTTTCATGTTGTGTGATTCTGGTGATGATAATGATGATTCTGCTTCTGGTTGTTCTGGGTGATCTTGATGATATTGTTGATTCTGATTCTGGTTGTTTTGGGTGGATCATTTCGTTTCTGTTTGTGATTCCTGATGATCCTTGAGTGGATCATTCTGTTTCTGTTTCTGGTTATGATGATCCTTATGTGGATCATTCTGTTTCTGTTTCTGATGTTCTGATGTTGAACATTCTGCTTCTGTTTCTGATGGTTTTGATGTGAACCATTCTGTTTCTACTTCTGATGGTTCTGATCTGAAACATTCTATTTTTGCTTCTGATGGTTCTGATGTTAACCATCTTCTGATGTGAATCAGTCTATTTCTGCTTCTGATGGTTCTGATGTGAACCATTCTTTTTCTGCTTCTGATGGTTCTGATGTGAACCATTCTATTTCTGCTTCTTATGGTTCTGATTTGAAACATTCTGTTTCTGCTTCTGATGTTAACCATCTTCTGATGATTCTGATGTCAATCAGTCTGTTTCTGTTTCTGATGGTTCTGATGTGAACCATTCTATTTCTGCTTCTGATGGTTCTGATCTGAAACATTCTGTTTCTGCTTCTGATAGTTCTGATGTTAACCATCTTCTGATGGTTCTGATGTGAATCATTCTGTTGTTTCTGCTTTTGGTGATTCTCGCATGAACCATTCTGTGCTTCTTCTGATCAATTATGGATGAAGTCTGGGCGAAGTCTGGGTTATTCAAAATTCGACTGTCATGCCATATTCTGGTCAAATTATCTTCTGGATTACTTCTTGTTTTTGACAACTTATGGCCTGGAGTAACTCTCCACATGGCAGGCTTCTCAATGGTTTGGTCCAAAGAATCTTCTGATATTTATTCCCTCTGATATAATCCATCAAAGATATCTTCTGATCACTTCTGGACAAGTATGGACTGTGTTGAAATTACACTGCCAGACTATGTTCTGATAAGTATAACTTCTTGATTTCTTCTGATATTTGAATCATTCTTGTTTGGAGCAACTCATATTATGGCAAGCTTCCCTCTGGTATTTTCCAGATGTTCTTCTGATTTTGTTTCTGTTTGATATAAGCCTCCAAAGTTATCTTCTGGTCGGTTTTGGACATTCTGGTTTATCTTCTGATAATTCCATAAACGCATCTTCTGTAAATTCAGAATGTATCCTCTGATACATTCATCTTCTGATCGTTCTGGGTGAATCATTCTGTTGTTTCTGCTTCTGATGATTCTGGTGTGAATTATTCTGTGTTGCTTCTGATGATTCTGGTGTGACTCATTCTGTGTTGCTTCTGATGATTTTGGTGTGAATCATTTTGTGTTGCTTCTGAGAATTCTGGTGTGAATCATTCTGTGTTGCTTCTGATGATTCTGGTGTGAATTATTATGTGTTGCTTCTGATGATTCTGGTGTGAATCATTCTGTGTTGCTTCTATGATTTTGGTGTGAATCATTCTGTGTTGCTTCTGATGATTCTGGTGTGAATCATTCTGTGTTGCTTCTGATGGTTCTGGGTGAATCAATTTGTTGTTTCTGCTTCTGATGAATCTGGTGTGAATCATTCTGTGTTGCTTTTGATGGTTCTAGGTGAATCATTCTTATGTTTCTGTTTCTGATGTTCTGGTGTTGATGATCCTGATTCTAATTCTGTTTCTAATGTTCTGATTCTGGTTCTGTTTTCTAATGATTTGATGTAGATCATTATGGTTTTGTCTTCTGTATTCGACTACAGGCAATCTGTATTCGAATACAGAATGTTAAAATTGCATATTTTCATTAGTTTCAGCTTCTGTATTCGAATACAGATTCGTAAAATTCCAGAAGATCCTCAGTTTTAAACTATGTAATTGAACTTTAAGAATCTGGGAAAAACATTTCAAGGTGTTAATGATTGATGGACTGTTTAATCATGATTGTGATGATGCAAATTCTGACTAGGCTGAAATATTTTAAACATGATGAGAAGCATGAATTTTCTGATTTTGCATTCTGTTTCTAGAGAAGTGAAACACTGCATATTCATGCATTGCATAGTCAAGTGGTACCCGCGATGGGCCACAGAGTAATGCGCAACCACGTGCTGATCTGTTGAGCGATTGCACGAGTGCTGGACTGTTGAGCGTCTGCACTAAGTACTGATCTGTTGAGCGATTGTACTTTGGTATATAAGTGCTGGACTGTTGAGCGTCTGCACTGGTACTGGACTGTTGAGCGTCTGTACCCTGAAATGCGCAACCCCGTGCTGATCTGTAGAGCGATTGCACGAGTGCTGGACTGTTGAGCGTCTGCACTAGGTACTGATCTGTTGAGCGATTGTACCTTGGGTGATGTCAAACGTGCTGGTCTGTTGAGCGACTGCACGATGTGCTGGACTACTGAGCGTCTGCACTGGTGCTGATCTGTTGAGCGATTGCACCCTGGTCATGAGGGCCATTGAGATGTGCTGGTCTGTTGAGCGACTGCACCTTGGTAATTCCAAGAAAATTATGCATGAGCATATATGCATTACATTGTGGGATTTGACCGTTGTGTCATGATCGTTTATATGATAAATGTTGGAAATTAATGCGTATGAGTGCTGTCCAAAAATCTGAAATATTTGAATTTATGATTGTGTCTTGTTGATATGTTGGTTGTACTTACCGCATATTCATAATCATTAACTGCTGTTTGATAAGGCATGAAAGTCATAAATTTCCAAAATGAGTATTATGATTTTTCTCATGACTTATGCCATGATTATAAATGTTGTTGTGCAATACATGCTATATGAATATTTGTTATTTTCGGTTGGTGACCCCCTTGCTATTATATTGTGGACTTTGGGCTTTGCCCTCAGATGCCTCCCAAACCCGCGCCGCCCGCGGGCACCTGAACGACGGAAACGTCGTGAATTTCCTTGATCGCTGCTCATGCACTGCTTGGGCTTTTGACCCCCTCTCAAGCAGAGCAACATATACGGGGTGGTGGGAGCGAATAAGTAGGACTGACGGTGTGGAAGACTTCGTGGAGCGCACTCACGCGAGCATAGATTTCCCCATGCCTTCCCGCCTAGTGTTAGAGGCGCATGGAGTGTTCGACGATGTTGAGGAGTCTATAGGAAGGGTTGAGACGGAGGCCACGGTAGGAGTGGTGACTTCCAACCCTGTGGTTGGAAGAGAGATACATGAGTCTGATACAACAGAACTGCGTGATGAGCTGAGACCAGTAGCGACCGAGATTCCGGGTCCATCTAGGATTTCCGACGACTGCTACGAGATTCCGGCACCGCCAAAGCGGCCACGAGTGTGTATTGACTTGACTTCGGAGGAGACCGATCCCTCTGTGTACGAGGATGAGGAGGAGGTTACGTCGAAGAGAGCTGCAGAGTCAGAGGAGACTTGTGTGGGATGCGGAGGGAATCCGTGCTACTGCAACTTCAGCGCATGATCAGTTAGACTTGATGTATTAGGTTTTGGGTTGTAATTGTAATTTGTATTATTTGGAAACACTGTACTATTTTCAACTGAACCATGTACTCTGATATTTTCTGTTGATGACAATGATATTTTGGGATGTATTTAATGATTAAAAACTAGTTTCCAAGATAAGTACGTAGTGTTAATCCTGATGAAGTACTTGATTTACGTTCATCAATTAATCTATAACGTATTATTTTACGAAGAATTTTATTTTTAATTCTTTTGAAATTTTTTTTGGGAAAACTCATTTGAATTATAAAAAAAAAAAAATGCACCCGCGCTGTGTTTTAAACTCGGGGTGTTACAATTGTGGTATCAGAGCATTTGGTTAACTTTTGGGTTTAAGCTCTGATTAAAGTGTTTGTTTTGAGTCATTAGCTGATCATGCATAACAAGCAAGTAGTTAAAGTTTCAAGTCTTGTGAGAGTTGTGGTGTGACTGAAGTAATGATGGTTTTGTAGGAAACAATGCCGCCAAGAAGAGACGACACCGCAAGGACGAATGTCAGCCGGGAAGATCTGATGGCTGAAGCAATGAACAATATGGCTGCGTCTATTGCTGCCCAGACGGCTGCCAAGACTCAACGCGACTTAGAGAAGAGGGAGCGAGAGATTCGCGCTGCTGAGTCTAGAGGGCTTGAGGATTTTCGCCGTCATAACCCTCCCAAGTTTACTGGTGATGAGGGTCCAGAAAGGGCAGATCAGTGGATCCAAGAAATGGAAAAGATATTTGAGATGATTAACTGCCGGGTAGTAGTGCAAGTAAACTATGCCACGTACCTGCTGGTAGGGGACGTGGAGTACTGGTGGAGGAGTACGAGATCATTGATGGCATCTGCTCAAGAGGAAGTGACCTAGGAGTCATTCAAAAAGAAGTTTCTAGACAAGTACTTCCCTATGAGTACGAGGACCAAGTTGGGGGATGACTTTTTAAAATTGTACCAGGGAAGTATGACAGTGGGAGAATACGCCGCTAAATTTGAGTCGCTATCCAGACACTTCAGATTCTTCCGAGAAGAAGTTGATGAACAGTTCATGTGTCATCGCTTCCAGAATGGATTGAGGTACGAGATCCAAGAATCGGTCCTACACTTGGGAATACAACGTTTCCAAGTGCTAGTGGAGAAATGTAGAGAGGTGGAAGAGATGAAGAATAAGAGGACCAACAGAGGTGGTCACTTTATCTCAGGAGGACCTAGTCGGATGAATAACCAGAACAACAAAGGGAAGCAAGTGGCCAAGCCGTATAACCGGCCACAGAACAACAGGAGGGGCTAGAATCGGCCGGGGAATCAGACTTTTGGAAGGCAATTGGGACAAGGAGTCCGGTGTTATCGATGTGGGAAGGAAGGACATATCACAACTGCTTGTACTGCAAGGGATTTGATGTGTTTCAATTGCCGGAAGCCAGGACATGTGGCGAGGGATTGCCGGGTTCCGAAGGTGGAGCCAACTGTGAACGCGACTAGGGCTACCCGTCCTACTGCTAGAGGCCGCGTCTACCACATGGGTGCTGAAGCTGGAGGACAAGCTCAGAATTTAATCCAGCAAGACTGTGAGATTGCAGGTAACACCCTAACTGCACTCTTTGATTCGGGGGCAACCCACTCTTTCATTGCTATGAACTGTGTGCATCGTTTGAAGTTGTCTGTATCTACCTTGCCTTTTGATTTGGTTGTTACTACGCCTGCTAAGACTTTGACTGTAGACTCTGCATGTTTACACTGTACGGTAACAATTCAGAATAGGGACTTCTTGGTTAATCTAATATGTCTACCCCTACAGTCCCTTGAGATCATTCTCGGTATGGATTGGATGTCCTATAACTACATAGTTTTGGATTACGCTCGAAAACTGGTTCTCTTCCCCGAACCGGGAGTCATTCGATATTTGACTGCTAACCAACTCGGTGTATCGCTGAGAGAAGGAACTCAGGAGTTCTTATCATTGGCTAACATGGAGACCAAGATGGATGTAAATATAGAAGATGTGATGTTAGTCAAGGAATACCCCGACGTATTTCCATCTGAGATTCCAAGATTACCCGTGGTGAGAGAGGTGGAGTTCTTCATTGACTTACACCCAGGAACTGGACCTATTTCAATTGCGCCGTACCAGATGTCGCCATTGGAATTAAGCGAGCTTAAGGGTTAGATTGAAGGCTTGTTGGAGAAAGGATTTATCAGACCAAGTGTGTTGCCGTGGGGAGCACTGGTATTGTTGGTTAAGAAGAAGGATGGAAGTTCGCATCTGTGTGTGGATTATTGACAACTTAACAAGGTGACTATCAAGAACCGTTACCCTTTACCACGCATCGACGATTTGATGGATCAATTGAGGGGTGCAGCAGTGTTTTCAAAGATTGATTTGAAATCGGGATATCATCAGATTCGAGTAAGAGAACGAGATATTCAAAAGACTGCTTTCAGAACTCGTTACGGACACTATGAATATCTCGTGATGCCTTTTGGAGTTACGAATGCACCAGCAATTTTCATGGATTACATGAATCGGATTTTCAGCTCGTTTTTGGATAAGTTTGTGGTGGTATTCATCGATGATATATTGATTTATTCAAAGGATGAAGAAGAACACGAAGAGCACCTACGTCAAGTTCTTGACGTCTTACGCGAGAAGCAGCTGTATGCCAACCTGTCGAAGTGCGAATTTTGGCTAGACAAAGTGAATTTCTTGGGACACGTAATAACCAAAGAAGGAATCGCTGTGGATCCAGCAAAGATTGAGACAATTCTTGCCTGGAAACAGCCTCAAACTGTCACAGATATAAGAAGTTTTGTCGGATTAGCAGGGTACTACAGAAGATTCATTGAAGGATTCGCTAAGATTGTAGCTCCTCTGACACAACTAACCAGAAAGAATCAGCCGTTTGCATGGACGGAGAAGTGTGAAGAGAGTTTTCAGTTGCTAAAGGAGAAATTGACAACCTCACCAGTGTTAGTTCTGCCACAGCCAGAGGAACCATATGAAGTTTACTGTGATGCATCTCACCAAGGTCTGGGATGTGTTCTGATGCAGCACAAGAAAGCTGTAGCTTATGCCTCAAGGCAGTTGAAGACTCACGAACGGAACTACCCTACCCATGATTTAGAACTTGCTGCAGTAGTGTTTGCGCTAAAGGTCTGGAGACACTACCTTTATGGATGCACATTCACAGTGTTTAGTGATCATAAAAGCTTGAAGTATCTGTTCGACCAGAAGGAATTGAACATGCGTCAGAGAAGATGGATGGAAACTCTCAAGGATTTTGACTTCTCATTACAGTATCACCCTGGAAAGGCCAATGTGGTGGCTGATGCATTAAATTGGAAGAATGTGTCAGCATCGTCAATGAAAATGGCCAGACAACAGGAGTTGTGGGAAGCATTTAGAGACCTACACTTGGACGTGAAGTTTGCACCAGGAGTGTTACAGTGTGGGATGATAAGAATTTCAAATGGATTACTTGAGGAAATTGCAAACCTGCAAGATGACGCATTGATCCAAGAAAAGAGGAATTTAATAGCGCTAGGACAGACAACTGAGTTCAGCGTCGGAACGGATAATATTCTGAGGTGTAACGGAAGAGTTTGTGTACCGGAAGTAGCAGTGATGAGAAGGATGATTTTGGAAGAAGCTCATAAGAGTAAGTTGAGCATTCATCCTGGAGCAACCAAGATGTATCAGGACTTGAGGCAGAATTCTGGTGGCCAGGAATGAAAAGGGATGTGGCAGAATATGTATCCGCTTGTTTGACTTGTCAGAAAGCGAAAGTGGAACATCAACGACCTGCTGGAATGCTGCAACCTTTGGACATACCGGAATGGAAGTGGGACAGCCTTTCCATGGATTTCATAACATGACTGCCCAAGACTAGGAAAAAGAATGATTCAATTTGGGTGATAGTGGACCGTTTGACAAAGTCCGCACATTTCTTACCGGTAAGGACCACTTATAAGGTAGATAAGCTGACGGAAATCTACATCGCTGAGATAGTAAGGTTACACGGCGTCCCATCAAGTATAGTATCTGACCGCGACCCAAAATTCACGTCTCATTTCTAGGGAGCACTACATGAAGCTCTGGGCACAAAACTGAAATTGAGTTCAGCCTACCATCCCCAAACAGAAGGACAAACAGAGAGGACGAATCAGTCCTTGGAGGATCTCTTAAGAGCATGCGTGTTGGATGACAGAGGAAGTTGGGATGACGTTCTGCCATTGATTGAGTTCACCTACAACAACAGTTTCCACGCTAGCATTGGAATGGCGCCATATGAAGCATTATACGGACGCAAGTGTCAAACGCCCTTATGCTGGTATAAGGACGGAGAAAGTATGATTGTCGGACCAGAGATGGTGGAACAGACCACAGAGAAAATTAAGAGAATACAAGAGAAAATGAAGGCTTCACAAGATCGTCAGAAGAGTTATGCGGACAAGCGTCGCAGACCTCTGGAATTCGAGCAAGGCAATCATGTATTTTTGAAGGTTACGCCTACAACTGGTGTTGGCAGAGCTATTAAGTCAAGGAAGGTGACTCCTAAATTTATTGGACCATACCAGATTACTGCACGTATTGGACCTTTGGCCTATCGGATTGCGTTACCTCCAATACTGTCCAACATTCACGACGTATTTCATGTGTCTCAGCTAAGAAAGTACATTGCAGACCCGACACATGTAATTGAGCCTGATACAATTCAGCTAAGGGACAACCTGTCGTTTGAAGTATTTCCGGTGAGGATCGAAGACAGGAAGATTAAGTAATTGAGAAACAAGGAAGTCCCACTAGTCAAGGTGATTTGGAATCCGACTACTGGAGACGCAACCTGGGAATTGGAAAGTAAAATGAAGGAACAGTTCCCTCAATTATTTACGGACATGTAGTTTCGAGGACGAAACTAATTTAAGGGGGTATTATTGTAAGACCCTTAATTTTAAATATTAATTTTGGAATTATTGTCAACGGCATTTTGGAAATTGTTGTAAATATTTAATATATGTATATTTTAAGTGAATATATATATATATATATTTATTTTGGAAGAGGAATTAAATTATGGGATGAAGAATTAAATTAATTTAATTTCGAGTAATTAAATTAATTGGACCACCAATTAAGGATTAGTGATTAATTAAAGGATTAAGTGCTGAAATGATACAACATTATTTTATTAGTATTTTCAAGAAGGAAGGCACTCAAGTAATTCCATGAGTACACGGCAGAGGAACTGAGCAAAGACCAGAACACACACTCTCCTATTTTGCATGTAATGAGTGATTGCATGCAACAGTAATTTTCCTCCCATTTCTGCCCCTAGTTTATGAAAAACAGCTTCACGGGTTCTTTAAATTCAGAAGAGGAAATTCCTCCAACACCATAAACTGGAAATCCAAACCTCAAACCAGAAAACCCACAATAGTAAAGTTAATCCCCACTCCTTTACGAAGCCAAAGAACCTAGTTTTGCAGCAGCAAACTCCGGGAACAGTTTCACCGTCTCTGGACGAAGAGAAGGGAACGCAGCAGAAAACAGAGGAAATAGCAAAGCACGTTACAAGGGTAACGGCACCTTCCATCTTTTAGCTGCATTAGGGCCATAAACTGTGCTATTTCAGTTCTGTTTTTAAAAGAAAAATTGTTTTCGAAAAATGACATTTTGAAGGAAAATGCACTTTGTTGATATGTGATTATCCTGATGGTTGTTGCTAGCTATTTTCTAATAAAACATGTTATTTTACTCATGAATGAAAGCTGGAAAATGTTGCATTGTCATTTTAATGATGAATAAAATGCATATCTTAAAACTGTTTTGAAAATAGCATTAAAATGCAAAATGCATCCTGTTGGTGCTAGTGTTCCGTGATATTTCTTGTCATTCTGTTGTGTTTTGAGAAAACTGAATACATGCATGTTTGCTCTGGTGTTTTGGGAAAAACTGAAATGTTGCATGTTTGTTCTGATGAGTACTGTAATGTTGCATGCTTGTTTTGATAACTGTGAACACTGAAATGTTGCATGTTTGTTCTGATGAATGAGAACACTGAAATGTTGTGTGATGTTCTGATGATTGATCATCTGTCTCTGTTTTGGATAAACTGGTGTTAATGGTTCTGATTTTGTTTCATGTTGTGTGATTCTGGTGATGATAATGATGATTCTGCTTCTGGTTGTTCTAAGTGATCTTGATGATATTGTTGATTCTGATTCTGGTTGTTTTGTGTGGATCATTTCGTTTCTGTTTCTGATTCTGATGATCCTTGAGTGGATCATTCTGTTTCTGTTTCTGGTTCTGATGATCCTTGTGTGGATCATTCTATTTCTGTTTCTGATGTTCTGATGTTGAACATTCTGCTTCTGTTTCTGATGGTTTTGATGTGAACCATTCTATTTCTGCTTCTGATGGTTCTGATCTGAAACATTCTATTTCTGCTTCTGATGGTTCTGATGTTAACCATCTTCTGATGATTCTGATGTGAATCAGTCTATTTCTGCTTCTGATGGTTCTGATGTGAACCATTCTATTTCTGCTTCTGATGGTTCTGATGTGAACCATTCTATTTCTGCTTCTGATGGTTCTGATTTGAAACATTCTGTTTCTGCTTCTAATGGTTCTGATGTTAACCATCTTCTGATGATTCTGATGTGAATCAGTCTGTTTCTGTTTCTGATGGTTCTGATGTAAACCATTCTATTTCTACTTCTGATGGTTCTGATCTGAAAGATTCTGTTTCTGCTTCTGATGGTTCTGATCTGAAAGATTCTGTTTCTGCTTCTGATGGTTCTGATGTTAACCATCTTCTGATGGTTCTGATGTGAATCATTATGTTGTTTCTGCTTCTGGTGATTCTGGCACGAACCATTCTGTGCTTCTTCTGATCAATTCTGCATGAAGTCTGGGCAAAGTCTGGGTTATTCAAAATTCGACTGTCATGCCATGTTCTGGTCAAATTATCTTCTGGATTACTTCTTGCTTTTGACAACTTATGGCCTGGAGCAACTCTCCACATGGCAGGCTTCACAATGGTTTGGTCCAAAGAATCTTCTGATATTTATTCCCTCTGATATAATCCATCAAAGATATCTTCTGGTCACTTCTGGACAAGTATGGACTGTGTTGAAATTACACTGCCAGACTATGTTCTGATAAGTATAACTTCTTGATTTCTTCTGATATTTGAATCATTTTTGTTTGGAGCAACTCATATTATGGCAGGCTTCCCTCAGGTATTTTCCAGATGTTCTTCTGATTTTGTTTCTGTTTGATATAAGCCTCCAAAGTTATCTTCTGGTTGGTTTTGGACATTCTGGTTTATCTTCTGATAATTCCAGAAATGCATCTTCTGTAAATTCAGAATGTATCCTCTGATACATTCATCTTCTGATGGTTCTGGGTGAATCATTCTGTTGTTTCTGCTTCTGATGATTCTGGTGTGAATCATTCTGTGTTGCTTCTATGATTCTGGTGTGACTCATTCTGTGTTGCTTCTGATGATTCTGGTGTGAATCATTCTGTGTTGCTTCTGATGGTTCTGGGTGAATCATTCTGTTGTTTCTACTTCTGATGATTCTGGTGTGAATCATTCTGTGTTGCTTCTGGTGTGAATCATTCTGTGTTGCTTCTGATGATTCTAGTGTGAATCATTCTGTGTTGCTTCTGATGATTCTGGTGTGAATTATTCTGTGTTGCTTTTGATGATTCTGGTGTGAATCATTCTGTGTTGCTTCTGATGGTTCTTGGTGAATCATTCTGTTGTTTCTACTTCTGATGATTCTGGTGTGAATCATTCTGTGTTGCTTCTGATGATTCTAGTGTGAATCATTCTGTGTTGCTTCTGATGATTCTGGTGTGAATCATTCTGTGTTGCTTCTGATGGTTCTGGGTGAATCATTCTGTTGTTTCTGCTTCTGATGATTCTGGTGTGAATCATTCTGTGTTGCTTCTGATGATTCTGGTGTGAATCATTCTGTGTTGCTTCTGATGATTCTAGTGTGAATCATTCTGTGTTGCTTCTGATGGTTCTGGGTGAATCATTCTGTTGTTTCTGCTTCTGATGATTCTGGTGTGAATCATTCTGTGTTGCTTCTGATGATTCTGGTGTGAATCATTCTGTGTTGCTTCTGATGATTCTAGTGTGAATCATTCTGTGTTGCTTCTGATGATTCGAGTGTGAATCATTCTGTGTTGCTTCTGATGATTCTGGTGTGAATCATTCTGTGTTGCTTCTGATGGTTCTGGGTGAATCATTCTGTTGTTTCTACTTCTGATTATTCTGGTGTGAATCATTCTGTGTTGCTTCTGATGATTCTAGTGTGAATCATTCTGTGTTGCTTCTGATGATTATGGTGTGAATCATTCTGTGTTGCTTCTGATGGTTCTGGGTGAATCATTCTGTTGTTTCTGCTTCTGATGATTCTGGTGTGAATCATTCTGTGTTGCTTCTGATGATTCTGGTGTGAATCATTCTGTGTTGCTTCTGATGATTCTAGTGTGAATCATTCTGTGTTGCTTCTGATGGTTCTGGGTGAATCATTCTGTTGTTTCTGCTTCTGATGATTATGGTGTGAATCATTTTGTGTTGCTTCTGATGGTTCTGGGTGAATCATTCTGTTGTTTCTGCTTCTGATGATTCTGGTGTGAATCATTCTGTGTTGCTTCTGATGGTTTTGGGTGAATCATTCTGATGTTTCTGTTTCTGATGTTCTGGTGTTGATGATCCTGATACTAATTATGTTTCTAATGTTCTTATTCTGGTTCTGTTTTCTAATGATTTGATGTAGATCATTCTGGTTTTGTCTTCTGTATTCGACTACAGGCAATCTGTATTCGAATACAGAATGTTAAAATTGCATATTTTCACTAGTTTCAACTTCTGTATTCGAATACAGAGAAGCTGTATTCGAATACAAATTCGTAAAATTCCAGAAGATCCTCAGTTTTAAACTATGTAATTGAATTTTAAGAATCTGGGAAAAACATTTCAAGGTGTTAATGATTGATGGACTGTTTAATCATGATTGTGATGATGCAAATTCTGACTATGCTGAAATATTTTAAACATGATGAGAAGCATGAATTTTCTGATTTTGCATTCTGTTTCTAGAGAAGTGAAACACTGCATATTCATGCATTGCATAGTCAAGTGGTACCCGCGATGGGCCACAGAGTAATGCGCAACCACGTGCTGATCTGTTGAGCGATTGCACGAGTGCTGGACTGTTGAGCGTTTGCACTAAGTACTGATCTGTTGAGCGATTGTACTTTGGTATATAAGTGCTGGACTGTTGAGCGTCTGCACTGGTACTGGACTGTTGAGCGTCTGTACCCTGAAATGCGCAACCCCGTGCTGATCTGTAGAGCGATTGCACGAGTGCTGGACTGTTGAGCGTCTGCACTAGGTACTGATCTGTTGAGCGATTGTACCTTGGGTGATGTCAAACGTGCTGGTCTGTTGAGCGACTGCACGATGTGCTGGACTGTTGAGCGTCTGCACTGGTGCTGATCTGTTGAGCGATTGCACCCTGGTCATGAAGGCCGTTGAGATGTGCTGGTCTGTCGAGCGACTGCACCTTGGTAATTCCAAGAAAATTATGCATGAGCATATATGCATTACATTGTGGGATTTGACCGTTGTGTCATGATCGTTTATATGATAAACGTTGGAAATTAATGCGTATGAGTGCTGTCCAAAAATATGAAATTTCTGAATTTATGATTGTGTCTTGTTGATGCGTTGGCTGTACTTACCGCATATTCATAATCATTAACTGTTGTTTGATAAGGCATGAAAGTCATAAATTTCCAAAATGAGTATTATGATTTTTCTCATGAATTATGCCATGATTATAAATGTTGTTGTGCAATACATGCTATATGAATATTTGTTATTTTCGGTTGGTGACCCCCTTGCTATTATATTGTGGACTTTGGGCTTTGCCCTCAGATGCCTCCCAAACCCGCGCCGCCCGCGGGCACCTGAACGAAGGAAACGTCGTTGAATTTCCTTGATCGCTGCTCACGCACTGCTTGCGCTTTTGACCCCCTCTAAAGCAGAGCAACATATACAGGGTGGTTGGAGCGAATAAGTAGGACTGACGGTGTGGAAGACTTCGTGGAGCGCACTCACGCGAGCATAGATTTCCCCATGCCTTCCCGCCTAGTGTTAGAGGCGCATGGAGTGTTCGACGATGCTGAGGAGTCTATAGGAAGGGTTGAGACGGAGGCCACGGTAGGAGTGGTGACTTCCAACCCTGTGGTCGGAAGAGAGATACATGAGTCTGATACGGCAGAACAGCGTGATGAGCTGAGACCAGTAGCGACCGAGATTCCGGGTCCATCTAGGATTTCCGACGACTGCTACGAGATTCCGGCACCGCCAAAGCGGCCACGAGTGTGTATTGACTTGACTTCGGAGGAGACCGATCCCTCTGTCTACGAGGATGAGGAGGAGGTTACGTCGAAGAGAGCTGCAGAGTCAGAGGAGACTTGTGTGGGATGCAGAGGGAATCCGTGCTACTGCAGCTTCAGCGCATGATCAGTTAGACTTGATGTATTAGGTTTTGGGTTGTAATTGTAATTTGTATTATTTGGAAACACTGTACTATTTTCCGCTGAACCATGTACTCTGATATTTTCTGTTGATGACAATGATATTTTGGGATGTATTTAATGATTAAAAACTAGTTTCCAAGATAAGTACATAGTGTTAATCCTGATGAAGTACTTGATTTACGTTCATCGATTAATCTATAACGTATTATTTTACGAAAATTTTATTTTTAATTCTTTTGAAATAATTTTTGGGAAAACTCATTTTAATTATAAAAAAAAAAAAATGCACCCGTGCTGTGTTTTAAACTCGGGGTGTTACACTTTTCAACTTGGACAATGATTTTCTTCAATTATAAATTTGAATCAAATCATATATTAGATGTTCTTCAATTATAAATTTGAATCAAATCTTATTTTAGATTTTTTTCAATTATAAATTTGAATCAAATCTTATTTTAAATTTTGTTCAATTTAAAAATCTGAATCAAATCTTGTTTTAGACTTTCTGCAAAAACATGAATCTTCTTTTATACTCTTTGAAGTCAAATATATTGTTCTCTTATAATACTTCTATTATCGTCAAAAATCTAAGTATAAAACTAAGTTAGTTCCAACATGGTTCGTACCTATGAAGGAAGCAAGCATGTTCAAGAAGCAAAGGCCAAACTCCTAGTAAAAAAGTTTGAGTTGTTCAAGATGGAAGAAGATGAAGACAATGAAACAATATTTTCCAGATTTCGAACTCTAGTCTTAAGATTAATGATACTTGAGAAGAGTTATACTATTGTTGATTATGTGAAGAAGATACTAAGAAGTCGGCAAAGCATGTGGAGACCTAAGATCATTGCCATTCAAGAAGCAAAGGATCTGAATACTCTTAAGTTGGATGTATTAATCAGCTCTCTATGATCACATGAATTTGAACTGGTAGAGGATGAGCCTTAGAAGAAGCCATCAACCTTAGCATTGAAATCCAAGCAGAAGAAAGTTCTAAAGGTAACAATTGAATCATAATGGAGACTTAGAGAAAAAGGAATTGGCTTTCATATCTAGAAAAATTCACAAGATGTGGCACAATATAATGAAGAACTTTCCCCAAAGATATTCCAGGAAGTCCAATAGAAGAAAGGATAATAAAGTTGACAAGAAAAGCACCATCTACTATGGATGCAATGAACTTGGACATCTCAAGTCAGAATGTCCAAATCTAGAGAAAGGGAAACACCAGAGGAAAGATTCTAGACCCATGATGAAGAGTCTGATGGCTACATGGGTTGATTTTGAAGAATCCTCTTATGACGAAGAGCAAGCAAATTTGGCTTTGATGACTCATACCATCTTTGCCTATGCATCCAACATAGATTCTGACTCTTGAAGGGAATTTGTAAATCAATAAATTGAGGTATTTTCTGACTTAACACGATCTGATTTAATTAATGTTATAAATGACTTCATGAACAAGAATCACAATTTGTCTTTCAAATTGAAAACACATAAGAAAGAAAATGAAAACCTAACTGAAGAAATTAATGTACTAAAAATCAAGGTATTAAAGTTAAAATAGAAAATGCAACTAAAAACACTGATATTACTAAACTTAAGGGTGAAAATCTAATTCTGAAAAGTAATCATAGTTCAACATCAATTGAAAAAACCACATGTAACTCTAATAAGCATGAAAAAGTATTTCAATATTTTCTTGCTAATGATATGGAAAGAAGCAAGTATTCTTCTATGATTTATGGAATTAGTAGAAATGGTAAAAGTGGTCTAGCAATTGAAGAAATTGTAACTGAACCTAAACGTATTCCTTCTGATAGCTTGTGTACTGTTTGCTTTAAGGAATGTTTCTCCATATTATCTTGTCCCATGTTAAATACAAGGAAAGAAAAGAAACCCTTCAAAACATACAAACCAGGACCCAACCAAATTTTGGTACCTAAGAACAAAATTGTCTATGTTGTAGATGTCCTCAGCAATCAAGTTAAAACACCAATCATGGTACCTAGATAGTGGATGCTTGCGACACATGTCGGGAGAAAGTCTATGTTTCAAGAAATAACATTGACAATGGAGGCACAATGACTTTTGGAGGAAAGGAAAAAGGCCAGATCATTGGTTAAGGTAAATTTGGTAATGGTACTTCGCCTTCTATTAAAGATGTCTTGTCTGTTAAAGGTCTTAAGCATAATTTACTTAGTATTAGTTAGTTATGTGATAATAATTATGTTATTATATTTAATCCAAAAACATGCAAGGCAATTATTCAGAAGGATGGATTTGTAGTCTTTACATTTTAGAGGCAAAACAACGTTTATAAGATAAATATGTTTAGTGTAGAGAACCAAGAAGTTAAGTGTTCTATGTCAATAAATAAAGAGAAACTAATTTGGCACAAAAATTGGGTCTTGCAAATCTTAGATTAATTTTAAAGTTATAAACTTCAACTATTCAGAGGTCTACGTAAACTTCGTTATGAAATTGAAATTATGTGAAAAGTTTGTCAAAAGGGAAAACAAACAGAGAACTCTTTTAACCCTAGGAACTCAGTTTCTTCCTTGAAGCCTCTTGAGCTCTAACATGTAGATCTCTTTTGGCCAGTGAAAACAACATCTCTAAGTTGAAAGAAATTTGGCTTTGTTATAGTAAATGATTGCACTAGGTGGACATCGCTAAAATTCTTAAGAAGTAAGGATGAATGACAAGGGTCTTAAGATTGTACCAATTAGAAGTGATCATACAGGAGATTTTGAAAACAAGTTCTTTGAAAGATTTTGTGATGAAAATGGAATCTCTCACAACGTTTCCTCTCCTAGAACATCCCAACAATATGGAGTTGTAGAAAAGAAAGAATAGATCGCTCCAAGAAATGGTATGCACCATGTTAAATGAGATGAATAATGCAAAACATTTTTGGGCTGAAACAATTAAAACTCCATGTTATATTCGAAATAGAGTCTTAATTAGGTCTATATTGAATAAAACACCACATGAATTGTGGAATGGTAAAAATCCTAGCATATCCTACTTTAAACAATGTGGTTGTACTTGTTATACAGTGAACACTAAAGATAACCTTGATAAATTTGAGTCTAGACCTTAGAAGTGTACCTTCATTGGATACTCTAAAAGATCTAAGGCTTATAAAATGATTAATAGGAAAACTCATATTATGGAAGAATACATACATGTTAAATTTGATGACAAACAATTTGCCTTGAAAAAATGAAAGCAATATGATGATAGTGCAGGTTTACCAAAACAAGAGGAAGCAGATGAAGGTGCAAACACGAGAACGGGGGTTGAATTGTGTTTGTAAAACTTGAATTCTTTTGCTGTTTTGTTGAATGTTGATGTGAATTATTTGATGAATGAGTGATCAGACTTAGCAGCAGATAATAACAACATAAGAACACAACAATTTATCTTGGTTCACCATTAACTTAGCTACATCCAGTCTCTTCACTATGAAGGCTTTAATCCACTAATTCAAAACTTTTCAATTACAACACCTGACCTGTAACACCCCAATTTTTAATAGCATGAGTGTATATATATATTTTTTAAAATTAAATAAAAGAATTAAAATGAAACCACTCGATAAAGTAATACGTAGTAATACAAAACGACAAAAGTAATTAAATAATTACATCATAAATATAAACAGTTAAAATAGTTTTGGGAATTAATATTCAAAATATATAAATAGAAAATACACTGAGGCTATGAGACCAGTTTGACAACGCTCATACCCCTGGGGTATTATCGGCAGACACCTGCACAGAAGTGTTGCTCCAAGAATGTTATCTCCCCCCATGGTCACGTCAAAAAATTGGATCATGGACCCACTAACAATAGTCGCTGTCAAGGTACTTCATAAGTACAGTCATCCCAAAACAAAATAAG
Source organism: Cicer cuneatum (assembly GCA_037974295.1). Lineage (NCBI taxonomy): Eukaryota > Viridiplantae > Streptophyta > Magnoliopsida > Fabales > Fabaceae > Cicer > Cicer cuneatum. The sequence continues at coordinate 49,730,359 of JBBPBO010000005.1, read as the reverse complement.
TACAACCACCAAAAGCACTAGGGCCCTATACATCAAAAACACTAGTAGTAAGGGTTACCACCACACTCTCTACAAGTCTCGTCCGAAGCAATATCTCGCCTCGACATGACATCCTCCTCCTCATCAGCCATAGAAGGATCAGTCTCCTCTGAAGTCATATCCACCCATGATATAGGTCGCTTCGGCAACGCTGGAATCTCAAAACAGTCATCAATTGGCCTAGACGGACCTGGGTTGTCAACCCCCACTGGCATCGGTCCCTTACCCTTCTCATCCGTTCCTTGTTCAGGCGCATTCCCTGCTACTACGGTAGGAGTCACCACACCTATGGTGGCCTCTGCGTCCATAAATACCCCATTCGCCTCAAGTACCAATCCCAAAGGTACAGAAAGTCGATCCGCGCGTGAGTGTGCTCCACATATGACACTGCCCCGACAATCTTACTGGTTCTCACCACCCTCCCCGTATAAGTAGCCCTACTTGAGATGGGGTCGTAAACCCAAGCAGTCGGCATCTGACGATCAAGGAAGTCTAACGACGTCTCTGTTGTCAGGGTAACCGTCGGTGGTACGAACTCGGGTATCATCTTAGGGCAAAGCCCAATTTTCCACAATAATGTAAAGGGTCACCAATTGAAAATAACAGTTAACAATTACCAAATATGTCAAAGACAACAATACATACATAGCAGTTCTAGCAAGATAACAACATTGACAAGATAAGTATACCCACTTATTGAAAATGTAAAACATCTAAGTTTTCGATGAAACAAAAGATTTAGAATACAGATCATGTTGCAATCCCAAGTACAATCAACAATCACAACAACATATTAGGAGCTTCGATTTTAAGGTACTCGCACATATCATTTCCACACATCAACTCATATCAATCATGACTCGCATGTCAAACACCCTAATGCAATGCGTATATGCCAATGAACATGATCCCGGAATTCTCAAAACAAAACCGTCTGCGAGGGGCATAAATCATAATTGTACCGTCTTCCATAGGCCTTAGTACTAATTACTGAGGTGCAGTCGCATCACATACTAGCACAATTTACTTAAAGTGAAGCCTATCACAAGAACTACACATAAGTTAAATCCTCATAAGGATAAGATGGACCATCTAATCACGTGGAACCACCCCGTAGCCCATCACGGTCACCGCTGACACTGTGGCCCATCACGGTCACCACTTAACCCTCCTCGAGGGGCGTAAATCATAATTGTACTGTCTATCACTGGCCTTAGTACGGATTATCGAGGTGCAGTCGCATCACAGACTAGCACGATTTACTTAAAGTGTAGTCTAGCACAGGCACTACACATAAGTTAAATCCTCGTACGGATAAGATGGACCACCAATCACATGGAACCACCCCGTAGCCCATCGCGGTCACCACTTAACTATGCAATGCATGAGCGTACTCTGACTGTCTTCACTGAAATCAATTCGTAGATGCAACTATGAACCCGGACACTTAATCACCATTACAGACACATGAGAACCTCATATAATTTATCATACGCCTTAAAAATGTTTTCCAAGTGATTAAGTGCAAGAACAAATATTTAAAAATAGAATTTTTGACAAAAATCCAAGTTGTATATTACACATTACATATGAGCTGCATATTACACATAATTATAAAATGTATATTGAGTTGTTCCATTTGCAAGCACATAAATTAGAATTGTAATTACAAATAGAGATAGGACAAGTAGATGCAAACTATGTATCGTCAAAAGTAACAAGTTAGCAACTACAAAAATTAATTGTATTCTTCTGGTAGCCAAGATTACATATAGAAAAAATATACAATGACAAGAGCACAAATATATGTTCAAAAACTGTTTCACCTCAATTAAGATTAATTGTTTCTGGAAACAGAAGATTTCAAGTGTGGCACAATGGTATAATATTAATTGTGTTAGATGTATGCTATTACGGCTACGAAATAAATTTCCAAAAACATTTTGGTGTAATATTTAGATAAGTAATTATTACTTTTGCTACATAATAATTACATCATCAATATTAAGCTTCCAAAATAATATAGCTTGACAAATTTTTCTAATTTCCTGCTATTGAAGTTGTTAGGCAGAAACCATAAATGGAAAGAACATGCACACAAACTTAAGTAAATTTAGGCATTCCAAAATAGATGGCAGCATTAAGTGCAAACAACTTTGGATATGCAGCAACATCATCAACAACAATATCACAACAACAATGACATATTTGTCAATAACAACTCATCAATAACGTTTTCAACAAAAATAGCACATTAATCATCCATCAAACACACATATAGAGTTCCTATATGCAAACTAAAAATTTGGAAGGAGCCCTTACCTTCGTTAGCATATTCTTAGCCGTTTTCGTTACTACGACCAAATACGGCGAAACTCCTGCTCGCGTCGTCGCTACCAAAGTTAGCTCACTAGCACCGGAGTGAGGAGATGAGTAACTTTCCCTCTTGACACTCTTCAAATGGAAGCTTATATTTCGAAGTAATCTAGGATTTGAGTTTGTGGTTTTTCTATACCAACACAACAGAAAGGAGAAGAAGAAGAAGAAGTAGTTTTGCGGGCAAGGAAAAATTAATTTCTCTTTCTTTCTGTTTTGGTTATGCTTTCTACCTTCCTTCTCACATACATGTATATATATATATGATACTTACTTACTAAGTATAATACATATATATTATACTTCCGCCAACTGTATAAATATTATATATATTATAATTAAAACTAATCCACAAATATCTAAATACCCTTACACACATCACTTTACTCCCATCTCAAACTATTTTGATAAAATATCTACCATCATCGCCACTCTACTGACAAATAAATTATTGATAAACTGTCTGGTATTAAATTACTCATAATATAATTAAATTCTTCATCGACGAATAATTTTAGTCGTCCTTAAAATATATATATAAATATATACAAATATTAATCATATTATTTCAAGTCAGTTTTCCCAAACAGTCTGACAACCCCAGACTTTTGAGGAACGATAACACCACCTTGACTCTACAAGTCAAGTCTTCTTCTACCATTCTGACAACCCCAGATTGAAGAAGGAATCTGCACCTCTAACAGGTTTGATTACAAGGGTTTGGAACTCTGGAAAGCTGATTGTTGAACTGAATTTCTCTCTCGAAAACACTTCGAAAATATTGCTTTTGCAGTCAAGAATTTCTCTCTTTTGAATTCTCGGATTGTGTTGAATATGAAGCTTGAGTTCTTGTATTTTCGATACTTAATGCTGCTTCCTGAAGCCTCCTTTTATAGTTACAACTAGGGCTTTGTCCAAGCTTAAATTCGAGATAAATCTTGCTTAGATTTCCTTTGAAAATTCTATTGGCCAATCCTGTTTCACTTAATTTCAATTAGTATTTTTTTAGCATCAGATTTCACTTGAAAATTCAGTTGACCAATCTTATTTCTTTTAATTTCAAACCATATCTTTTTAGCTTCAGATTGCATTAGAATTTCCTTCAAGTCTTTAGTGATTTTTGAATCAAATCCCCTAAATACTTTGATCAAATATCTATCAAAATTCAATCAAGTCTTCACTGATCTGCATCATGATTTAAATTCTGGACCGTATGATCTTCTGATCTCGACCAACTCTGGACCATGTGGTCTGATTTGTACCATTTTGTGATCTTTTGATCTGGACCATGTATCTTCTAATCTGGACCATTTATCTTCTGATCTGGACCATTATTCTTCTAATCTGGACCATTGATCTTATGTTCTGGACCATTCTATCTTCTGGTCTGGAACAAGTCTGGACCAAGTCTTATGTTCTGGACCATGCTATCTTCTGGTCTGGACCAAGTCTGGTAGGGTGCATTGGGTAGCCATAGGTTTGCAGTCACTCATCTTAAACTTCTTGAGATGCTCTTTTGTATATTTTGATTGCTGAATGTATATACCTTTTTTGACTTTGCTGAATTTGCATTCCTAGGAAGAACTTAAGTTCTCCCATCATGCTCATTTGAAATTCCTGCTGCATCAATTTAGAAAATTCTTGGTAGAGAGTGCCATTAGTAGATCCAAAGATAATATCATCAACATAAACTTGAATAATCAGAATATCATCTTTTATTGATTTTCTAAAAAGGGTATTGTCCATTTGTCCTCTTTCAAAGTCTTTTTTAAGTAAGAAGTTACTAAGTCTATCATACCAAGCCCTAGGTGCTTGTTTTAAACCATACAAACATTTTTTAAGTTTAAAAACATAGTTTGGAAATTTAGAACTTTCAAAACATGGGGGTTGTTTAACATAGACTTTTTCACTTATATAACCATTTAAAAATGCGCTTTTAACATCCATTTGAAAAAATGAAATGTTATTATTAGCAGCAAAGGAAAGTAACCTGGCCACTAGAGCAAAAGTCTCACTGTAGTCAATACCCTTTTGCTGATTGTAGCCTTGTGCAACAAATCGTGCCTTGTTTCTGATAACTTCTCCTTTTTCATTCAGCTTGTTTCTGAAAACCCATTTGGTTCCAATAATGTTCTTTTCTGGTCATGGAACTAGATCCCAAACATCATTCCTTTCAAATTCATTTAACTTCTCTTGCATGGCAAGAATCCATCCATCTTCCCTCAGTGTTTCATCAACAGAAGTAGGCCCAATAAATGAAAGTAATCCAAATAGATTGGTTTCTGTAAGTGATGATCTGGTTCTTAAGGGATCACTTGCATTCCCAATTATTAGAGTTTCAGAATATGAAACTTGTACTTCCATCCACATCTTCCTTCTGACTTATCTTCAGATTCATCCTTTGAAGTTTTTCGGGTTCTTCTGTTTTGCTTTCATCCTCCACCTTTTCATGTTCGCTTGGTTTGTCTGCATCAGCTTCCTTTTGTTCTGGTAAACATGCACTATCATCATCTTGCTTTGACTTTTAAAGGTCAAGCTATTTGTCATCAAATTTAACATGTACGGATTCCTCCACAATTTTTTTTTCCTTGTTAAACACTCTATAGGCTTTGGATCTTTCAAAGTAACCAATGAAGGTACACTTTTGAGATCGAGAGTCAAATTTTCCAAGATTATCTTTTGTGTTCAACATATAACAAGTTCATATGGTGTTTTATTCAATATGGATCTAATATAGACTTTATTTTGAATATAACATGCGATATTAATTGTTTCTCCAAAAGTGTTTCGCAACATTCATATCATTTAGCATTGTTCTGGCCATTTCTTGGAGTAATCTATTTTTTCTTTCTACAACTCCATTTTGCTGGGGAGTTCTAGGAGATGAAAAGTTGTGAGAGATTCCATTCTCATCACAAAAATTTTCAAAGAATTTGTTCTCAAATTCTTCTCCATGATAACTTCTAATTGTTATAATTTTAAGACCATTTTCATTCATTATTTGTTTGCAAAATGTGATAAACATTTTGTGGGATTCCTCCTTATGTTAAACCCTTAATTTTAAAATGAAATTATGGATTTAATTTCAAGTATATTTTGGGATATTTGTAAAATATTTTATATATGTATATTTTTTATATATATATATATATATAAATATTTTTGAGATTGAGTAAAATTAATAGATGAAGGATTATTTAATTTAATTATGAGTAATTAAATACCGGGAAATTAATTAAGATTTTATCTGTCGACGTAATTGCGACTGGAGTAATTAGTTTCTTGAGGGTCAAGTTTAATTATTATATATATATATGAATGAGATGGCAAGAGTATGTGTCTGTATATATGTTTGCATGTGAGAAGCAAGGAAAAAAAAGGGAAAAACATAAAATCAGAATCAGAAAGAAAGAGAAAATAGTTTTTTTCCTTTCCCTCACCTACCCGAGCTGCTTTCTTCTTCTTCTTATGTTCAGTTCTGTTTGTGTTGGTAGTGAGAAGGGATACTCAAAACTCAAATTACTTGGATATCCAAGCCTCGAATAAGAAAGTGTCAAGAAAGAAAGTTATTCCTCTCATCGTTACGGTGTTAGAGAACCAACTTTGGTAGCGACGACGCGAACGGGAGTTTCGCCGATTTTAGTCGCGACAACGAATACGAGCAAGAAAACGTAAATAAGGTAAGGGGCTCCTTCCAACTTTCTAGATTTCATTTAGGGCTGTAAATGCATGTGTGATGGTTGATTATATGCGATGTTCTGTTCTGAAAATGAAACTTCCCTTGCATGTTGTTATGAATGAGTAAACTGCTTGTGGTGTCTGTTTTATTGCTGTTCTGTTTGATTGCTGTCGTGGTTGATGTATTGATGATTGTTTGGTGTTGTGTTGATCCTGAAATCTGCCTTGCATGTTGTTTGTGAATGAGTAAAACGCATGTTGTTGAGATAATGTATGTTGAGAGTTGTTGTTTTTGCTTTTGGTTGTTGTTATTGATGATGCTTTTGTTGTGGTGTTGATGAGTAAAAATCATTAATGTTGTGTTGAGGACGTTCTAGGTTTCAGATGGCATTGCATTCTGTTTTCAGTGAAGAGAAAACATAGCATGTTCATGCATTACTATTAGACGGTCCATTCTATCCGTGAAAGGATTTAATTTCTGTGTATTTGGCATGTGAGAGGCTAATACACGTAAATGTAGTGACCGTTATGGGTTATAGAGTAGTTCTGCGTGTATGAGATGGCCTATTCTATCCAGGTTCAGAGTGGTTCCGCGTGTATTAGACGGTCCATTCTATCTGGGCTACGGAGTGGTTCCGCGTGTATTAGACGGCCCATTCTATCTGGGCTACAGAGTGGTTCCGCGTGTATTAGACGGTCCATTCTATCTGTAAATCGTGCTGGTCCGTGAGAGACTGCACGTGTGCTGGTCTGTTAGAGACTGCACCTTGGTAATTCCATGAGTTGAGTACATTGACATATACATATTGCATTAGGATGGTTGACCTGTAACTCATGATTTGATAAGAATTGATGAGTGGAAATTGAAGTGTGCAAGTATTTTATGAATTCTAACTGCCAAATAAGTTGTTGTGATTGTTAATCGTATTTGTACTTGCAACCTGATTTATATGTAAACTGGCTACACTGACGATTACACTGACGACGGAAACGTTGTTAGTTTTCCTTAATCTTTACGTATGGAGTATTTGTGGACGACGCAGAGGGATCGACAGCTGGGGTGAAGACGAGAGTTGTAGAGGATGCGGTGGAAACCACTTGCTACTGTAGCTGTAGTGCATGATCAGATCAGACTAGACTTTTTGTATAGGGCTTAGTGTTAATGGCTGTATTTATTTAATTTGGCATAATTGTATATCTTTTCCGCACTCTGATAATGTTTTGGTGGGTCCAGGATACAGCTTTTGATGTATTTCTATTTTGGTATATTTTGAAGATCAATTTCCCAAAATTAAATTACTTGGTTATAATTATGATGTGGTTGTTTAATCACTTTTGTATTTTGAATTACAATGCAATACTATTTTTGAATGTTTAATTCATATTAAAATTTAATTATTTTTAATTCTTTTGAATTAAGTCGACATTCTTTTATCGATTGAAAAAAAATAAACTCGCGCTGCTTAAAACTCGGGGTGTTACAATTTACTTCTTAAAAATTTTACCCATGTCCACCTAGTGTAATTATCTAAAATAACAAACCCATATTTCTTTCCACTTAGAGAATTTGTTTTTATTGGCCCAAATAGATCTATGTGTAATAGCTCAAGGGGCTTTGAGGTAGATATTTTGTTTTTCGGATTGGATGAATTTTTTGTTTGTTTTCCCTCTTGACAAGCTTCACACATAATTTCAATTTTGTTGCTGAGCTTAAGTAGACCTCTCACCAATTGAAGTTTATTTAGTTTTGAAACTAATCGAAGGTTAGCATGACCTAATCTTTTATGCCAAATTAATTTCCCTTCATTTACTGACACTAGATACTTAACTTGTTGTTTCTCTAGACTAAACAGATTATCGTTTTGCCTATAACCTGTGAAGAGTATTGATCCATCCTTCTGACTAATAGCTTTGCATGTTTTTTGATTGAATATAATATCATAATTACTATCATTTAATTAACTAATACTTAATAAATTATGCCTAAGACCTTTAACTAGTAGTACATCTTTAATAGAGGAAGAATTACCAATACCAACCGTGCATCGACCAATGATTTGGCCTTTTTGCTTTCCTCCAAAAGCCACTGTCCCTCCTTTGCTCAAGATTATTTCTTGGAACATAGAATTTTCTCCTGTCATATGTCGCGAGCATCCACTATCCAGGTACCACGACTGGTGTTTCAACTTCATTGCTGAGGACATCTGCAACAAAGAAAATTTTGTTTTTAGGTACCCAAATCTGGTTGGGTCCAGGTTTGTTAGCCTTGAAAGGTTTCTTGTCTCTCCTTGATTTTATCATGGGACAAGAAAATTTTGAGTGACCTTTCTTAGCTCAAACAGTACACAAAACATTAGAGGAAATAGGTTTAGTTACAGTTACGGTTTCATCAAATCCTATGTCTTTTTTACCATTGTTACTAACTCCACAGATCATAGAAGCATATTTGCTTCTTTCCATACCATTAACAATAAAATTTTGTAAAACTTGTTCATGCATATCAGAATTACATACAGTATATGTTGAACAAAGATTACTTTTTAGAGTTAGGTTTTCAGACTTAAGCTCAGCAATATCAGTTTTAAGAGTTTCATTTTCTGCCATGGATATGTTTGTTACTGTGATATAAATGCTATGTGTTAATTGTTAATTTCGGTCGGTAACCCTTTACTATTATTGTGGAAATTGGGCTTTGCCCTCAGATGATACCCAAACCCGTCCCACTGACGGTTACACTAACAACGGAAACGTCTTTAGTTTCCCCTGATCTTTACGTACGGAGTATTCGTGGGCAACGTAGAAGGACAGACGACGAGACTGGCACAGGATGCAGTGTAGACCGTGCTACTATAGCTTAGTGCATGATCAGACTAGACTTTTGTATAGGGTCTTGAGTTTGGGGAATGTAATTGGTTATTTTGGGAATTATTGTATAACTTTTCCTCTAATATTTTTCCGCACTCTGATAATATTTTGGTGGGTCCAAGATACAGCTGTTGGATGTATCTTTATTTTGATATATTTTGAAGAATTAAATTCCCAAAAATAATTTACTTGACTAATCGTGATGTAATTATTTAATTACTTCTCTATTTCGGATTACGACGTCGAACGATATTTAATTTGAATTGATTTTAATCATTCTGAAGTAAATCGAAAAAAATTCTTTTATTTATTTTGGGAAAAAAACAAAATACACTCGCCCTGTGTTTTAAACTCGGGGTGTTACACGCGCAGTCTCTCACGGACGTAAATAAAAAGTTAATAGAAAAAGCCTTGGGATGCACAAAATGACGTCAATGTTAAATTAATAACACAAAAGCATTTATTCGATGAACTACATTGCTTAAGTACAAAAATTGATTAGGATAAGCATTGAGATGCACAAAATGACGTAAATGTTAAATTAATGACACAAACGCACTTATTGGATGAACTATAAGAACGAAAACTGATTAGAATAAGCCTTGGGATGCACAAAATGACGTAAATGTTAAATTAATGACACAAACGCACTTATGGGATGAACTATAAGAACGAAAAGTGATTAGAATAAGCCTTAGCATGCACAAAATGACGTACATGTTAAATTAATGACACAATTGCACTTATTGGACATACTACATTCCTTTAGTGCGAAAATTGATTAGAATAAGCATTAGGATGCACAAAATGACGTAAATGTTAATTTAATGACACAAGCGCACTTATTGGATGAACTACATTCCTTAAGAACAAAAAGTGATTAGAATAAGCCTTGGGATGCACAAAATGACGTAAATGTTCATCCAATGACACAAACACACTTATTGGATGAACTACATTCCTTAAGAACGAAAATTGATTATAATAAGCCTTGGGATGCACAAAATGACGTAAATGTTCTTCCAATGACACAAACGCACTTATTGGATGAACTACATTCCTTAAGTACGAAAATTGATTAGGATAAGCATTGGGAAGCACAAAATGACGTTAAGGTTAAATTAATGACACAAACGCACTTCTAAGATGAACTACATTCCTTAAGAACGGAAATTGATTAGAATAAGCGTTGGGATGCACAAAATGACGTAAATGGTCATCCAATGACACAAACGCACTTATTGGATGAACTACATTCCTAAAGTACAAAAAGTGATTAGAATAAGCATTGGGATGCACAAAATGACGTAAATGTTAAATTAATGACACAAACGGACTTATTGGATGAACTACATTCCTTAAGTACGAAAATTGATTAGGATAAGCATTGGAATGCACAAAATGACGTAAATGTTTAATTAATGACACAAACACACTTATTGGATGAACTACATTCCTTAAGAACGAAAATTGATTATAATAAGCCTTGGGATGCATAAAATGACGTAAATGTTCATCCAATTACACAAACACAATTATTGGATGAACTACATTGCTTAAGTACGAAAAGTGATTAGAATAAGCATTGGGATGCACAAAATGACGTAAATGTTAAATTTTAATGACACAAACCCACTTATTGGACGAACTACATTCCTTAAGAATGTAAACTTATTAGAAAAAGCCTTGGGATGCACAAAATGACGTAAATGTTAAATTAATAACACAAACACGTTTATTGGATGAACTACATTCCTTAAGTACGAAAACAGATTAGAATAAGCATTGGGATGCACAAAATGACGTAAATGTTAAATTAATGACACAATTGCACTTATTGGACATACTACATTTCTTTAGTACAAAAATAGATTAGAATAAGCATTAGGATGCACAAAATGACGTAAATGTTAATTTAGTGACACAAGTGCACTTATTGGATGAACTACATTCCTTAAGAACGAAAATTGATTAGAATAAGCATTAGGATGCACAAAATGACGTAAATGATAAATTAATGACACAAACGCACATATTGGATGAACTACATTGCTTAAGAACGAAAAGTGATTAGAATAAGTCTTGGGATGCACAAAATGACGTAAATGATCATCCAATGACACAAACGCATTTATTGGATGAACTACATTCCTTAAGAACGGAAGGTGATTAGAATAAGCCTTGGGATGCACAAAATGAAGTAAATGTTAAATTAATGACACAAACGCACTTATTGGATGAACTAAATTCCTTAAGAACGATAGGTGATTAGAATAAGCCTTGGGATGCACAAAATGACGTAAATGTTAAATTAATGACACAAACGCACTTATTAGATAAACTACATCCCTTATGAATGAAAAATAAGAATAATCCTTGGGAGGCACAAAATGATGTAAATGTTAAATAAATAACACAAACCCATTTATTGGATGAACTACATTCCTTAATTACAAAAACTGATTAGAATAAGCATTGGGATGCACAAAATGACTTAAATGTTAAATCAATGACACAAACGCACTTATTGGACATACTACGTTCCTTTAGTACGAAAATTGATTAGAATAAGCATTGGGATGCACAAAATGACCTAAACGTTAATTTAAGGACACAAGCACACTTATTGGATAAACTACATTCTTAAGAACGAAAGTGATTAGAATAAGCCTTGGGATGCACAAAATGACGTAAATGTTCATCCAATGACACAAACGCACTTATTGGACGAACTACATTCCTTAAGAACGAAAATTGATTATAATAAGCCTAGGGATACATAGAATGACGTAAATGTTCATCCATTGACACGAACGCACTTATTGGATGAACTACATTCCTTAAGTACGAAAAGTGATTAGAATAAGCATTGGGATGCACAAAATGACGTAAATGTTAAATTAATGGCACAAACGCAGTTATTGGATGAACTACATTCCTTAAGGACGAAAATGGATTAGGATAAGCATTGGGATGCACAAAATGACGTAAAGGTTAAATTAATGACACAAACGCACTTCTTAGATGAAATACATTCCTTAAGAACGAAAATTGATTAGAATAAACCTTGGGATGCACAAAATGACGTAAATGTTCATCTAATGTCACAAACGCACTTATTGGATGAACTACATTCCTTAAGAACGAAAAGTGATTAGAATAAGCCTTGGGATGCACAAAATGACGTGAATGTTAAATTAATGACACAAACGCACTTATTAGATGAACTAAATTCCTTAAGAACGATAAGTGATTAGAAAAAGCCTTGGGATGCAAAAATGACGTAAATGTTAAATGAATGACACAAACGCACTTATTAGATGAACTACATCCGTTAAGAACGAAAAGTGATTAAAATAAGCCTTGGGATGCATAAAATGACGTAAATGTTAAATTAATAACACAAACGCATTTATTGGATGAACTACATTCCTTAATTACAAAAAGTGATTAGAATAAGCATTGGAATGCACAAAATGACGTAAATGTTAAATTAATGACACAAAAGCACTTATTGGAGGAACTACATTCCTTAAGTACGAAAATTGATTAGGATATGCATTGGGAAGCACAAAATGACGTAGAGGTTAAATTAATGACACAAACGCACTTCTAATATGAACTACATTCCTTAAGAACGAAAATTGATTAGAATAAGCCTTGGGATGCACAAAATGACGTAAATGGTCATCCAATGACACAAACGGACTTATTGGATGAACTACAATCCTTAAGAACGATAAGTGATTAGAATAAGCATTGGGATGCACAAAACGACGTAAATGTTAAATTAATGACAGAAACGCACATATTGGATGAACTACATTCCTTAAGAACGAAAATTGATTATAATAATCCTTGGGATGCATAGAATGACGTAAATGTTCATCCAATGACACAAACGCACTTATTGGATGAACTACATTCCTTATGTCCGAAAAGTGATTAGAATAAGCATTGGGATGCACAACATGACGAAAATGTTAAATTAATGACACAAACGCACTTATTGAATGAACGACATTCCTTAAGTACGAAAATTGATTAGGATGCACAAAATGACGTAAAGGTTAAATTAATGACACAAACGCACTTATTGGATGAACTACATTCGTTAAGAACGAAAAGTGATTAGAATAAGCCTTGGGATGCACAAAATGACGTAATGTTCATCCAATCACACAAACGCACTTATTGGATGAACTACATTCCTTAAGAACGAAAAGTGATTAGAATAAGCCTTGGGATGCACAAAATGACGTGAATGTTAAATTAATGACACAAACGCACTTATTGGATGAACTAAATTCCTCAAGAACGATAAGTGATTAGAATAAACCTTGGGATGCACAAAATGACGTAAATGTTAAATGAATGACACAAACGCACTTATGAGATGAACTACATCCGTTAAGAACGAAAAGTGATTAAAATAAGCCTTGGGATGCATAAAATGACGTAAATGTTAAATTAATAACACAACCGCATTTATTGGATGAACTAGATTCCTTAATTACAAAAAGTGATTAGCATAAGCATTGGAATGCACAAAATGACGTAAATGTTAAATTAATGACACAAACGCACTTATTGGAGGAACTACATTCCTTAAGTACGAAAATTGATTAGGATAAGCTTTGGGAAGCAAAAAATGACGTAGAGGTTAAATTAATGACACAAACGCACTTCTATTATGAACTACATTCCTTAAGAACGAAAATTGATTAGAATAAGCCTTGGGATGCACAAAATGACGTAAATGGTCATCCAATGACACAAACGCACTTATTGGATGAACTACAATCGTTAAGAACGATTAGTGATTAGAATAAGCCTTGGGATGCACATAATGACGTAAATATTAAATTAATGACACAAACGCACTTATTGGATGAACTACATTCCTTAAGAACGAAAATTGATTATAATATTCCTTGGGATGCATAGAATGACGTAAATGTTCATTCAATGACACAAACGCACTTATTGGATGAACTACATTCCTTAAGTACGAAAATTGATTAGGATAAGCATTGGGAAGCACCAAATGACGTAGAGGTTAAATTAATGACACAAACGCACTTCTAAGATGAACTATATTCCTTAAGAACGAAAAGTGATTAGAATAAGCCTTGGGATGCACAAAATGACGTAAATGTTCATCCAATGACACAAACGCACTTATTGGATGAACTACATTCCTTAAGAACGAAAAGTGATTAGATTAAGCCTTGGGATGCACAAAATGACGTAAATGTTAAATTAATGACAAAAACGCACTTATTGGATGAACTACATTCCTTAAGAACGAAAATTGATTATCATAAGCCTTGGGATGCATAGAATGACGTAAATGTTCATCCAATGACACAAACGCACTTATTAGATGAACTACATTCCTTAAGTCCGAAAAGTGATTAGAATAAGCATTGGGATGCACAACATGACGTAAATGTTAAATTAATGACACAAACCCACTTATTGGATGAACTAAATTCGTTAAGAACGAAAATTGATTAGAATAAGACTTGGGATGCACAAAATGACGTAAATGTTAAATTAATGACACAAACGCACTTATTTGATGAACTAAATTCCTTAAGAACGAAAAGTGATTAGAATAAGCCTTGGGATGCATAAAATGACGTAAATGATAAATTAATGACACAAACACACTTATTGGATGAACTACGTTCCTTAAGAACGAAAAGTTATTAGAATAAGCCTAGGGATGCACAAAATGACGTAAATGTTAAACTAATGACACAAACGCACTTATTGGATGAACTAAATTCCTTAAGAACGAAAAGTGATTAGAATATGCCTTGGGATGCACAAAATGACGTAAATGTTAAATTAATGAGACAAACGCACTTATTAGATGAACTACATCCCCTAAGAACGAAAAGTGATTAGAATAAGCCTTGGGATGCACAAAATAACGTAAATGTTAAATTAATAACACAAACGCATTTATTGGATGAACTACATTCCTTAATTACTACAATTGATTAGAATAAGCATTGGGATGCACAAAATGACTTAAATGTTAAATTAATGACACAAACGCACTTATTGGATGAACTACATTCCTTAAGAACAAAAGATGATTAGAATAGGCATTGGGATGCACAAAATGATGTAAATGTTAAATTAATGACACAAACGCACTTATTGGACATACTACATTCTTTTAGTACGAAAATTGATTAGAATAAGCATTGGGATGCACAATATGACGTAAATGTTAATTTAATGACACAAGCGCACTTATTGGATAAACTACATTCCTTAAGAACGAAAATTGATTAGAATAAGCGTTGGGATGCACAAAATGACGTAAATGTTCATCCAATGACACAAACGCACTTATTGGATGAACTATATTCCTTCAGAACAAAAGTTATTAGAATAAGCCTAGGGATGCACAAAATGACGTAAATGTTAAATTAATGACACAAACGCACCTATTAGATGAACTATATACGTTAAGAACGAAAAGTGATTACAATAAGCATTGGGATGCACAAAATGACGTAAATGTTAAATTAATAACACAAACGCATTTATTGGATGAACTACATTCCTTAAGTACGAAAAGTGATTAGAATAAGCCTTGGGATGCACAAAATGACGTAAATGTTAAGTTAATGACACAAACACACTTATTGGATAAACAACATTGCTAAAGAACGAAAAGTGATTAGAATAAGCCTTGGGATGCACAAAATGACGTAAATGTTCATCCAATGACACAAACGCACTTATTGGATGAACTACATTCCTTAAGAACGAAAAGTGATTAGAATAAGCCTTGGGATGCACAAAATGACGTAAATGTTAAATTAATCACAAAAATGCACTTATTGGATGAACTACATTCCTTAAGAACGAAAATTGATTATCATAAGCCTTGGGATGCATAGAATGACGTAAATGTTCATCCAATGACACAAACGCACTTATTGGATGAACTACATTCCTTAAGTCCGAAAAGTGATTAGAATAAGCATTGGGATGCACAACATGACGTAAATGTTAAATTAATGACACAAATCCACTTATTGGATGAACTAAATTCCTTAAGAACGAAAAGTGATTAGAATAAGCCTTGGGATGCACAAAATGACGTAAATGTTAAATTAATGACACAAACGCACTTATTGGATGAACTACATTCCTTAAGAACGAAAATTGATTATAATAAGCCTTGGGATGCATCGAATGATGTAAATGTTCATCCAATGACACAAACGCCCTTATTGGATGAACTACATTCCTTAAGTCCGAAAATTGATTAGGATGCACAAAACGACGTAAAGGTTAAATTATTGACACAAACGCACTTATTGGATGAACTACATTCGTTAAGAACGAAAAATGATTAGAATAAGACTTGGGATGCACAAAATGACGTAAATGTTAAATTAATGACACAAACGCACTTATTGGATGAACTAAATTCCTTAAGAACGAAAAGTGATTAGAATAAGCCTTGGGATGCATAAAATGACGTAAATGATAAATTAATGACACAAACGCACTTATTGGATGAACTACGTTCCTTAAGAACGAAAAGTGATTAGAATAAGCCTTGGGATGAACAAAATGACGTACATGATCATCCTATGACACAAACGCACTTATTGGATGAACTACATTCCTTAAGAACGAAAAGTTATTAGATTAAGCCTAGGGATGCACAAAATGACGTAAATGTTAAACTAATGACACA
>JBBPBO010000005.1:49689381-49709081 GCA_037974295.1 Cicer cuneatum | reverse complement strand
TAAATTCCTTAAGAACGAAAAGTGATTAGAATATGCCTTGGGATGCACAAAATGACGTAAATGTTAAATTAATGACACAAACGCACTTATTAGATGAACTACATCCCCTAAGAACGAAAAGTGATTAGAATAAGCCTTGGGATGCACAAAATAACGTAAATGTTAAATTAATAACACAAACGCATTTATTGGATGAACTACATTCCTTAATTACTACAATTGATTAGAATAAGCATTGGGATGCACAAAATGACTTAAATGTTAAATTAATGACACAAACGCACTTATTGGATGAACTACATTCCTTAAGAACAAAAGATGATTAGAATAGGCATTGGGATGCACAAAATGATGTAAATGTTAAAGTAATGACACAAACGCTCTTATTGGACATACTACATTCTTTTAGTACGAAAATTGATTAGAATAAGCATTGGGATGCACAATATGACGTAAATGTTAATTTAATGACACAAGCGCACTTATTGGATAAACTACATTCCTTAAGAACGAAAATTGATTAGAATAAGCCTTGGGATGCACAAAATGACGTAAATGTTAATCCAATGACACAAACGCACTTATTGGATGAACTATATTCCTTAAGAACAAAAGTTATTAGAATAAGCCTAGGCATGCACAAAATGACGTAAATGTTAAATTAATGACACAAACGCACCTATTAGATGAACTATATACGTTAAGAACGAAAAGTGATTACAATAAGCATTGGGATGCACAAAATGACGTAAATGTTAAATTAATAACACAAACGCATTTATTGGATGAACTACATTCCTTAAGTACGAAAAGTGATTAGAATAAGCCTAGGGATGCACAAAATGACTTAATATTAAATTAATGACAACATTGCACTTATTGGACATACTACATTCCTTTAGTACGAAAATTGATTAGAATAAGCATTGGGATGCACAAAATGACGTAAATGTTAATTTAATGACACAAGCGCACTTATTGGATGAACTACATTCCTTAAGAACGAAAAGTGGTGAAAATAAGCCTTGGCATGCACAAAATGACGTAAATGTTCATCCAATGACACAAACGCACTTATTGGATAAAATACATTCCTTAAGAACGAAAAGTGATTGGAATAAGCCTTGGGGTGCACAAAACGACGTAAATGTTCATCCATTGACACAAACGCACTTCTAAGATGAACTACATTCCTTAAGAACGAAAATTGATAAGAATAAGCCTTGGGATGCACAAAATGATGTAAATGTTCATCCAATGACACAATCACACTTGTTGGATGAACTACGTTCCTTATGAACGAAAAGTGATTAGAATAAGCCTTGGGATGAAGAAATGACGTACATGATCATCCTATGACACAAACGCACTTATTGGATGAACTACATTCCTTAAGAACGAAAAGTTATTAGAATAAGCCTAGGGATGCACAAAATGACGTAAATGTTAAACTAATGACACAAACGCACTTATTGGATGAACTAAATTCCTTAAGAACGAAAAGTGATTAGAATATGCCTTGGGATGCACAAAATGACGTAAATGTTAAATTAATGACACAAACGCACTTATTAGATGAACTACATCCCCTAAGAACTAAAAGTGATTAGAATAAGCCTTGGGATGCACAAAATAACGTAAATGTTAAATTAATAACACAAACGCATTTATTGGATGAACTACATTCCTTAATTACTACAATTGATTAGAAAAAGCATTGGGATGCACAAAATGACTTAAATGTTAAATTAATGACACAAACGCACTTATTGGATGAACTACATTCCTTAAGAACAAAAGATGATTATAATAGGCATTGGGATGCACAAAATGATGTAAATGTTAAATTAATGACACAAACGCACTTATTGGACATACTACATTCCTTTAGTACGAAAATTGATTAGAATAAGCATTGGGATGCACAATATGACGTAAATGTTAATTTAATGACACAAGCACACTTATTGGATAAACTACATTCCTTAAGAACGAAAATTGATTATAATAAGCCTTGGGATGCACAAAATGACGTAAATGTTAATCCAATGACACAAAGGCACTTATTGGATGAACTATATTCCTTAAGAACAAAAGTTATTAGAATAAGCCTAGGGATGCACAAAATGACGTAAATGTTAAATTAATGACACAAACGCACCTATTAGACGAACTATATCCGTTAAGAACGAAAAGTGATTACAATAAGAATTGGGATGCACAAAATGACGTAAATGTTAAATTAATAACACAAACGCATTTATTGGATGTACTACATTCCTTAAGTACGAAAAGTGATTAGAATAAGCATTGGGATGCACAAAATGACGTAAATATTAAATTAATGACAACATTGCACTTATTGGACATACTACATTCCTTTAGTACGAAAATTGATTAGAATAAGCATTGGGATGCACAAAATGACGTAAATGTTAATTTAATGACACAACCGCAATTATTGGATGAATACATTCCTTAAGAACAAAAAGTGGTGAAAATAAGCCTTGGCATGCACAAAATGACGTAAATGTTCATCCAATGTCACAAACGCACTTATTGGATAAAATACATTCCTTAAGAACGAAAAGTGATTGGAATAAGCCTTGGGGTGCACAAAACGACGTAAATGTTCATCCATTGACACAAACGCACTTCTAAGATGGACTACATTCCTTAAGAACGAAAATTGATAAGAATAAGCCTTGGGATGCACAAAATGATGTAAATTTTCATCCAATGACACAATCACACTTGTTGGATGAACTACGTTCCTTATGAACGAAAAGTGATTAGAATAAGCCTTGGGATGAACAAAATGACGTACATGATCATCCTATGACACAAACGCACTTATTGGATGAACTACATTCCTTAAGAACAAAAGATGATTATAATAGGCATTGGGATGCACAAAATGATGTAAATGTTAAATTAATGACACAAACGCACTTATTGGACATACTACATTCCTTTAGTACGAAAATTGATTAGAATAAGCATTGGGATACACAATATGACGTAAATGTTAATTTAATGACACAAGCGCACTTATTGGATAAACTACGTTCCTTAAGAACGAAAATTGATTAGAATAAGCCTTGGGATGCACAAAATGACGTAAATGTTAATCCAATGACACAAACGCACTTATTGGATGAACTATATTCCTTAAGAACAAAAGTTATTAGAATAAGCCTAGGGATGCACAAAATGATGTAAATGTTAAATTAATGACACAAACGCACCTATTAGATGAACTATATCCGTTAAGAACGAAAAGTGATTACAATAAGCATTGGGATGCACAAAATGACGTAAATGTTAAATTAATAACACAAACGCATTTATTGGATGAACTACATTCCTTAAGTACGAAAACTTATTAGAATAAGCATTGGGATGCACAAAATGACGTAAATATTAAATTAATGACAACATTGCACTTATTGGACATACTACATTTCTTTAGTACAAAAATTGATTAGAATAAGCATTGGGATGCACAAAATGACGTAAATGTTAATTTAATGACACAAGCGCACTTATTGGATGAACTACATTCCTTAAGAACGAAAAGTGGTTAAAATAAGCCTTGGGATACACAAAATGACGTAAATGTTCATCCAATGACACAAACGCACTTATTGGATAAAATACATTCCTTAAGAACGAAAAGTGATTGGAATAAGCCTTGGGATGCACAAAACGACGTAAATGTTCAGCCATTGACACAAACGCACTTCTAAGATGAACTACATTCCTTAAGAACGAAAATTGATAAGAATAAGCCTTGGGATGCACAAAATGATGTAAATGTTCATCCAATGACACAATCACACTTGTTGGATGAACTACGTTCCTTATGAACGAAAAGTGATTAGAATAAGCCTTGGGATGAACAAAATGACGTACATGATCATCCTATGACACAAACGCACTTATTGGATGAACTACATTCCTTAAGAACGAAAAGTTATTAGAATAAGCCTAGGGATGCACAAAATGACGTAAATGTTAAACTAATGACACAAACGCACTTATTGGATGATTTAAATTCCTTAAGAACGAAAAGTGATTAGAATATGCCTTGGGATGCACAAAATGACGTAAATGTTAAATTAATGACACAAACGCACTTATTAGATGAACTACATCCCCTAAGAACGAAAAGTGATTAGAATAAGCCTTGGGATGCACAAAATAACGTAAATGTTAAATTAATGACAACATTGCACTTATTGGACATACTACATTCCTTTAGTACGAAAATTGATTAGAATAAGCATTGGGATGTACAAAATGACGTAAATGTTAATTTAATGACACAAGCGCACTTATTGGATGAACTACATTCCTTAAGAACGAAAAGTGGTTAAAATAAGCCTTGGGATGCACAAAATGACGTAAATGTTCATCCAATGACACAAACGCACTTATTGGATAAAATACATTCCTTAAGAACGAAAAGTGATTGGAATAAGCCTTGGGATGCACAAAACGACGTAAATGTTCATCCATTGACACAAACGCACTTCTAAGATGAACTACATTCCTTAAGAACGAAAATTGATAAGAATAAGCCTTGGGATGCACAAAATGATGTAAATGTTCTTCCAATGACACAATCACACTTGTTGGATGAACTACATTCCTTAAGAATAAAAAGTGATTAGAATAAGCCTTGGGTTGCACAAAATGACGTAAATGTTCATCCAATAACACAAATACACTTATTGGATGAACTACATTCCGAGTTTAAAACACAAGGCGGGGGGCATTTTTTTTTTTTTAAATTAATAATAAAAATGATTTTCCTGATTTAATTCAAAAGGAATTAAAATAAAGTTTCCGTAAATCAATAAGTACTCAATTTCGGGAAATTTAATAATAAACATTAAGGCATTTTTAAAATGTTAACAATGTCAGAGTGCAGAATAATACAGCGGAAAAAGTCGTACATTAATTCCCAAAATAAAATTACATTTCCCAAAACTCAAGACCCTATACAAAAGTCTAGACTGATCATGCACTAAGGTACAGTAGCACGGTCTCCACCGTATCCTCTATAAGTCTCGTCTTCAGCCAACCGTCCGTCCCTTTGCGTTGTCCAGTAGACTTCGTACATAAAGATTAGGGGAAACTAACGACGTTTCCGTCGATAGTGTATCCGTCGGTAGGACGGGTTCGAGTAACATCTGAGGGCAAAGTCCAAAGTCCACAATATAATAGCAAGGGGGTCACCAACCGAAAATAACAAATATTCACATAGCATGTATTACACAGCAACGATTATAATCATGGTATAACGTATGATGATGAGGAAAATAATAATGCTCATTTGAAAATTTATGACTTTCATGCCTTTTCAAAACAGCAGTCAATGATTATGAAGTATGCGGTAAGTACAAACACACGTCAACAAAACACAATCATTAATTCAGAATTTCAGATTTCTGGACAGCACTCACACACATTAATTTCCAACATTCATCATATAAACAATCGTGACACATCGGTCAAATCCCTCAATGTAATGCATATATGCTCATGCATAATTTTCTTGGAATCACCAAGGTGCAGTCACTCACAGACCAGCAGAATTTAACGGCCCTCATGACCAGGGTGCAATCGCTCACAGATCAGCACCAGTGCAGTCGCTCACAGACCAGCACGTTTGACATAAACCAAGGTACAATTGCTCACAG
Organism: Cicer cuneatum; assembly: GCA_037974295.1. NCBI lineage: Eukaryota > Viridiplantae > Streptophyta > Magnoliopsida > Fabales > Fabaceae > Cicer > Cicer cuneatum. Next base: position 49,703,373 of record JBBPBO010000005.1, on the reverse strand, counting down.
ATCAGTACCTAGTGCAGTCGCTCACAGACCAGCACTCGTGCAATCGCTCACAGATCAGCACGTGGTCGCGCATTTCAGGGTACAGACGCTCACAGACCAGCACTTATATACCAAGGTACAATCGCTCACAGATCAGTACCTAGTGCAGTCGCTCACAGACCAGCACTCGTGCAATCGCTCACAGATCAGCACGTGGTTGCGCATTACTCTGTGGCCCATCGCGGGTACCACTTGACTATGCAATGCATGAATATGCAGTGATTCACTTCTCTAGAAACAGAATGCAACTCAGAAATTCATGCTTTCCATCATGTTTAAAATATAACAGCACAGTTAGAATTAACATCATCACAATGATTATTAAACAGTCAATTAATCATTCACACTTTGAAATGTTTTCCCAACCTCTCAAAAATTCAGACACAGTGTTTAAAACTAGGATTTTTCTGAGATTTACGAATCTGTATTCGAATACAGCTCTTCTGTATTCGAATACAGAAGCCAAAAATAGTATAGAATCACTTTCTGTATTCGAATACAACCCTCTGGTATTCGAATACAGAGGCAGATTTCAGTGCATAAATCAACCTCTTTCATTACATCATTAAAGTTTTTAAAACTTCATCACCACTACTTCAAAATCTCATCAAAAGTTCCACTTTAACTCACCATAACATTCCCAGTATTCCCCAGACACTCAGGGTTTACAAAACACTCTTGAAAACTTGGAATTTTCTGCAAACTCGAATCTATATTCGAATACAGATCCCCTGTATTCGAATACAGAAGCATGAAATGCAGTTTTAACATTCTGTATTCGAATACAGCATGCCTGTAGTCGAATACAGAAGACCAAACCTTGAAAATTTCAGCATTTCTCCCATGTCCTTAAAGGTTTTTCAAAAATCATCCCCTCCACTTTAAAACCATTTCACAGACCTCATTTAAATCATTTAAATCCTTCTCAAAGTTTCTCAATACTTTAAAACTCAGATGACAGTGATTAAAATTTATTTTTCTGGAAAACACAAATCTGTATTCAAATACAGCTTCCTTGTATTCGAATACAGAAGCTAAAAATTGAGTTTCTGGAAAAACTCGAATCTGTAGTCGAATACAGCATGCCTGTAGTCGACTACAAATGCGAATACAGTGTTAAAATTTCACTTCTGTATTCGAATACGACATGGTCGTAGTCGAATACAGAGGTTTAGTCAGAAGCAAAAATCCTTCTTCTGTATTCGACTACAAGGACTCGTAGTCGAATACAAGTTTTGAAAACTTAGGGAAAACAGAAGCTGGACAGGTTGTATTCGAATACACACATATTGTATTCGAATACACCTTCGAAAAACCAGTGAAATACTTCCTGAAATATCAACATTTTTTTTAAACTATTTCTTTTAAAGATGACAACCAAACATTAACCAGATTCTGCACTTTTCAAAACCCTTTCCTCATTTAAAATCCCTTTTTCCTTTAAATCATCAACACCACCAGAATCATCACAAACAATCAGAATCAGAATCATCAATATCATCAAGATCACCCAGAACAACCAAAATCAGAATCATCACTATCATCAGAATCACACAAGACATCCAGAATCAGAATCATTCATATCATCAGAATCACCCAAAACAAAACAGAATCAAAATTATCCAGCTTTTTAAACCATCAAAACATCATGTAACACTTCAGTTTTCTCACTCATCAGAATAAACATGCAAGTACTCAGTTTCTTCAAACATCAGAAACATGCAAATACTCAGTTTCTTCAAACATCAGAAACATGCAATAATTCAGTTTCTTCAAACATCAGAAACATGCAAATACTCAATTTCTTCAAACATCAGAAACATGCAAATACTCAGTTTCTTCAAACATCAAAAACATGCAAATACTCGGTTTCTTCAAACATCAAAATATCATGCAAGCATCACTGAACAACAAACCCCAAACAGAATGCATTTTTGCATTTTAAGACTATTTTCAAAACAATTTTAAAACATGCATTTTATACATCATTAAAATGACATGCAACATTTTCCAGCTTTTACTCATAAGTAAAATAGCATGTTTTATTAGAAAACAGCAGTAACCACCATCTCAGATAAATCACAGATCAACAAAATGCATTTTATTTCAAATGTCATTTTCGAAAACAGTCTTTCTCTTAAAACAGAACTGAAATAACACTCATTCATGGCCCTAATGCTCTGCTTCTGCTCAAGTCAGGGCGTCAAAAACGGCGAACTGCTCCCTGAGTTTGCTGCTGCAAAACTGGGCTCTTTGGCTTTGTAGTGAGATGGGGATTAACTTTACTACTGTGGGTTTTCTGGTTTGATGGTTGGAATTTCAGTTAATGGTGTTTGGAGGAATTTCCCTCTCTTCAATTTGAATTCGGGAATGGCAGAACAGAGACAGAATGGGAGGGGAGATGGAGTTGGTACATGCAATATGGGCAGTAAGGAGGAAGGAATGGTGTTCTGACTTCACCATCCTTCTCACTCCTATATATAAGCTCTTGTGGTGCCACCTCACTTGCCACATGTCTGATTTTCAGCTTTTAATCATTTTGCAATTAGCCACTAATCCTTAATTAGTGGTCCGATTAATTTAATTACTTGAAATTAAATTAATTTACTTCTTCATCCAATAATTTTAATTCCTCTTCCAAGATAAATATTTATATATATATATATATATTCACTCAAAACATACATATATTAAATATTTACAAAAATTCCCAAAATACCCTTGACAATAATTCCAAAAATTAATATTTAAAATTAAGGGTTTTACAAAAAGTGATTAGAATAAGCATTGGGATGCATAAAATGACGTAAATGTTAAATTATTGACACAAACGCACTTATTGGATGAACTTCATTCCTTAAGTACGAAAATTGATTAGGATAAGCATTGGGATCCACAAAAAGACGTAAATGTTAAATTAATGACACAAACGCACTTATTGGATGAACTAAATTCCTTAAGAACAAAAAGTGATTGGAATAAGCCTTGGGATGCACAAAACGACGTAAATGTTCATCCATTGACATAAATGCACTTCTTAGATGAACTGCATTCCTTAAGAACAAAAATTGATTAGAATAAGCCTTGGGATGCACAAAATGACGTAAATGATCGTCCAATGACACAAACGCACTTATTGGATGAACTACATTCCTTAAAAATGAAAAGTGATTAGAATAATCCTTGGGATGCAATAAATGACGTAAATGTTAAATTAATGACCCAAACGCACTTATTGGATGAACTAAATACCTTAAGAACGAAAAGTGATTAGAATAAGCCTTGGGATCCACAAAATAACGTAAATGTTAAATTAATGACACAAACGAACATATTGGATGAACTCCATTCGTTAAGAACAAAAAGTGATTAGAATAGGCATTGGCATCCACAAAATGACGTAAATGTTAAATTAATGACACAAGCGCACTTATTGGATGAACTACATTCCTTAAGAATGAAAAGTTATTAGAAAAAGCCTTGGGATACACAAAATGACGTAAATGTTAAATTAATAACACAAACGCATTTATTGGATGAACTACATTCTGTAAGAACAGAGTTGCACCTAAGAGGGGGGTGAATTAGGTGTTGGGCAATTTTTCTGTTTTTAGAGTTTTGGAGATTGTTTAAGTGACTGTTTAAAGTTTGTTTAATCTTGCTGTGTAAGTAAATGAAAACTGTAAATGGCAGAAGGTAAAAACACACAGAGATTTATCCTGGTTCCCCTTACAACCAAGGGTACATCCAGTCCTCTTGCACACCACAAGAGATTTTCCAATATATGTTAGAATAAGTTACAAGTCTAACCCTAAGACTTAAGTTATAGATTCTTTAACACTTAACAGAAGATAGTACACCACTATTTATGTTAACAAAACTTGAAGAATCTACACTAAATTATTCAAGTGATACAATGATTTTGTAATGAATTTAGTAAAGATGTTCTTGACTAAGAACAAGGTTATAAACTAAGTATTTGATACTTAATCAATCACACTTCCAAGTACAACTAAAAACCTTTCTTAATGATATGAAAATGAAAAGCATGTACTTGAAAATATGAAAATTAAGTTTTGAAGTGTTTGATGTTTCAGAAAATTGATTCTAAAAAGTCAGTCGAAAGTTGTGAGTTCAAAACTGAAGTTTTGAAGTACTTATATTCCAAGGTAACACAAATTGATTAGAATAAGCCTTGGGATGCACAAAATGACGTAAATGATCATCCAATGACACAAACACACTTATTGGAAGAACTACATTCCTTAAGTACGAAAAGTGATTAAAATAAGCATTGGGATGCACAAAATGACGTAAATGTTAAATTAATGACACAAACACACTTATTGGATGAACTAAATACCTTAAGAACGAAAAATGATTAGAATAAACCTTGGGATGCACAAAATGACGTAAATGTTAAATTAATGACACAAACGAAAATGTTGAACGAACTCCATTCCTTAAGAACGAAATGTGATTAGAATAGGCATTGGCATCCATAAAATGACATAAATGTTAAATTAATGACACAAACGCACTTATTGGATGAACTAAATTCCTTAAGAATGAAAAGTTATTAGAAAAAGCCTTGGGATACACAAAATGAAGTAAATGTTGAACCAATGACACAATCACACTTGTTGGATGAACTACATTCCTTATGAACGAAAAGTGATTAGAGTAATCCTTGGGTTGCACAAAATGACGTAAATGTTCATCAATTAACACAAACACAGTTATTGGATGAACTACATTCCTTAAGTACGAAAAGTGATTAGAATAGGCATTGGGACGCATAAAATAGCGCAAATGTTAAATTATTGACACAAACGCACATATTGGATGAACTTCATTCCTTAAGGGTGAAAATTTATTAGACTTAGCATTGGGATACACAAAATGACGTAAATGTTAGATTAATGACACAAACACACTTATTGGATGAACTACATTCCTTTAGTACGAAAATTGATTAGGATAAGCATTGGGATGCACAAAATGACGTAAATGTTAAATTAATGACACAAACGCACTTATCGGTTGAACTACATTCCTTAAGAACGAAAAGTGATTAGAATAAGCCTTGGGATGCACAAAATAACGTAAATGATCATCCAATGACACAAACGCACTTATTGGATGAACTACACTCCTTAAGAACGAAAAGTGGTTAGAATAAGCCTTGGGATCCACAAAATGACGTAAATTTTAAATTAATGACACAAACGCACTTATTAGATGAACTACATTCCTTAAGAACACAAAATGATTAGAATAAGCCTTGGGATGCACAAAATGACGTAGATGTTAAATTAATAACACAAACGCATTGATTGGATGAACTACATTCCTTAATTACAAAAAGTGATTAGGATAAGCATTGGGATGCACAAAATGACGTAAATGTTAAATTAATGACACAAACGCACTTATCGGATGAACTACATTCCTTTAGAACGAAAAGTGATTAGAATAAGCCTTGGGATGCACAAAATAACGTAAATGATCATCCAATGACACGAACGCACTTATTGGATGAACTACATTCCTTAAGAACGAAAAGTGGTTAGAATAAGCCTTGGGATCCACAAAATGACGTCAATCTTAAATTAATGACACAAACGCACTTATTAGTTGAAAAACATTCCTTAAGAACAAAAAATGATTAGAATAAGCCTTGGAATGCACAAAATGACGCAAATGTTAAATTAATAACACAAACGCATTTATTGGATGAACTACATTCCTTAATTACAAAAAGTGGTTAGAATAGGCATTGGGATGCACAAAATGACGTAAATGTTAAATTAATGACAGAAGCACACTTATTGGATGAACTAAATTCCTTAAGAACGAAAAGTGATTAGAATAAGCCTTGGGATGCACAAAATAACGTAAATGTTAAATTAATAACACAAACGCATTTATTAGATGAACTACGATCCTTAATTACAAAAAGTGATTAGAATAAGCATTGGGATGCACAAAATGACGTAAATGATCATCCAATGACACAAACGTACTTATTGGATAAACTACATTCCTTAAGAACGAAAGTGATTAGAATAAGCCTTGGGATGCACAAAATGACGTAAATGTTAAATTAATGACACAAATGCACTTATTAGATGAACTACATTCCTTAAGAATGAAAAGTTATTAGAATAGGTATTGGCATCCATAAAATGTATTAAATGTTAAATTAATGACACACACGCACTTATTGGATGAACTACATTCCTTAAGAATGAAAAGTTATTAGAAAAAGCCTTGGGATGCACAAAATGACGTAAATGTTAAATTAATAACACAAATGCATTTATTGGATGAACTACATTCCTTAATTACAAAAAGTGAATAGAATAAGCATTGGGATGCACAAAATGACGTTTATGATCATCCAATGACACAAACGCACTTATTGGATGAACTAAATTCCTTGAGAATGAAAAGTTATTAGAAAAAGCCTTGGGATGCACAACATGACGTAAATGTTCATCCAATGACCCAATCACACTTGTTGGATGAACTACATTCCTTATGAACGAAAAGTGATTAGTGTATGCCTTGGGTTGCACAAAATGACGTAAATGTTCATCAATTAACACAAACACACTTATTGGATGAACTACATTCCTTAAGTACAAAAAGTGATCAGAATAAGCATTGAGATGCATAAAATGACGTAAATGTTAAATTATTGACACAAACACACATATTGGATGAACTTCATTCCTTAAGTATGAAAATTGATTAGAATAAGCATTGGGATACACAAAATGACGTAAATGTTAGATAAATGACACAAACGCACTTATTGGATGAACTAAATTCCTTAAGAACGACAAGTGATTAGAATAAGCCTAGGCATGCACAAAATGACATAAATGTTAAATTAATGACACAAAAAACTTATCGGATGAACTACATTCCTTAAGAACGAAATGTGATTACAATAAGCCTTGGGATGCACAAAATAACGTAAATGATCTTCCAATGACACAAACGCACTTATTGGATGAACTACATTCCTTAAGAACGAAAAGTGGTTCGAATAAGTCTTGGGATACACAAAATGACGTAAATCTTAAATTAATGACACAAACGCACTTATTAGTTGAACTACATTCCTTAAGAACGAAAAATGATTAGAATAAGCCTTGGAATGCCTAAAATGACGTAAATGTTAAATTAATAACACAAACGCATTTATTGGATGAACTACATTCCTTAATTAAAAAAGTGATTAGAATAAGCATTGGGATGCACAAAATGATGTAAATGATCATCCAATGACACAAACGTACTTATTGGATGAACTACATTCCTTAAGAACGAAAGTGATTAGAATAAGCCTTGGGATGCACAAAATGACGTAAATGTTAAATTAATGACACAAACACACTTATTGGATGAAATACATTCCTTAAGAATGAAAAGTTATTAGAAAAAGCCTCGGGATGCACAAAATGACGTAAATGTTCATCCAATGACACAACCACACTTGTTGGATGAACTACATTCCTTAAGAACGAAAAGTGATTAGTGTATGCCTTGGGTTGCACAAAATGACGTAAATGTTCATCAATTAACACAAACACACTTACTGGATGAACTACATTCCTTAAGAACGAAAATTGATTATAATAAGCCTTTGGATGCACAGATTGACGTAAATGTTCATCCAATTACACAAACGCATTTATTGGATGAACTACATTCCTTAAGTAGAAAAAGTGACTAGAGTAAGCATTGGGAAGCACAAAATGACGTAAATGATCATCCAATGACATAAACGCAAACTGATTAGAATAGGCATTGGCACAAAAGAACATATTGGATGAACTCCATTCCTTAAGAACGAAAAGTGATTAGAATAGGCATTGGCATTCACAAAAATACGTAAATGTTAAATTAATGACACAAACGCATTTATTGGATGAACAACATTCCTAAAGAACGAAAAGTGATTAGAATAAGCATTGGGATGCACAAAATGACGTAAATGTTCATCTAATGACACAAACGCAAAGTGATTAGAATAGGCATTGGCACAAACGAACATATTGGATGAACTACATTCCTTAAGAACGAAAAGTGATTTGAATAGGCATTGGCATTCATAAAATGACGTAAATGTTAAATTAATGACACAAACGCATTTATTGGATGAACTACATTCCTTAAGAACGAACAGTGATTAGAATAAGCCTTGGGATGCACAAAATGACGTAAATGTTAAATTAATGACAGAAACGCACTTATTAGATGAACTACATTCCTTAAGTACAAAAAGCGATTAGAATAACCATTGGGATGCACAAAATGACGTCGACGTTAAATTAATGACACAAACGCACTTATTAGATGAAATACATTCCTGAAGTACGTAAAGTGATTATAATAAGCCTTGGGATGCACAAAATGACGTAAATGATAAATTAATGACACAAACGCGCTTATCGGATGAACTACATTCCTTAAGTATGAAAAGTGATTAGAATAAGCCTTGGAATGCACAAAATGACGTAAATGATCATCCAATGACACAAACGCACTTATTGGATGAACAACATTCCTTAAGTAGAAAAAGTGGTTAGAATAAGCATTGGGAAGCACAAAATGACGTAAATGTTCATCCAATGACACAAACGCAAACTGATTAGAATAGGCATTGGCACAAACGAACATATTGGATGAACTCCATTCCTTAAGAACGAAAAGTGATTAGAATAGGCATTGGCATTCACAAAATGATGTAAATGTTAAATTAATGACACAAACGCATTTATTGGATGAACTACATTCGTTAAGAATGAAAAATGATTAGAATAAGCCTTGGGATGCACAAAATGACGTAAATGTTAAATTAATAACACAAACGCATTTATTGGACGAACTACATTCCTTTATTACAAAAAGTGATTAGAATAAGCATTGGGATGCACAAAATGACGTAAATGTTCATCTAATGACACAAACGCAAAGTGATTAGAATAGGCATTGGGATGCACAAAATGACGTAAATGTTAAATTATTGACACAAACGCACTTATTGGATGAACTACATTCCTTAAGAATGAAAAGTGATTAGAATAAGCCTTGGGATGCACAAAATGACGTAAATGATCATCCAATGACACAAACGTACTTATTAGATGAACTACATTCCTTAAGAACGAAAAATGATTAGAATAAGCATTGGGATGCACAAAATGACGTAAATGTTAAATTAATAACACAAACGCATTTATTGGATGAACTACATTCCTTAAGAACGAAAAATGTTAGAATAAGCCTTGGGATGCACAAAATGACGTAAATGTTAAATTAATAACACAAACGCATTTATTGGAGGAACTACATTCCTTAATTACAAAAAGTGATTAGAATAAGCATTGGGATGCACAAAATGACGTAAATGTTAAATTAATGACACAAACACACTTATTAGATGAACTACATTCCTTAAGAATGAAAAATGATTAGAATAAGCCTTGGGATGCACAAAATGACGTAAATGTTAAATTAATGACACAAACGCACTTATTAGATGAACTACATTCCTTAAGAACGAAAAATGATTAGAATAAGCCTTGGGATGCACAAAATGACGTAAATGTTAAATTAATAATACAAATGCATTTATTGGATGAACTACATTCCTTAATTACAAAAAGTGATTAGAGTAAGTCTTGGGATGCATAAAATGACGTAAATGTTAAATTATTGACACAAACGCACTTATTGGATGAACTACATTCCTTAATTACAAAAACTGATTAGAATAAGCCTTGGGATGCACAAAATGACGTAAATGATCATACAATGACACAAACGTACTTATTAGATGAACTACATTCCTTAAGAACGAAAAATGATTAGAATAAGCATTGGGATGCACAAAATGACCTAAATGTTAAATTAATAACACAAACGCATTTATTGGATGAACTACATTCCTTAATTACAAAAAGTGATTAGAATAAGTCTTGGGATGCATAAAATGACGTAAATGTTAAATTATTGACACAAACGCACTTATTGGATGAACTACATTCCTTAAGAATGAAAAGTGATTAGAATAAGCCTTGGGATGCACAAAATGACGTAAATGATCATCCAATGACACAAACGTACTTATTAGATGAACTACATTCCTTAAGAACGAAAAATGATGAGAATAAGCATTGGGATGCAAAAAATGACGTAAATGTTAAACTAATAACACACACGCATTTATTGGATGAACTACATTCCTTAATTACAAAAAGTGATTAGAATAAGTCTTGGGATGCATAAAATGACGTAAATGTTAAATTATTGACACAAACGCACTTATTGGATGAACTATATTCCTTAAGAATGAAAAGTGATTAGAATAAGCCTTGGGATGCACAAAATGACGTAAATGATCATCCAATGACACAAACGTAATTATTAGATGAACTACATTCCTTAAGAACGAAAAATGTTAGAATAAGCCTTGGGATGCACAAAATGACGTAAATGTTAAATTAATAACACAAACGCATTTATTTGACGAACTGCATTCCTTAATTACAAAAAGTGATTAGAATAAGCATTGGGATGCACAAAATGACGTAAATGTTAAATTAATGACACAAACGCACTTATTAGATGAACTACATTCCTTAAGAATGAAAAATGATTAGAATAAGCCTTGGGATGCACAAAATGACGTAAATGTTAAATTAATAACACAAACGCATTTATTGGATGAACTACATTCCTTAATTACAAAAAATGATTAGAATAAGTCTTGGGATGCATAAAATGACGTAAATGTTAAATTATTGACACAAACACACTTATTGTATGAACTACATTCCTTAAGAATGAAAAGTGATTAGAATAAGCCTTGGGATGCAGAAAATGACGTAAATGATCATCCAATTACACAAACGTACTTATTAGATGAACTACATTCCTTAAGAACGAAAAATGATTAGAATAAGCAATGGGATGCACAAAATGACGTAAATGTTAAATTAATAACACAAACGCATTTATTGGATGAAGTACATTCCTTAATTACAAAAAGTGATTAGAATAAGTCATGGGATGCATAAAATGACGTAAATGTTAAATTATTGACACATACGCACTTATTGGATGAACTACATTCCTTAAGAATGAAAAGTGATTAGAATAAGCCTTGGGTTGCACAAAATGACGTAAATGATCATCCAATGACACAAACGTAATTATTAGATGAACTACATTCCTTAAGAATGAAAAATGTTAGAATAAGCCTTGGGATGCACAAAATGACGTAAATGTTAAATTAATAACACAAACGCATTTATTGGATGAACTACATTCCTTAATTACAAAAAGTGATTAGAATAAGTCTTGGGGTGCATAAAATGACGTAAATGTTAAATTATTGACACAAACGCACTTATTGGATGAACTACATTCCTTAAGAATGAAAAGTGATTAGAATAAGCCTTGGGATGCACAAAATGACGTAAATGATCATCCAACGACACAAACGTACTTATTAGATGAACTACATTCCTTAAGAACGAAAAATGATTAGAATAAGCATTGGGATGCACAAAATGACGTAAATGTTAAATTAATAACACAAACGCATTTATTGGATGAACTACATTCCTTAAGAACGAAAAATGTTAGAATAAGCCTTGGGATGCACAAAATGACGTAAATGTTAAATTAATAACACAAACGCATTTATTGGAGGAACTACATTCCTTAATTACAAAAAGTGATTAGAATAAGCATTGGGATGCACAAAATGACGTAAATGTTAAATTAATGACACAAACACACTTATTAGATGAACTACATTCCTTAAGAATGAAAAATGATTAGAATAAGCCTTGGGATGCACAAAATGACGTAAATGTTAAATTAATGACACAAACGCACTTATTAGATGAACTACATTCCTTAAGAACGAAAAATGATTAGAATAAGCCTTGGGATGCACAAAATGACGTAAATGTTAAATTAATAATACAAATGCATTTATTGGATGAACTACATTCCTTAATTACAAAAAGTGATTAGAATAAGTCTTGGGATGCATAAAATGACGTAAATGTTAAATTATTGACACAAACGCACTTATTGGATGAACTACATTCCTTAATTACAAAAACTGATTAGAATAAGCCTTGGGATGCACAAAATGACGTAAATGATCATACAATGACACAAACGTACTTATTAGAGGAACTACATTCCTTAAGAACGAAAAATGATTAGAATAAGCATTGGGATGCACAAAATGACCTAAATGTTAAATTAATAATACAAATGCATTTATTGGATGAACTACATTCCTTAATTACAAAAAGTGATTAGAGTAAGTCTTGGGATGCATAAAATGACGTAAATGTTAAATTATTGACACAAACGCACTTATTGGATGAACTACATTCCTTAAGAATGAAAAGTGATTAGAATAAGCCTTGGGTTGCACAAAATGACGTAAATGATCATCCAATGACACAAACGTAATTATTAGATGAACTACATTCCTTAAGAATGAAAAATGTTAGAATAAGCCTTGGGATGCACAAAATGACGTAAATGTTAAATTAATAACACAAACGCATTTATTGGATGAACTACATTCCTTAATTACAAAAAGTGATTAGAATAAGTCTTGGGATGCATAAAATGACGTAAATGTTAAATTATTGACACAAACGCACTTATTGGATGAACTACATTCCTTAAGAATGAAAAGTGATTAGAATAAGCCTTGGGATGCACAAAATGACGTAAATGATCATCCAATGACACAAACGTACTTATTAGATGAACTACATTTCTTAAGAACGAAAAATGATTAGAATAAGCATTGGGATGCACAAAAAAGACGTAAATGTTAAATTAATAACACAAACGCATTTATTGGATGAACTACATTCCTTAATTACAAAAAGTGATTAGAATAAGTCTTGGGATGCATAAAATGACGTAAATGTTAAATTATTGACACAAACGCACTTATTGGATGAACTACATTCCTTAAGAATGAAAAGTGATTAGAATAAGCCTTGGGTTGCACAAAATGACGTAAATGTTCATCAAATAACGCAAACACACTTATTGGATGAACTACATTCCTTAAGTACAAAAAGTGATTAGAATAAGCATTGGGATGCACAAAATTACGTAAATGTTAAATTAATAACACAAACGCATTTATTGGATGAACTACATTCCTTAATTACAAAAAGTGATTAGAATAAGCATTGGGATGCACAAAATGACGTAAATGTTAAATTAATGACACAAAGGCACTTATTAGATGAACTACATTCCTTAAGAACGAAAAATGATTAGAATAAGCCTTGGGATGCACAAAATGACGTAAATGTTAAATTAATAACACAAACGCATTTATTGGATGAACTACATTCCTTAATTACAAAAAGTGATTAGAATAAGTCTTGGGATGCATAAAATGACGTAAATGTTAAATTATTGACACAAACGCACTTATTGGATGAACTACATTCCTTAAGAATGAAAAGTGATTAGAATAAGCCTTGGGATGCACAAAATGACGTAAATGATCATCCAATGACACAAACGTACTTATTAGATGAACTACATTTCTTAAGAACGAAAAATGATTAGAATAAGCATTGGGATGCACAAAAAAGACGTAAATGTTAAATTAATAACACAAACGCATTTATTGGATGAACTACATTCCTTAATTACAAAAAATGATTAGAATAAGTCTTGGGATGCATAAAATGACGTAAATGTTAAATTATTGACATAAACGCACTTATTGTATGAACTACATTCCTTAAGAATGAAAAGTGATTAGAATAAGCCTTGGGATGCAGAAAATGACGTAAATGATCATCCAATTACACAAACGTACTTATTAGATGAACTACATTCCTTAAGAACGAAAAATGATTAGAATAAGCA
>JBBPBO010000005.1:49673862-49688581 GCA_037974295.1 Cicer cuneatum | reverse complement strand
ACGCACTTATTGGATGAACTACATTCCTTAAGAATGAAAAGTGATTAGAATAAGCCTTGGGATGCACAAAATGACGTAAATGATCATCCAATGACACAAACGTACTTATTAGATGAACTACATTTCTTAAGAACGAAAAATGATTAGAATAAGCATTGGGATGCACAAAAAAGACGTAAATGTTAAATTAATAACACAAACGCATTTATTGGATGAACTACATTCCTTAATTACAAAAAGTGATTAGAATAAGTCTTGGGATGCATAAAATGATGTAAATGTTAAATTATTGACACAAACGCACTTATTGGATGAACTACATTCCTTAAGAATGAAAAGTGATTAGAATAAGCCTTGGGTTGCACAAAATGACGTAAATGTTCATCCAATAACGCAAACACACTTATTGGATGAACTACATTCCTTAAGTACGAAAAGTGATTAGAATAAGCATTGGGATGCATAAAATGACGTAAATGTTAAATTATTGACACAAACGCACTTATTGGACGAACTTCATTCCTTAAGTACGAAAATTGATTATGATAAGCCTAGTGATGCACAAAATGACGTAAATGTTAAATTAATGACACAAACGCACTTATTAGATGAACTACATTCCTTAAGAACGAAAAGTGATTAGAATAAGCATTGGGATGCACAAAATGACGTAAATGTTAAATTAATGACACAAACGCACTTATTAGATGAACTACATTCCTTAAGAACGAAAAATGATTAGAATAAGCCTTGGGATGCACAAAATGACGTAAATGTTAAATTAATAACACAAATGCATTTATTGGATGAACTACATTCCTTAATTACAAAAAGTGATTAGAATAAGTCTTGGGATGCATAAAATGACGTGAATGTTAAATTATTGACACAAACGCACTTATTGGATGAACTACATTCCTTAAGAATGAAAAGTGATTAGAATAAGCCTTGGGTTGCACAAAATGACGTAAATGTTCATCCAATAACACAAACACACTTATTGGATGAACTACATTCCTTAAGTACGAAAAGTGGTTAGAATAAGCATTGGGATGCATAAAATGACGTAAATGTTAAATTATTGACACAAACGCACTTATTGGTTGAACTTCATTCCTTAAGTACGAAAATTGATTATGATAAGCATTGGGATGCACAAAATGACGGAAATATTAAATTAATGACACAAACGCACTTATTGGATGAACTTCATTTCTTAAGTACGAAAATTGATTATGATAAGCATTGAGATGCACAAAATGACGGAAATATGAAATTAATGACACAAACGCTCTTATTGGATGAACTTCATTTCTTAAGTACGAAAATTGATTATGATAAGCATTGAGATGCACAAAATTACGTAAATGTTAAATTAATGACACAAACGCACTTATTGGTTTAACTAAATTCCTTAAGAACGAAAAGTGATTAGAATATGCCTTGGGATGCACAAAATGACATAAATGTTAAATTAATGACACAAACGCACTTATTAGATGAACTACATTCCTTAAGAACGAAAAATGTTAGAATAAGCATTGGGACGCACAAAATGACGTAAATGTTAAATTAATGACACAAACGCACTTATTAGATGAACTACATTCCTTAAGAACGAAAAATGATTAGAATAAGCCTTGGGATGCACAAAATGACGTAAATGTTAAATTAATAACACAAACGCATTTATTGGACGAACTACATTCCTTAAGAACAAAAAATGATTAGAAAAAGCCTTGGGATGCACAAAATGACGTAAATGATAAATTAATAACACAAACGCATTTATTGGACGAACTACATTCCTTAATTACAAAAAGTGATTAGAATAAGCATTGGGATGCACAAAATGACGTAAATGTTAAATTAATAACACAAAGGCACTTATTAGATGAACTACATTCCTTAAGAACGAAAAATGATTAGAATAAGCCTTGGGATGCACAAAATGACGTAAATGTTAAATTAATAACACAAACGCATTTATTGGATGAACTACATTCCTTAATTATAAAAAGTGATTAGAATAAGTCTTGGGATGCATAAAATGACGTAAATGTTAAATTATTGACACAAACGCACTTATTGGATGAACTACATTCCTTAAGTACGAAAATTGATTATGATAAGCCTAGTGATGCACAAAATGACGTAAATATTAAATTAATGACACAAACGCACTTATTAGATGAACTACATTCCTTAAGAACGAAAAATGATTAGAATAAGCCTTGGGATCCACAAAATGACGTAAATGTTAAATTAATGACACAAACACACTTATTAGATGAACTACATTCCTTAAGAACGAAAAATGATTAGAATAAGCCTTGGGATGCACAAAATGACATAAATGTTAAATTATTAACACAAACGCGTTTATAGGATGAACTACATTCCTTAATTACAAAAAGTGATTAGAATAAGCATTGGGATGCACAAAATGACGTAAATTTTAAATTAATGACACAAACGCACTTATTGGATGAACTACATTCCTTAAGAATGAAAAGTGATTAGAATAAGCCTTGGGATGCACAAAATGACGTAAATGATCATCGAATGACACAAACGTACTTATTAGATGAACTACATTCCTTAAGAGCGAAAAATGTTAGAATAAGCCTTGGGATGCACAAAATGACGTAAATGTTAAATTAATAACACTAACGCATTTATTGGACGAACTACATTCCTTAATTACAAAAAGTGATTAGAATAAGCATTGGGATGCACAAAATGACGTAAATTTTAAATTAATGACACAAACGCACTTATTGGATGAACTATATTCCTAAAGAACAAAAGGTGATTAGAATTGGCATTGGGATGCACAAAATGACGTAAATGTTAAATTAATGACAGAAACGCACTTATTGGACATTCTACATTCCTTTAGTACGAAAATTGATTAAAATAAGCCTTGGGATGCACAAAATGACGGAAATGTTAAATTAATGACACAAACGCACTTATTAGATGAACTACATTCCTTAAGAACAAAAAATGATTAGAAAAAGCCTTGGGATGCACAAAATGACGTAAATGTTAAATTAATGACACAAACGCACTTATTAGATGAACTACATTCCTTAAGAACGAAAAATGATTAGAATCAGCCTTGGGATGCACAAAATGACGTAAATGTTAAATTAATGACACAAAGGCACTTATTAGATGAACTACAATCCTTAAGAACGAAAAATGATTAGAATCAGCCTTGGGATGCACAAAATGACATAAATGATAAATTAATAACACAAACGCATTTATAGGATGAACTACATTCCTTAATTACAAAAAGTGATTAGAATAAGCATTGGGATGCACAAAATGACGTAAATTTTAAATTAATGACACAAACGCACTTATTGGATGAACTATATTCCTTAAGAACGAAAGGTGATTAGAATTGGCATTGGGATGCACAAAATGACGTAAATGTTAAATTAATGACACAAACGCACTTATTGGACATTCTACATTCCTTTAGTACGAAAATTGATTAAAATAAGCCTTGGGATGCACAAAATGACGTAAAAGTTAAATTAATGACACAAACGCACTTATTAGATGAACTACATTCCTTAAGAACGAAAAATGATTAGAATAAGCCTTGGGATGCACAAAATGACGTAAATGTTAAATTAATAACACAAACGCATTTATTGGATGAACTACATTCCTTAATTATAAAAAGTGATTAGAATAAGTCTTGGGATGCATAAAATTAAATTATTGACACAAACGCACTTATTGGATGAACTACATTCCTTAAGTACGAAAAGTGGTTAGAATAAGCATTGGGATCCATAAAATAACGTAAATGTTAAATTATTGACACAAACGCACTTATTGGTTGAACTTCATTCCTTAAGTATGAAAATTGATTATGATAAGCCTAGTGATGCACAAAATGACGTAAATATTAAATTAATGACACAAACGCACTTATTAGATGAACTACATTCCTTAAGAACGAAAAATGATTAGAATAAGCCTTGGGATACACAAAATGACGTAAATGTTAAATTAATGACACAAACGCACTTATTAGATGAACTACATTCCTTAAGAACGAAAAATGATTCGAATAAGCCTTGGGATGCACAAAATGACATAAATGTTAAATTAATAACACAAACGCGTTTATAGGATGAACTACATTCCTTAATTACAAAAAGTGATTAGAATAAGCATTGGGATGCACAAAATGACGTAAATTTTAAATTAATGACACAAACGCACTTATTGGATGAACTACATTCCTTAAGAATGAAAAGTGATTAGAATAAGCCTTGGGATGCACAAAATGACATAAATGATCATCGAATGACACAAACGTACTTATTAGATGAACTACATTCCTTAAGAGCGAAAAATGTTAGAATAAGCCTTGGGATGCACAAAATGACGTAAATGTTAAATTAATAACACTAACGCTTTTATTGGACGAACTACATTCCTTAATTACAAAAAGTGATTAGAATAAGCATTGGGATGCACAAAATGACGTAAATTTTAAATTAATGACACAAACGCACTTATTGGATGAACTATATTCCTAAAGAACGAAAGGTGATTAGAATTGGCATTGGGATGCACAAAATGACGTAAATGTTAAGTTAGTGACACAAACGCACTTATTGGACATTCTACATTCCTTTAGTACGAAAATTGATGAAAATAAGCCTTGGGATGCACAAAATGACGGAAATGTTAAATTAATGACACAAACGCACTTATTAGATGAACTACATTCCTTAAGAACAAAAAATGATTAGAAAAAGCCTTGGGATGCACAAAATGACGTAAATGTTAAATTAATGACACAGAGGCACTTATTAGATGAACTACATTCCTTAAGAACGAAAAATGATTAGAATCAGCCTTGGGATGCACAAAATGACATAAATGATAAATTAATAACACAAACGCATTTATAGGATGAACTACATTCCTTAATTACAAAAAGTGATTAGAATAAGCATTGGGATGCACAAAATGACGTAAATTTTAAATTAATGACACAAACGCACTTATTGGATGAACTACATTCCTTAAGAATGAAAAGTGATTAGAATAAGCCTTGGGATGCACAAAATGACATAAATGATCATCGAATGACACAAACGTACTTATTAGATGAACTACATTCCTTAAGAGCGAAAAATGTTAGAATAAGCCTTGGGATGCACAAAATGACGTAAATGTTAAATTAATAACACTAACGCTTTTATTGGACGAACTACATTCCTTAATTACAAAAAGTGATTAGAATAAGCATTGGGATGCACAAAATGACGTAAATTTTAAATTATTGACACAAACGCACTTATTGGATGAACTATATTCCTAAAGAACGAAAGGTGATTAGAATTGGCATTGGGATGCACAAAATGACGTAAATGTTAAATTAATGACACAAACGCACTTATTGGACATTCTACATTCCTTTAGTACGAAAAGTGATTAAAATAAGCTTTGGGATGCACAAAATGACGTAAATGTTAAATTAATGACATAAACGCACTTATTGGACATACTACATTCCTTTAGTACGAAAATTGATTAGAATAAGCATTGGGAAGCACAAAATGACGTAAATGTTAATTTAATGACACAAGCGCACTTATTGGATGAACTACATTCCTTAAGAACGAAAAGTGATTAGAATAAGCCTTGGGTTGCACAAAACGACGTAAATGTTCATCCACTAACACAAACAAACTTATTGGATGAACTACATTCCTTAAGTACGAAAAGTTATTAGAATAAGCATTGGGATGCATAAAATGACGTAAATGTTAAATTATTGACACAAACGCACTTATTGGATAAACTTCATTCCTTAAGTACGAAAATTGATTATGATAAGCATTGGGATGCACAAACTGACGTAAATGTTAAATTAATGACAGAAACGCACTTATTGGACGAACTAAATTCCTTAAGAACGAAAAGTGATTAGAATAAGCCTTGGGATGCACAAAATGATGTAAACGTTAAATTAATGACACAAACGAAATTATGGGATGAACTAAATACCTTAAGAAAGAAACGTGGTTAGAATAAGCCTTGGGATGCACAAAATAAGGTAAATGTAAAATTAATGGCACAAACGCACTTATTGGATGAACTACATTCCTTAAGAATGAAAAGTGATTAGAATAAGCCGTGGGACTCACAAAATGACGAAATGTTCATCCAATGACACAAATGCACCTATTGGATGAACTACATTCCTTAAGAACGAAAAGTGATTGAATAAGCCTTGGGATGCACAACATGACGAAAATGTTCATCCAATGACACAAACGCACTTATTGGATGAACTACATTCCTTAAGAACGAAAAGTGATTAGAATAAGCCTTGGGATGAAAAAAATGACGTAACTGTTAAATCAATGACACAGACGCACTTATTGGATGAACTACATTCCTTAAGAACGAAAAGTGATTATAATAAGCCTTGGGATGCACAAAATGACATAAATGTTCATCCAATGACACAAATGCACTTATTGGATGAACTACATTCCTTAAGTACGAAAAGTGATTAGAATAAGCATTGGGATGCACAAAATGACGTGAATGTTAAATTAATGACACAAACGCACTTATTGGATGAACTACATTCTATAAGTACGAAAATTGATTAGGATAAGCATCGGGATGCACAAAATGACGTAAATGTTAAATTAATGACACAAACGTACTTATTGGACAAACTGCTTTCCATAAGAACAAAAATGGATTAGAATAATCCTTGGGATGCAAAAAAAAGACGTGAATGTTCATCCAATGACACAAACGCACTTTTTAGATGAACTACATTCCTTAAGAACGAAAAGTGATTAGAATAAGCTTGGGATGCACAAAATGACGTAAATGTTCATCCAATGACACAACCACACTTATTGGATGAACTAAATTCCTAAAGAAGGAAAAGTGATTAGAATAAGCCTTGGGTTGCACAAAATGACGTAAATGTTAAGTTAATGACACAAACGAACATAATGGATGAACTCCATTTCTTAAGAACGAAAAGTGAATACAATAGGCATTGGCATGCACAAAATGACGTAAATGTTTAATTAATGTCACAAACGCACTTATTGGATGAACTACATTCCTTAAGAATGAAAAGTTATTAAAAATAGGGTTGGGATGCACAAAATGACGTAAATGTTAAATTAATAACACAAAGGTACTTACTGGATGAACTACATTCCTTAACAACGAAAATGATCAGAATAAGCATTGGGATGCCCAAAATGACGTAAATGTTCATCCAATGACACAAACGCACTTAATGGATGAACTACCTTCATTAAGAACGAAAAGTGATTAGAATCAGCCTCGATATGCTCAAAATGACGTAAATGTTCATATAATGACACAAACGCACTTATTGGATGAACTACCTTCCTTAAATACGAAAAGTGATTAGAATAAGCATTGGGATGCAAAAAATGACGTAAATGTTAAATTAATGGCCCAAACGCACATATTGGATGAACTAAATACCTTAAGAACGAAATGTGATTAGAATAAGCTTTGGGATGCAAAAAATGATGTAAATGTTAAATTAATGACACAAACGAGCTTTCTAAGATGAACTACTTTCCTTAAGTACGAAAAGTGATTAAAATAGGCATTGGGATGCTCAAAATGACGTAAATGTTAAATTAATGACACAAACACACTTATTGGATGAACTACATTCCTTAAGTACGAACATTGATTAGAATAAGCGTTGGGATCCACAAAATGACGTAAATGTTAAATTAATGAGACAAACGCACTTATTGGATGAACAACATTCCTGAAGAACGAAAAGTGATTAGAATAAGCCTTGGGATGCACAAAATGATGTAAATGTTCATCTAGTGACACAAACGCACGTATTGGATTAACTACATGCCTTAAGAACGAAAAGTGATTAGAATAAGGCTCAGGATGCACAAAATAATGTAAATGTTCATCCAATGACACCAACGCATTTGTTGGATGAACTATATTCCATAAAAATGAAAAACGATTAGAATAAGCCTTGGGATGCACAAAATGAGGTAAATGTTAAATTAATGACAGAAAGGCACTTATTGGATGAACTACATTCCTTAAGTACGAAAAGTGATTAGAACAGGCATTGGGACCCAAAAGATGACACAAATGTTAAATTATTGACACAAACGCATTTATTTTATGAACTACATTCCTTAAGAATGAAAAGTTATTAGAAATAGCCGTGGGATGCACAAAATGACGTAAATGTTAAATTAATAACACAAACGCATTTATTGGATGACCTACAATCCTTAAGTATGAGAATTGATTAGAATAAGCATTTGGATGCACAAATTGTCGTAAACGTTAAATTAATGACACAAATGCACTTATTGGATGAACAATATTCCCTAAGTACGAAAAGTGATTAGAACTAGCATTGAGATCCACAAAATAACGTAAATGTTCAATTAATGACACAAACGCACTTATTAAATGAACTACATTCCTTAAGAATGAAAAGTGATTAGAATAAGCGGTGGGATTCACAAAATGACGAAAATGTTCATCCAATGACACAAACGCGCTTATTGGATGAACTACATTCCTAAAGAAGGAAAAGTGATTAGAATAAGCCTTGGGTTGCACAAAATGACGTAAATGTTAAATTAATGACACAAACGAACATAATGGATTAACTCCATTTCTTAAGAACAAAAAGTGAATACAATAGGCATTGGCATGCACAAAATGAGGTAAATGTTTAATTAATGTCACAAACTCACTTATTGGATGAACTACAATCCTTAAGAATGAAAAGTTTTTAGAAAAAGCATTGGGATGCAAAAAATGACGTAAATGTTAAATTAATTGCACAAACGCATTTATTGGATGAACTACATTCCTTAAGAACGAAAATGATTAGAATAAGCATTGGGATGCCCAAAATGACGTAAATGTTCATCCAATGACACAAATGCACTTAATGGATGAACTACCTTCATTAAGAACGAAAAGTGATTAGAATAAGCCTCGGCATGCACAAAATGACGTAAATGTTCATATAATGACACAAACGCACTTATTGGATGAACTACATTCCTTAAATACGAAAAGTGATTAGAATAAGCATTGGGATGCACAAAATGACGTATATGTTAAAATAATGGCTCAAACTCACATATTGGATGAACTAAATACCTTAAGAACGAAAAGTTATTAGAATAAGCCTTGGGATGCAAAAAATGACGTAAATGTTAAATTAATGACACAAACGAACTTTCTAAGATGAACTACTTTCCTTAAGTACGAAAAGTGATTAAAATAGGCATTGGGATGCTCAAAAATGACGTAAATGTTAAATTAATGACACAAACGCACTTATTGGATGAACTACATTCCTTAAGTACGAAAATTGATTAGAATAAGGATTGGGATCCACAAAATGCCTTAAATGTAAAATTCATGACACAAACGCACTTATTGGATGAACAACATTCCTTAAGAACGAAAAGTGATTAGAATAAGCCTTGGGATGCACAAAATGATGTAAATGTTCATCCAGTGACACAAACGCACGTATTGGATTAACTACATGCCTTAAGAACGAAAAGTGATTAGAATAAGCCTTGAGAAGCACAAAATGACGTAAATGTTAAATTAATGACAGAAAGGCACTTATTGGATGAACTACATTCCTGAAGAACGAAAAGTGATTAGAATAGGCATTGGGACGCAAAAGCTGACACAAATGTTAAATTATTGACACAAGCGCATTTATTTTATGAACTACATTCCTTAAGAATGAAAAGTTATTAGAAATAGCCATGGGATGCACAAAATCACGTAAATGTTAAATTAATAACACAAACGCATTTATTTGATGAACTACAATCCTTAAGTACGAGAATTGATTAGAATAAGCATTTGGATGCACAAATTATCGTAAACGTTAAATTAATGACACAAACGCACTTATTGGATGAACAATATTCCCTAAGTACGAAAAGTGATTAGAATTAGCATTGAGATGCACAAAATAACATAAATGATAAATTAATGACACAAACGCACTTATTAAATAAACTACATTCCTGAAGAATGAAAAGTGATAAGAATAAGCCGTGGGATTCACAAAATGACGAAAATGTTCATCCAATGACACAAATGCACTTATTGGATGAACTACATTCCTTAAGAACGAAAAGTGATTAGAATAAGCCTTGGGATGCACAAAATGACGTAAATGTTAAATGAATGACACAAACACACTTATTGGATGAACTAGATTCTTAAAGAACGAAAAGTGATTATCATAAGCCTTGGGATGCACAAAATGACGTAAATGTTAAATTCATTACACAAACGCACTTATTGGATGAACTACATTCCTTAACAACGAAAAGTCATTAGAATAAGCCTTGGGATGCACAAAATGACGTAAATGTTAAATTCATTATACAAACGCACTTATTGGATGAACTACATTCCTTATGAATGAAAAGTTATTAAAAATAGCGTTGGGATGCACAAAATGACGTAAATGTTAAATTAATAACACAAACGCACTTACTGGATGAACTACATTCCTTAACAACGAAAATGATTAGAATAAGCATTGGGATGCCCAAAATGACGTAAATGTCCATCCAATGACACAAACGCACTTAATGGATGAACTACCTTCATTACGAACGAAAAGTGATTAGAATAAGCCTCGGCATGCACAAAATGACGTAAATGTTCATCCAATGGCACAAAAGCACTTATTGGATGAACTACATTTCTTAAGTACAAAAAGTGATAAGAATAAGCCTTGGAATGCACAAAATGACGTAAATATTAAATTCATTACACAAACGCACTTATTGGATGAACTACATTCTTTAAGAACGAAAAGTGATTATCATAAGCCTTGGGATGCACAAAATGACGTAAATGTTCATCCAATGACGCAAATGCACTTATTGGATGAACTACATTCCTTAAGTAAGAAAAGTGAATAGAATAAGCATTGGGATCCACAAAATGACGTAAATGTTAAATTAATGACACAAACGCACTTATTGGATGAACAACATTCCTTAAGAACGAAAAGTGATTAGAATAAGCCTTGGGATGCACAAAATTTTGTAAATGTACATCCAGTGACACCAACGCACGTATTGGATTAACTACATGCCTTGAGAACGAAAAGTGATTAGAATAAGCCTCGGAATGCACAAAATAATGTAAATGATCATCCAATGTCACAAACGCATTTGTTGGATGAACTATATTCCGTAAAAATGAAAAGTGATTAGAATAAGCCTTGCGATACACAAAATGACGTAAATGTTAAATTAATGACAGAAAGGCACTTATTGGATGAACTACATTCCTTAACAACGAAAAGTGATTAGAATAAGCATTGGGACGCAAAAGATGACACAAATGTTAAATAATTGACACAAACGCATTTATTTTATGAACTACATTCCTTAAGAATGAAAAGTTATTAGAAATAGCCGTGGGATGCACAAAATCACGTAAGTGTTAAATTAATAACACAAACGCATTTATTGGATGAACTACAATCCTTAAGTACGAGAATTGATTAGAATAAGCATTTGGATGCACAAATTATCGTAAACGTTAAATTAATGACACAAACGCACTTATTAAATGAACTACATTCCTTAAGAATGAAAAGTGATTAGAATAAGCCGTGGGATTCACAAAATGACGAAAATGTTCATCCAATGACACAAATGCACTTATTGGATGAACTACGTTCCTTAAGAACAAAAAGTGATTAAAATAAGCTTTGGGATGCACAAAATGACGTAAATGTTAAATGAATGACACAAACGCACTTATTGGATGAACTACATTCTTTAAGAACGAAAAGTGATTATCATAAGCCTTGGGATGCACAAAATGACGTAAATATTAAATTCATTACACAAACGCACTTATTGGATGAACTACATTCCTTAACAACGAAAAGTGATTAGAATAAGCCTTGGGATGCACAAAATGACGTAAATGTTAAATTCATTACACAAACGCACTTATTGGATGAACTACATTCCTTAAGAATGAAAAGTTATTAAAAATAGCGTTGCGATGCACAAAATGACGTAAATGTTAAATTAATAACACAAACGCACTTACTGGATGAACTACATTCCTTAACAATGAAAATGATTAGAATAAGCATTGGGATGCCCAAAATGACGTAAATGTTCATCCAATGACACAAACGCACTTAATTGATGAACTACCTTCATTAAGAATGAAAAGTGATTAGAATAAGCCTCGGCATGCACAAAATGACGTAAATGTTCATATAATGACACAAACGCACTTATTGGATGAACTACATTCCTTAAATACGAAAAGTGATTAGAATAAGCATTGGGATGCACAAAATGACGTAAATGTTAAATTAATGGCTCAAACACACATATTGGATGAACTAAATACCTTAAGAACAAAAAGTGATTAGAATAAGCCTTGAGATGCAAAAAATGACGTAAATGTTAAATTAATGACACAAACGAACTTTCTAAGATGAACTACATTCCTTAAGTACGAAAAGTGATTAAAATAGGCATTGGGATGCTCAAAATGACGTAAATGTTAAATTAATGACACAAACGCACTTATTAGATGAAATACATTCCTTAAGTACGAAAATTGATTAGAATAAGCATTGGGATCCACAAAATGACGTAAATGTTAAATTAATGACACAAACGCACTTATTGGATGAACAACATTCCTTAAGAACGAAAAGTGATTAGAATAAGCCTCGGGATGCACAAAATAATGTAAATGTTCATCCAATGACACCAACGCATTTGTTGCATGAACTATATTCCATAAAAATGAAAAACGATTAGAATAAGCCTTGGGATGCACAAAATGACATAAATGTTAAATTAATAACAGAAAGGCACTCATTGGATGAACTACATTCCTTAAGTACGAAAAGTGATTAAAATAGGCATTGGGACGCAAAAGATGACACAAATGTTAAATTATTGACACAAACGCATTTATTTTATGAACTACATTCCTTAAGAATGAAAAGTTATTAGAAATAGCCGTGGGATGCACAAAATGACGTAAATGTTAAATTAATAACACAAACGCATTTATTGGATGACCTACAATCCTTAAGTATTAAAATTGATTAGAATAAGCATTTGGATGCATAAATTGTCGTAAACGTTAAATTAATGACACAAACGCACTTATTGGATGAACAATATTCCCTAAGTACGAAAAGTGATTAGAATTAGCATTGAGATGCACAAAATAACGTAAATGTTAAATTAATGACACAAACGCAGTTATTAAATGAACTACATTCCTTAAGAATGAAAAGTGATTAGAATAAGCCGTGGGATTCACAAAATGACGAAAATGTTCATCCAACGACCCAAACGCACTTATTGGATGAACTACATTCCTTAAGAAAGAAAAGTGATTAGAATAAGCCTTGGGATGCACAAAATAACGTAAATGTTAAACGAATGACACAAACGCACTTATTGGATGAACTACATTCTTTAAGAACGAAAAGTGATTATCATAAGGCTTGGGATGCACAAAATGACGTAAATGTTCATCCAATGACACAAATGCACTTATTGGATGAACTACATTCCTTAAGTACGAAAAGTGATTAGAATAAGCATTGGGATGCACAAAATGACATAAATGTTAAATTAATGACACAAACGCACTTATTGGATGAACTACATTCTGTAAGTACGAAAATTGATTAGGATAAGCATTGGGATGCACAAAATGACCTAAATGTTAAATTCATGACACAAACGTACTTATTGGACAAACTTCTTTCCATAAGAACAAAAATGGATTAGAATAAGCCATGGGATGCACAAAAAGACGTAAATTTTCATCCAATGACACAAACGTACTTATTAGATAAACTACATTCCTTAAGAACTAAAAGTTTTTCGAATAAGCCTTGGGATGCACAAAATGACGTAAATGTTAAATTAATGACACAAACGCACTTATTGGATGAACTACATTCTTTAAGAAAAAAAGTGATTAGAATAAGCTTGGGTTGCACAAAATGACGTTAATGTTCATCCAATGACACAAACACACTTATTGGATGAACTACATTCCTTAAGAACGAAAAGTGATTAGAATAAACCTTGGGATGCACAAAATGACGTAAAGGTTAAATTAATGACACAAACGCACTTATAGGATGAACTACATTCTGTAAGTACGAAAATTGATTAGGATAAGCATTGGGATGCACAAAATGACCTAAATGTTAAATTAATGACACAAACGTACTTATTGGACAAACTGCTTTCCATAAGAACAAAATTGGATTAGAATAAGCCTTGGGATGCACAAAAAGACGTAAATGTTCATCCAATGACACAAACGCACTTATTAGATAAACTACATTCCTTAAGAACTAAAAGTGATTAGAATAAGCCTTGGGATGCACAAAATGACGTAAATGATAAATTAATGACACAAACGCACTTATTGGATGAACTACATTATTTAAGAACAAAAAGTGATGAGAATAAGCTTGGGATGCACAAAATGACGTAAATGTTCATCCAATGACACAAACACACTTATTGGATGAACTACATTCCTTAAGAACGAAAAGTGATTAGAATAAACCTTGGGATGCACAAAATGACGTAAATGTTAA
>JBBPBO010000005.1:49640218-49659857 GCA_037974295.1 Cicer cuneatum | reverse complement strand
GAAAAGTGATTAGAATAAGCCTCGGGATGCACAAAATAATTAAATGTTCATCCAATGACACCAACGCATTTGTTGGATGAACTATATTCCATAAAAATGTAAAGCGATTAGAATAAGCCTTGGGATGCACAAAATGACATAAATGTTAAATTAATAACAGAAAGGCACTCATTGGATGAACTACATTCCTTAAGTACGAAAAGTGATTAAAATAGGCATTGGGACGCAAAAGATGAAACAAATGTTAAATTATTGACACAAACGCATTTATTTTATGAACTACATTCCTTAAGAATGAAAAGTTATTAGAAATAGCCGTGGGATGCACAAAATGACGTAAATGTTAAATTAATAACACAAACGCATTTATTGGATGACCTACAATCCTTAAGTATGAAAATTGATTAGAATAAGCATTTGGATGCATAAATTGTCGTAAACGTTAAATTAATGACACAAACGCACTTATTGGATGAACAATATTCCCTAAGTACGAAAAGTGATTAGAATAAGCCTTGGGATGCACAAAATAACGTAAATGTTAAATGAATGACACAAACGCACTTATTGGATGAACTACATTCTTTAAGAACGAAAAGTGATTATCATAAGCCTTGGGATTCACAAAATGACGAAAATGTTCATCCAACGACACAAACGCACTTATTGGATGAACTACATTCCTTAAGAAAGAAAAGTGATTAGAATAAGCCTTGGGATGCACAAAATGACGTAAATGTTAAATTAATGACACAAACGCACTTATTGGATGAACTACATTCTTTAAGAAAAAAAGTGATTAGAATAAGCTTGGGTTGCACAAAATGACGTTAATGTTCATCCAATGACACAAACACACTTATTGGATGAACTACATTCCTTAAGAACGAAAAGTGATTAGAATAAACCTTGGGATGCACAAAATGACGTAAATGTTAAATTAATGACACAAACGCACTTATAGGATGAACTACATTCTGTAAGTACGAAAATTGATTAGGATAAGCATTGGGATGCACAAAATGACCTAAATGTTAAATTAATGACACAAACGTACTTATTGGACAAACTGCTTTCCATAAGAACAAAAATGGATTAGAATAAGCCTTGGGATGCACAAAAAGACGTAAATGTTCATCCAATGACACAAACACACTTTTAGATAAACTACATTCCTTAAGAACTAAAAGTGATTAGAATAAGCCTTGGGATGCACAAAATGACGTAAATGATAAATTAATGACACAAACGCACTTATTGGATGAACTACATTATTTAAGAACAAAAAGTGATGAGATAAGTTTGGGATGCACAAAATGACGTAAATGTTCATCCAATGACACAAACACACTTATTGGATGAACTACATTCCTTAAGAACGAAAAGTGATTAGAATAAACCTTGGGATGCACAAAATGACGTAAATGTTAAATTAATGACACAAACGCACTTATTGGATGAACTACATTCTGTAAGTACGAAAATTGATTAGGATAAGCATTGGGATGCACAAAATGACCTAAATGTTAAATTAATAACACAAACGTACTTATTGGACAAACTGCTTTCCATAAGAAAAAAAATGGATTAGAATAAGCCTTGGGATGCACAAAAAGACGTAAATGTTCATCCAATGACACAAACGCACTTATTAGATAAACTACATTCCTTAAGAACTAAAAGTGATTCGAATAAGCCTTGGGATGCACAAAATGACGTAAATGTTAAATTAATGACACAAACGCACTTATTGGATGAACTACATTCTTTAAGAACAAAAAGTGATTAGAATAAGCTTGGGATGCACAAAATGACGTAAATGTTCATCCAATGACACAAACACACTTATTGGATGAACTACATTCCTTAAGAACGAAAAGTGATTAGAATAAGCATTGGGATGCACAAAATGACGTAAATGTTAAATTAATGACACAAACGCACTTATTGGATGAACTACATTCTTTAAGAACAAAAAGTGATTAGAATAAGCTTGGGATGCACAAAATGACGTAAATGTTCATCCAATGACACAAACACACTTATTGGATGAACTACATTCCTTAAGAACGAAAAGTGATTAGAATAAACCTTGGGATGCACAAAATGACGTAAATGTTAAATGAATGACACAAATGCACTTATCGGATAAACTACATTCTTTAAGAAGGAAAACTGATTATCATAAGCATTGGGATGCACAAAATGACGTAAATGTTCATCCAATGACACAAACGCACTTATTAGATAAACTACATTCCTTAAGAACTAAAAGTGATTCGAATAAGCCTTGGGATGCACAAAATGACGTAAATGTTAAATTAATGACACAAACGCACTTATTGAATGAACTACATTCTATAAGAACGAAAAGTGATTAGAATAAACCTTGGGATGCACAAAATGACGTAAATGTTAAATGAATGACACAAATGCACTTATTGGATGAACTACATTACTTAAGAACGAAAAGTGATTAGAATAAGCCTTGGGATGCACAAAATGACGTAAATGTTAAATGAATGACACAAATGCACTTATCGGATAAACTACATTCTTTAAGAAGGAAAACTGATTATCATAAGCATTGGGATGCACAAAATGACGTAAATGTTCATCCAATGACACAAACGCACTTATTAGATAAACTACATTCCTTAAGAACTAAAAGTGATTCGAATAAGCCTTGGGATGCCCAAAATGACGTAAATGTTAAATTAATGACACAAACGCACTTATTGGATGAACTACATTCTTTAAGAACAAAAAGTGATTAGAATAAGCTTGGGATGCACAAAATGACGTAAATGTTCATCCAATGACACAAACACACTTATTGGATGAACTACATTCCTTAAGAACGAAAAGTGATTAGAATAAACCTTGGGATGCACAAAATGACGTAAATGTTAAATTAATGACATAAACGCACTTATTGAATGAACTACATTCTATAAGAACGAAAAGTGATTAGAATAAACCTTGGGATGCACAAAATGACGTAAATGTTAAATGAATGACACAAACGCACTTATTGGATGAACTACATTACTTAAGAACGAAAAGTGATTAGAATAAGCCTTGGGATGCACAAAATGACGTAAATGTTAAATGAATGACACAAATGCACTTATCGGATAAACTACATTCTTTAAGAAGGAAAACTGATTATCATAAGCCTTGGGATGCACAAAATGACGAAATTGATCATCCAATGACACAAATGCACTTTTTGGATAAACTACATTCCTTAAGAACTATAAGTGATTAGAATAAGCCTTGGGATGCACAAAATGACATAAATGTTAAATTAATGACACAAACGCACTTATTGGATGACCTACATTCTGTAAGTACGAAAATTGATTAGAATAAACCTTGGGATGCACAAAATGACCTAAATGTTAAATTAATAACACAAACGCACTTATTGGATGAACTACATTCCTTAAGAACGAAAAGTGATTAGAATAAACCTTGGGATGCACAAAATGACGTAAATGATAAATGAATGACACAAACGCACTTATTGGATGAACTACATTACTTAAGAACGAAAAGTGATTAGAATAAGCCTTGGGATGCACAAAATGACGTAAATGATAAATGAATGACACAAATGCACTTATCGGATAAACTACATTCTTTAAGAAGGAAAACTGATTATCATAAGCCTTGGGATGCACAAAATGACGTAATTGTTCATCCAATGACACAAATGCACTTATTGGATGAACTACATTCCTTAAGTACGAAAAGTGATTAGAATAAGCATTGGGATGCACAAAATGACGTAAATGTTAAATTAATGACACAAACGCACTTATTGGATGAACTACATTCCTTAAGAACGAAAAGTGATTAGGATAAGCATTGGGATGCACAAAATGACCTAAATGTTAAATTAATAACACAAACGTACTTATTGGACAAACTGCTTTCCATAAGAAAAAAAATGGATTAGAATAAGCCTTGGGATGCACAAAAAGACGTAAATGTTCATCCAATGACACAAACGCACTTATTAGATAAACTACATTCCTTAAGAACTAAAAGTGATTCGAATAAGCCTTGGGATGCACAAAATGACGTAAATGTTAAATTAATGACACAAACGCACTTATTGGATGAACTACATTCTTTAAGAACAAAAAGTGATTAGAATAAGCTTGGGATGCACAAAATGACGTAAATGTTCATCCAATGACACAAACACACTTATTGGATGAACTACATTCCTTAAGAACGAAAAGTGATTAGAATAAGCATTGGGATGCACAAAATGACGTAAATGTTAAATTAATGACACAAACGCACTTATTGGATGAACTACATTCTTTAAGAACAAAAAGTGATTAGAATAAGCTTGGGATGCACAAAATGACGTAAATGTTCATCCAATGACACAAACACACTTATTGGATGAACTACATTCCTTAAGAACGAAAAGTGATTAGAATAAACCTTGGGATGCACAAAATGACGTAAATGTTAAATTAATGACACAAACGCACTTATTGAATGAACTACAT
The DNA here is from genome assembly GCA_037974295.1 of Cicer cuneatum. Classification (NCBI taxonomy): domain Eukaryota; kingdom Viridiplantae; phylum Streptophyta; class Magnoliopsida; order Fabales; family Fabaceae; genus Cicer; species Cicer cuneatum. Next base: position 49,655,325 of record JBBPBO010000005.1, on the reverse strand, counting down.
TCTATAAGAACAAAAAGTGATTAGAATAAACCTTGGGATGCACAAAATGACGTAAATGTTAAATGAATGACACAAACGCACTTATTGGATGAACTACATTACTTAAGAACGAAAAGTGATTAGAATAAGCCTTGGGATGCACAAAATGACGTAAATGTTAAATGAATGACACAAATGCACTTATCGGATAAACTACATTCTTTAAGAAGGAAAACTGATTATCATAAGCCTTGGGATGCACAAAATGACGAAATTGTTCATCCAATGACACAAATGCACTTTTTGGATAAACTACATTCCTTAAGAACTATAAGTGATTAGAATAAGCCTTGGGATGCACAAAATGACGTAAATGTTAAATGAATGACACAAATGCACTTATCGGATAAACTACATTCTTTAAGAAGGAAAACTGATTATCATAAGCATTGGGATGCACAAAATGACGTAAATGTTCATCCAATGACACAAACGCACTTATTAGATAAACTACATTCCTTAAGAACTAAAAGTGATTCGAATAAGCCTTGGGATGCACAAAATGACGTAAATGTTAAATTAATGACACAAACGCACTTATTGGATGAACTACATTCTTTAAGAACAAAAAGTGATTAGAATAAGCTTGGGATGCACAAAATGACGTAAATGTTCATCCAATGACACAAACACACTTATTGGGTGAACTACATTCCTTAAGAACGAAAAGTGATTAGAATAAACCTTGGGATGCACAAAATGACGTAAATGTTAAATTAATGACACAAACGCACTTATTGAATGAACTACATTCTATAAGAACGAAAAGTGATTAGAATAAACCTTGGGATGCACAAAATGACGTAAATGTTAAATGAATGACACAAATGCACTTATTGGATGAACTACATTACTTAAGAACGAAAAGTGATTAGAATAAGCCTTGGGATGCACAAAATGACGTAAATGTTAAATGAATGACACAAATGCACTTATCGGATAAACTACATTCTTTAAGAAGGAAAACTGATTATCATAAGCATTGGGATGCACAAAATGACGTAAATGTTCATCCAATGACACAAACGCACTTATTAGATAAACTACATTCCTTAAGAACTAAAAGTGATTCGAATAAGCCTTGGGATGCCCAAAATGACGTAAATGTTAAATTAATGACACAAACGCACTTATTGGATGAACTACATTCTTTAAGAACAAAAAGTGATTAGAATAAGCTTGGGATGCACAAAATGACGTAAATGTTCATCCAATGACACAAACACACTTATTGGATGAACTACATTCCTTAAGAACGAAAAGTGATTAGAATAAACCTTGGGATGCACAAAATGACGTAAATGTTAAATTAATGACACAAACGCACTTATTGAATGAACTACATTCTATAAGAACGAAAAGTGATTAGAATAAACCTTGGGATGCACAAAATGACGTAAATGTTAAATGAATGACACAAACGCACTTATTGGATGAACTACATTACTTAAGAACGAAAAGTTATTAGAATAAGCCTTGGGATGCACAAAATGACGTAAATGTTAAATGAATGACACAAATGCACTTATCGGATAAACTACATTCTTTAAGAAGGAAAACTGATTATCATAAGCATTGGGATGCACAAAATGACGTAAATGTTCATCCAATGACACAAACGCACTTATTAGATAAACTACATTCCTTAAGAACTAAAAGTGATTCGAATAAGCCTTGGGATGCACAAAATGACGTAAATGTTAAATTAATGACACAAACACACTTATTGGATGAACTACATTCTTTAAGAACAAAAAGTGATTAGAATAAGCTTGGGATGCACAAAATGACGTAAATGTTCATCCAATGACACAAACACACTTATTGGATGAACTACATTCCTTAAGAACGAAAAGTGATTAGAATAAACCTTGGGATGCACAAAATGACGTAAATGTTAAATTAATGACACAAACGCACTTATTGAATGAACTACATTCTATAAGAACGAAAAGTGATTAGAATAAACCTTGGGATGCACAAAATGACTTAAATGTTAAATGAATGACACAAACGCAATTATTGGATGAACTACATTACTTAAGAATGAAAAGTGATTAGAATAAGCCTTGGGATGCACAAAATGACGTAAATGTTAAATGAATGACACAAATGCACTTATCGGATAAACTACATTCTTTAAGAAGGAAAACTGATTATCATAAGCCTTGGGATGCACAAAATGACGAAATTGTACATCCAATGACACAAATGCACTTTTTGGATAAACTACATTCCTTAAGAACTATAAGTGATTAGAATAAGCCTTGGGATGCACAAAATGACGTAAATGTTAAATTAATGACACAAACGCACTTATTGGACGAACTACATTCTGTAAGTACGAAAATTGGTTAGAATAAACCTTGGGATGCACAAAATGACCTAAATGTTAAATTAATAACACAAACGCACTTATTGGATGAACTACATTCCTTAAGAACGAAAAGTGATTAGAATAAACCTTGGGATGCACAAAATGACGTAAATGTTAAATGAATGACACAAACGCACTTATTGGATGAACTACATTACTTAAGAACGAAAAGTGATTAGAATAAGCCTTGGGATGCACAAAATGACGTAAATGTTAAATGAATGACACAAATGCACTTATCGGATAAACTACATTCTTTAAGAAGGAAAACTGATTATCATAAGCCTTGGGATGCACAAAATGACGTAATTGTTCATCCAATGACACAAATGCACTTATTGGATGAACTACATTCCTTAAGTACGAAAAGTGATTAGAATAAGCATTGGGATGCACAAAATGACGTAAATGTTAAATTAATGACACAAACGCACTTATTGGATGAACTACATTCTTTAAGAACAAAAAGTGATTAGAATAAGCTTGGGATGCACAAAATGACGTAAATGTTCATCCAATGACACAATCACACTTATTGGATGAACTACATTCCTTAAGAACGAAAAGTGATTAGAATAAACCTTGGGATGCACAAAATGACGTAAATGTTAAATTAATGACACAAACGCACTTATCGGATAAACTACATTCTTTAAGAAGGAAAACTGATTATCATAAGCATTGGGATGCACAAAATGACGTAAATGTTCATCCAATGACACAAACGCACTTATTAGATAAACTACATTCCTTAAGAACTAAAAGTGATTCGAATAAGCCTTGGGATGCCCAAAATGACGTAAATGTTAAATTAATGACACAAACGCACTTATTGGATGAACTACATTCTTTAAGAACAAAAAGTGATTAGAATAAGCTTGGGATGCACAAAATGACGTAAATGTTCATCCAATGACACAAACACACTTATTGGATGAACTACATTCCTTAAGAACGAAAAGTGATTAGAATAAACCTTGGGATGCACAAAATGACGTAAATGTTAAATTAATGACATAAACGCACTTATTGAATGAACTACATTCTATAAGAACGAAAAGTGATTAGAATAAACCTTGGGATGCACAAAATGACGTAAATGTTAAATGAATGACACAAACGCACTTATTGGATGAACTACATTACTTAAGAATGAAAAGTGATTAGAATAAGCCTTGGGATGCACAAAATGACGTAAATGTTAAATGAATGACACAAATGCACTTATCGGATAAACTACATTCTTTAAGAAGGAAAACTGATTATCATAAGCCTTGGGATGCACAAAATGACGAAATTGTACATCCAATGACACAAATGCACTTTTTGGATAAACTACATTCCTTAAGAACTATAAGTGATTAGAATAAGCCTTGGGATGCACAAAATGACGTAAATGTTAAATTAATGACACAAACGCACTTATTGGACGAACTACATTCTGTAAGTACGAAAATTGGTTAGAATAAACCTTGGGATGCACAAAATGACCTAAATGTTAAATTAATAACACAAACGCACTTATTGGATGAACTACATTCCTTAAGAACGAAAAGTGATTAGAATAAACCTTGGGATGCACAAAATGACGTAAATGTTAAATGAATGACACAAACGCACTTATTGGATGAACTACATTACTTAAGAACGAAAAGTGATTAGAATAAGCCTTGGGATGCACAAAATGACGTAAATGTTAAATGAATGACACAAATGCACTTATCGGATAAACTACATTCTTTAAGAAGGAAAACTGATTATCATAAGCCTTGGGATGCACAAAATGACGTAATTGTTCATCCAATGACACAAATGCACTTATTGGATGAACTACATTCCTTATATACGAAAAGTGATTAGAATAAGCATTGGGATGCACAAAATGACGTAAATGTTAAATTAATGACACAAACGCACTTATTGGATGAACTACATTCTTTAAGAACAAAAAGTGATTAGAATAAGCTTGGGATGCACAAAATGACGTAAATGTTCATCCAATGACACAAACGCACTTATTAGATAAACTACATTCCTTAAGAACTAAAAGTGATTCGAATAAGCCTTGGGATGCACAAAATGACGTAAATGTTAAATTAATGACACAAACGCACTTATTGGATGAACTACATTCTTTAAGAACAAAAAGTGATTAGAATAAGCTTGGGATGCACAAAATGACGTAAATGTTCATCCAATGACACAAACACACTTATTGGATGAACTACATTCCTTAAGAACGAAAAGTGATTAGAATAAGCATTGGGATGCACAAAATGACGTAAATGTTAAATTAATGACACAAACGCACTTATTGGATGAACTACATTCTTTAAGAACAAAAAGTGATTAGAATAAGCTTGGGATGCACAAAATGACGTAAATGTTCATCCAATGACACAAACACACTTATTGGATGAACTACATTCCTTAAGAACGAAAAGTGATTAGAATAAACCTTGGGATGCACAAAATGACGTAAATGTTAAATTAATGACACAAACGCACTTATTGAATGAACTACATTCTATAAGAACAAAAAGTGATTAGAATAAACCTTGGGATGCACAAAATGACGTAAATGTTAAATGAATGACACAAACGCACTTATTGGATGAACTACATTACTTAAGAACGAAAAGTGATTAGAATAAGCCTTGGGATGCACAAAATGACGTAAATGTTAAATGAATGACACAAATGCACTTATCGGATAAACTACATTCTTTAAGAAGGAAAACTGATTATCATAAGCCTTGGGATGCACAAAATGACGAAATTGTTCATCCAATGACACAAATGCACTTTTTGGATAAACTACATTCCTTAAGAACTATAAGTGATTAGAATAAGCCTTGGGATGCACAAAATGACGTAAATGTTAAATGAATGACACAAATGCACTTATCGGATAAACTACATTCTTTAAGAAGGAAAACTGATTATCATAAGCATTGGGATGCACAAAATGACGTAAATGTTCATCCAATGACACAAACGCACTTATTAGATAAACTACATTCCTTAAGAACTAAAAGTGATTCGAATAAGCCTTGGGATGCACAAAATGACGTAAATGTTAAATTAATGACACAAACGCACTTATTGGATGAACTACATTCTTTAAGAACAAAAAGTGATTAGAATAAGCTTGGGATGCACAAAATGACGTAAATGTTCATCCAATGACACAAACACACTTATTGGGTGAACTACATTCCTTAAGAACGAAAAGTGATTAGAATAAACCTTGGGATGCACAAAATGACGTAAATGTTAAATTAATGACACAAACGCACTTATTGAATGAACTACATTCTATAAGAACGAAAAGTGATTAGAATAAACCTTGGGATGCACAAAATGACGTAAATGTTAAATGAATGACACAAATGCACTTATTGGATGAACTACATTACTTAAGAACGAAAAGTGATTAGAATAAGCCTTGGGATGCACAAAATGACGTAAATGTTAAATGAATGACACAAATGCACTTATCGGATAAACTACATTCTTTAAGAAGGAAAACTGATTATCATAAGCATTGGGATGCACAAAATGACGTAAATGTTCATCCAATGACACAAACGCACTTATTAGATAAACTACATTCCTTAAGAACTAAAAGTGATTCGAATAAGCCTTGGGATGCCCAAAATGACGTAAATGTTAAATTAATGACACAAACGCACTTATTGGATGAACTACATTCTTTAAGAACAAAAAGTGATTAGAATAAGCTTGGGATGCACAAAATGACGTAAATGTTCATCCAATGACACAAACACACTTATTGGATGAACTACATTCCTTAAGAACGAAAAGTGATTAGAATAAACCTTGGGATGCACAAAATGACGTAAATGTTAAATTAATGACACAAACGCACTTATTGAATGAACTACATTCTATAAGAACGAAAAGTGATTAGAATAAACCTTGGGATGCACAAAATGACGTAAATGTTAAATGAATGACACAAACGCACTTATTGGATGAACTACATTACTTAAGAACGAAAAGTTATTAGAATAAGCCTTGGGATGCACAAAATGACGTAAATGTTAAATGAATGACACAAATGCACTTATCGGATAAACTACATTCTTTAAGAAGGAAAACTGATTATCATAAGCATTGGGATGCACAAAATGACGTAAATGTTCATCCAATGACACAAACGCACTTATTAGATAAACTACATTCCTTAAGAACTAAAAGTGATTCGAATAAGCCTTGGGATGCACAAAATGACGTAAATGTTAAATTAATGACACAAACACACTTATTGGATGAACTACATTCTTTAAGAACAAAAAGTGATTAGAATAAGCTTGGGATGCACAAAATGACGTAAATGTTCATCCAATGACACAAACACACTTATTGGATGAACTACATTCCTTAAGAACGAAAAGTGATTAGAATAAACCTTGGGATGCACAAAATGACGTAAATGTTAAATTAATGACACAAACGCACTTATTGAATGAACTACATTCTGTAAGAACGAAAAGTGATTAGAATAAACCTTGGGATGCACAAAATGACGTAAATGTTAAATGAATGACACAAACGCACTTATTGGATGAACTACATTACTTAAGAACGAAAAGTGATTAGAATAAGCCTTGGGACGCACAAAATGACGTAAATGTTAAATGAATGACACAAATGCACTTATCGGATAAACTACATTCTTTAAGAAGGAAAACTGATTATCATAAGCCTTGGGATGCACAAAATGACGAAATTGATCATCCAATGACACAAATGCACTTTTTGGATAAACTACATTCCTTAAGAACTATAAGTGATTAGAATAAGCCTTGGGATGCACAAAATGACGTAAATGTTAAATTAATGACACAAACGCACTTATTGGATGAACTACATTCTGTAAGTACGAAAATTGATTAGAATAAACCTTGGGATGCACAAAATGACCTAAATGTTAAATTAATAACACAAACGCACTTATTGGATGAACTACATTCCTTAAGAACGAAAAGTGATTAGAATAAACCTTGGGATGCACAAAATGACGTAAATGTTAAATGAATGACACAAACGCACTTATTGGATGAACTACATTACTTAAGAACGAAAAGTGATTAGAATAAGCCTTGGGATGCACAAAATGACGTAAATGTTAAATGAATGACACAAATCACTTATCGGATAAACTACATTCTTTAAGAAGGAAAACTGATTATCATAAGCCTTGGGATGCACAAAATGACGTAATTGTTCATCCAATGACACAAATGCACTTATTGGATGAACTACATTCCTTAAGTACGAAAAGTGATTAGAATAAGCATTGGGATGCACAAAATGACGTAAATGTTAAATTAATGACACAAACGCACTTATTGGATGAACTACATTCCTTAAGAACGAAAAGTGATTAGGATAAGCATTGGGATGCACAAAATGACCTAAATATTAAATTAATAACACAAACGTACTTATTGGACAAACTGCTTTCCATAAGAAAAAAAAATGGATTAGAATAAGCCTTGGGATGCACAAAAAGACGTAAATGTTCATCCAATGACACAAACGCACTTATTAGATAAACTACATTCCTTAAGAACTAAAAGTGATTCGAATAAGCCTTGGGATGCACAAAATGACGTAAATGTTAAATTAATGACACAAACGCACTTATTGGATGAACTACATTCCTTAAGAACGAAAAGTGATTAGAATAAACCTTGGGATGCACAAAATGACGTAAATGTTAAATGAATGACACAAACGCACTTATTGGATGAACTACATTACTTAAGAACGAAAAGTGATTAGAATAAGCCTTGGGATGCACAAAATGACGTAAATGTTAAATGAATGACACAAATCACTTATCGGATAAACTACATTCTTTAAGAAGGAAAACTGATTATCATAAGCCTTGGGATGCACAAAATGACGTAATTGTTCATCCAATGATACAAATGCACTTATTGGATGAACTACATTCCTTAAGTACGAAAAGTGATTAGAATAAGCATTGGGATGCACAAAATGACGTAAATGTTAAATTAATGACACAAACGCACTTATTGGATGAACTACATTCCTTAAGAACGAAAAGTGATTAGGATAAGCATTGGGATGCACAAAATGACCTAAATATTAAATTAATAACACAAACGTACTTATTGGACAAACTGCTTTCCATAAGAAAAAAAAATGGATTAGAATAAGCCTTGGGATGCACAAAAAGACGTAAATGTTCATCCAATGACACAAACGCACTTATTAGATAAACTACATTCCTTAAGAACTAAAAGTGATTCGAATAAGCCTTGGGATGCACAAAATGACGTAAATGTTAAATTAATGACACAAACGCACTTATTGGATGAACTACATTCCTTAAGAACGAAAAGTGATTAGAATAAACCTTGGGATGCACAAAATGACGTAAATGTTAAATGAATGACACAAACGCACTTATTGGATGAACTACATTACTTAAGAACGAAAAGTGATTAGAATAAGCCTTGGGATGCACAAAATGACGTAAATGTTAAATGAATGACACAAATGCACTTATCGGATAAACTACATTCTTTAAGAAGGAAAACTGATTATCATAAGCCTTGGAATGCACAAAATGACGAAATTGTTCATCCAATGACACAAATGCACTTTTTGGATAAACTACATTCCTTAAGAACTATAAGTGATTAGAATAAGCCTTGGGATGCACAAAATGACGTAAATGTTAAATTAATGACACAAACGCACTTATTGGATGAACTACATTCTGTAAGTACGAAAATTGGTTAGAATAAACCTTGGGATGCCCAAAATGACCTAAATGTTAAATTAATAACACAAACGCACTTATTGGATGAACTACATTCCTTAAGAACGAAAAGTGATTAGAATAAACCTTGGGATGCACAAAATGACGTAAATGTTAAATGAATGACACAAACGCACTTATTGGATGAACTACATTACTTAAGAACGAAAAGTGATTAGAATAAGCCTTGGGATGCACAAAATGACGTAAATGTTAAATGAATGACACAAATCACTTATCGGATAAACTACATTCTTTAAGAAGGAAAACTGATTATCATAAGCCTTGGGATGCACAAAATGACGTAAATGTTAAATTAATGACACAAACGCACTTATTGGATGAACTACATTCCTTAAGAACGAAAAGTGATTAGAATAAACCTTGGGATGCACAAAATGACGTAAATGTTAAATGAATGACACAAACGCACTTATTGGATGAACTACATTACTTAAGAACGAAAAGTGATTAGAATAAGCCTTGGGATGCACAAAATGACGTAAATGTTAAATGAATGACACAAATCACTTATCGGATAAACTACATTCTTTAAGAAGGAAAACTGATTATCATAAGCCTTGGAATGCACAAAATGACGAAATTGTTCATCCAATGACACAAATGCACTTTTTGGATAAACTACATTCCTTAAGAACTATAAGTGATTAGAATAAGCCTTGGGATGCACAAAATGACGTAAATGTTAAATTAATGACACAAACGCACTTATTGGATGAACTACATTCTGTAAGTACGAAAATTGGTTAGAATAAACCTTGGGATGCACAAAATGACCTAAATGTTAAATTAATAACACAAACGCACTTATTGGATGAACTACATTCCTTAAGAACGAAAAGTGATTAGAATAAACCTTGGGATGCACAAAATGACGTAAATGTTAAATTAATGACACAAACGCACTTATTGGATGAACTACATTCCTTAAGAACGAAAAGTGATTAGAATAAACCTTGGGATGCACAAAATGACGTAAATGTTAAATGAATGACACAAACGCACTTATTGGATGAACTACATTACTTAAGAACGAAAAGTGATTAGAATAAGCCTTGGGATGCACAAAATGACCTAAATGTTAAATGAATGACACAAATGCACTTATCGGATAAACTACATTCTTTAAGAAGGAAAACTGATTATCATAAGCCTTGGGATGCACAAAATGACGAAATTGATCATCCAATGACACAAATGCACTTTTTGGATAAACTACATTCCTTAAGAACTATAAGTGATTAGAATAAGCCTTGGGATGCACAAAATGACGTAAATGTTAAATTAATGACACAAACGCACTTATTGGATGAACTACATTCTGTAAGTACGAAAATTGATTAGAATAAACCTTGGGATGCACAAAATGACCTAAATGTTAAATTAATAACACAAACAAACTTATTGGATGAACTACATTCCTTAAGAACGAAAAGTGATTAGAATAAACCTTGGGATGCACAAAATGACGTAAATGTTAAATGAATGACACAAACGCACTTATTGGATGAACTACATTACTTAAGAACGAAAAGTGATTAGAATAAGCCTTGGGATGCACAAAATGACGTAAATGTTAAATTAATGACACAAACGCACTTATTGGATGAACTACATTCTTTAAGAACAAAAAGTGATTAGAATAAGCTTGGGATGCACAAAATGACGTAAATGTTCATCCAATGACACAAACACACTTATTGGATGAACTACATTCCTTAAGAACGAAAAGTGATTAGAATAAACCTTGGGATGCACAAAATGACGTAAATGTTAAATTAATGACACAAACGCACTTATTGAATGAACTACATTCTATAAGAACGAAAAGTGATTAGAATAAACCTTGGGATGCACAAAATGACGTAAATGTTAAATGAATGACACAAACGCACTTATTGGATGAACTACATTACTTAAGAACGAAAAGTTATTAGAATAAGCCTTGGGATGCACAAAATGACGTAAATGTTAAATGAATGACACAAATGCACTTATCGGATAAACTACATTCTTTAAGAAGGAAAACTGATTATCATAAGCATTGGGATGCACAAAATGACGTAAATGTTCATCCAATGACACAAACGCACTTATTAGATAAACTACATTCCTTAAGAACTAAAAGTGATTAGAATAAGCCTTGGGATGCACAAAATGACGTAAATGTTAAATTAATGACACAAACGCACTTATTGGATGAACTACATTCTTTAAGAACAAAAAGTGATTAGAATAAGCTTGGGATGCACAAAATGACGTAAATGTTCATCCAATGACACAAACACACTTATTGGATGAACTACATTCCTTAAGAACGAAAAGTGATTAGAATAAACCTTGGGATGCACAAAATGACGTAAATGTTAAATTAATGACACAAACGCACTTATTGAATGAACTACGTTCTATAAGAACGAAAAGTGATTAGAATAAACCTTGGGATGCACAAAATGACGTAAATGTTAAATGAATGACACAAACGCACTTATTGGATGAACTACATTACTTAAGAACGAAAAGTGATTAGAATAAGCCTTGGGATGCACAAAATGACGTAAATGTTAAATGAATGACACAAATGCACTTATCGGATAAACTACATTCTTTAAGAAGGAAAACTGATTATCATAAGCCTTGGGATGCACAAAATGACGAAATTGATCATCCAATGACACAAATGCACTTTTTGGATAAACTACATTCCTTAAGAACTATAAGTGATTAGAATAAGTCTTGGGATGCACAAAATGACGTAAATGTTAAATTAATGACACAAACGCACTTATTGGATGAACTACATTCTGTAAGTACGAAAATTGATTAGAATAAACCTTGGGATGCACAAAATGACCTAAATGTTAAATTAATAACACAAACGCACTTATTGGATGAACTACATTCCTTAAGAACGAAAAGTGATTAGAATAAACCTTGGGATGCACAAAATGACGTAAATGTTAAATGAATGCCACAAACGCACTTATTGGATGAACTACATTACTTAAGAACGAAAAGTGATTAGAATAAGCCTTGGGATGCACAAAATGACGTAAATGTTAAATGAATGACACAAATGCACTTATCGGATAAACTACATTCTTTAAGAAGGAAAACTGATTATCATAAGCCTTGGGATGCACAAAATGACGTAATTGTTCATCCAATGACACAAATGCACTTATTGGATGAACTACATTCCTTAAGTACGAAAAGTGATTAGAATAAGCATTGGGATGCACAAAATGACGTAAATGTTAAATTAATGACACAAACGCACTTATTGGATGAACTACATTTTTTAAGAACTAAAAGTGATTCGAATAAGCCTTGGGATGCACAAAATGACGTAAATGTTAAATTAATGACACAAACGCACTTATTGGATGAACTACATTCTTTAAGAACAAAAAGTGATTATAATAAGCTTGGGATGCACAAAATGACGTAAATGTTCATCCAATGACACAAACACACTTATTGGATGAAATTCAATCCCTAAGAACGAAAAGTGATTAGAATAAACCTTGGGATGCACAAAATGACGTAAATGTTAAATTAATGACACAAATGCACTTATTGAATGAACTACATTCTATAAGAACGAAAAGTGATTAGAATAAACCTTGGGATGCACAAAATGACGTAAATGTTAAATGAATGACACAAACGCACTTATTGGATGAACTACATTACTTAAGAACGAAAAGTGATTAGAATAAGCCTTGGGATGCACAAAATGACGTAAATGTTAAATGAATGACACAAATGCACTTATCGGATAAACTACATTTTTTAAGAAGGAAAACTGATTATCATAAGCCTTGGGATGCACAAAATGACGAAATTGTTCATCCAATGACACAAATGCACTTTTTGGATAAACTACATTCCTTAAGAACTATAAGTGATTAGAATAAGCCTTGGGATGCACAAAATGACGTAAATGTTAAATTAATGACACAAACGCACTTATTGGATGAACTACATTCTGTAAGTACGAAAATTGGTTAGAATAAACCTTGGGATGCACAAAATGACCTAAATGTTAAATTAATAACACAAACGCACTTATTGGATGAACTACATTCCTTAAGAACGAAAAGTGATTAGAATAAACCTTGGGATGCACAAAATGACGTAAATGTTAAATGAATGACACAAACGCACTTATTCGATGAACTACATTACTTAAGAACGAAAAGTGATTAGAATAAGCCTTGGGATGCACAAAATGACGTAAATGTTAAATGAATGACACAAATCACTTATCGGATAAACTACATTCTTTAAGAAGGAAAACTGATTATCATAAGCCTTGGGATGCACAAAATGACGTAATTGTTCATCCAACGACACAAATGCACTTATTGGATGAACTACATTCCTTAAGTACGAAAAGTGATTAGAATAAGCATTGGGATGCACAAAATGACGTAAATGTTAAATTAATGACACAAACGCACTTATTGGATGAACTACATTCCTTAAGAACGAAAAGTGATTAGGATAAGCATTGGGATGCACAAAATGACCTAAATGTTAAATTAATAACACAAACGTACTTATTGGACAAACTGCTTTCCATAAGAAAAAAAATGGATTAGAATAAGCCTTGGGATGCACAAAAAGACGTAAATGTTCATCCAATGACACAAACGCACTTATTAGATAAACTACATTCCTTAAGAACTAAAAGTGATTCGAATAAGCCTTGGGATGCACAAAATGACGTAAATGTTAAATTAATGACACAAACGCACTTATTGGATGAACTACATTCCTTAAGAACGAAAAGTGATTAGAATAAACCTTGGGATGCACAAAAAGACGTAAATGTTCATCCAATGACACAAACACACTTATTAGATAAACTACATTCCTTAAGAACTAAAAGTGATTCGAATAAGCCTTGGGATGCACAAAATGACGTAATTGTTAAATTAATGACACAAACGCACTTATTGAATGAACTACATTCTATAAGAACGAAAAGTGATTAGAATAAACCTTGGGATGCACAAAATGACGTAAATGTTAAATGAATGACACAAACGCACTTATTGGATGAACTACATTACTTAAGAACGAAAAGTGATTAGAATAAGCCTTGGGATGCACAAAATGACGTAAATGTTAAATGAATGACACAAATGCACTTATCGGATAAACTACATTCTTTAAGAAGGAAAACTGATTATCATAAGCCTTGGGATGCACAAAATGACGAAATTGTTCATCCAATGACACAAATGCACTTTTTGGATAAACTACATTCCTTAAGAACTATAAGTGATTAGAATAAGCCTTGGGATGCACAAAATGACGTAAATGTTAAATGAATGACACAAATGCACTTATCGGATAAACTACATTCTTTAAGAAGGAAAACTGATTATCATAAGCCTTGGGATGCACAAAATGACGAAATTGATCATCCAATGACACAAATGCACTTTTTGGATAAACTACATTCCTTAAGAACTATAAGTGATTAGAATAAGCCTTGGGATGCACAAAATGACGTAAATGTTAAATTAATGACACAAACGCACTTATTGGATGAACTACATTCTGTAAGTACGAAAATTGATTAGAATAAACCTTGGGATGCACAAAATGACCTAAATGTTAAATTAATAACACAAACAAACTTATTGGATGAACTACATTCCTTAAGAACGAAAAGTGATTAGAATAAACCTTGGGATGCACAAAATGACGTAAATGTTAAATGAATGACACAAACGCACTTATTGGATGAACTACATTACTTAAGAACGAAAAGTGATTAGAATAAGCCTTGGGATGCACAAAATGACGTAAATGTTAAATGAATGACACAAA
>JBBPBO010000005.1:49613330-49637618 GCA_037974295.1 Cicer cuneatum | reverse complement strand
ACGAAAAGTGATTAGAATAAGCATTGGGATGCACAAAATGACGTAAATGTTAAATTAATGACACAAACGCACTTATTGGATGAACTACATTCTTTAAGAACTAAAAGTGATTCGAATAAGCCTTGGGATGCACAAAATGACGTAAATGTTAAATTAATGACACAAACGCACTTATTGGATGAACTACATTCTTTAAGAACAAAAAGTGATTAGAATAAGCTTGGGATGCACAAAATGACGTAAATGTTCATCGAATGACACAAACACACTTATTGGATGAACTACATTCCTTAAGAACGAAAAGTGATTAGAATAAACCTTGGGATGCACAAAATGACGTAAATGTTAAATTAATGACACAAACGCACTTATTGAATGAACTACATTCTATAAGAACGAAAAGTGATTAGAATAAACCTTGGGATGCACAAAATGACGTAAATGTTAAATGAATGACACAAACGCACTTATTGGATGAACTACATTACTTAAGAACGAAAAGTTATTAGAATAAGCCTTGGGATGCACAAAATGACGTAAATGTTAAATGAATGACACAAATGCACTTATCGGATAAACTACATTCTTTAAGAAGGAAAACTGATTATCATAAGCATTGGGATGCACAAAATGACGTAAATGTTCATCCAATGACACAAACGCACTTATTAGATAAACTACATTCCTTAAGAACTAAAAGTGATTCGAATAAGCCTTGGGATGCACAAAATGACGTAAATGTTAAATTAATGACACAAACACACTTATTGGATGAACTACATTCTTTAAGAACAAAAAGTGATTAGAATAAGCTTGGGATGCACAAAATGACGTAAATGTTCATCCAATGACACAAACACACTTATTGGATGAACTACATTCCTTAAGAACGAAAAGTGATTAGAATAAACCTTGGGATGCACAAAATGACGTAAATGTTAAATTAATGACACAAACGCACTTATTGAATGAACTACATTCTATAAGAACGAAAAGTGATTAGAATAAACCTTGGGATGCACAAAATGACTTAAATGTTAAATGAATGACACAAACGCAATTATTGGATGAACTACATTACTTAAGAATGAAAAGTGATTAGAATAAGCCTTGGGATGCACAAAATGACGTAAATGTTAAATGAATGACACAAATGCACTTATCGGATAAACTACATTCTTTAAGAAGGAAAACTGATTATCATAAGCCTTGGGATGCACAAAATGACGAAATTGTACATCCAATGACACAAATGCACTTTTTGGATAAACTACATTCCTTAAGAACTATAAGTGATTAGAATAAGCCTTGGGATGCACAAAATGACGTAAATGTTAAATTAATGACACAAACGCACTTATTGGACGAACTACATTCTGTAAGTACGAAAATTGGTTAGAATAAACCTTGGGATGCACAAAATGACCTAAATGTTAAATTAATAACACAAACGCACTTATTGGATGAACTACATTCCTTAAGAACGAAAAGTGATTAGAATAAACCTTGGGATGCACAAAATGACGTAAATGTTAAATGAATGACACAAACGCACTTATTGGATGAACTACATTACTTAAGAACGAAAAGTGATTAGAATAAGCCTTGGGATGCACAAAATGACGTAAATGTTAAATGAATGACACAAATGCACTTATCGGATAAACTACATTCTTTAAGAAGGAAAACTGATTATCATAAGCCTTGGGATGCACAAAATGACGTAATTGTTCATCCAATGACACAAATGCACTTATTGGATGAACTACATTCCTTATATACGAAAAGTGATTAGAATAAGCATTGGGATGCACAAAATGACGTAAATGTTAAATTAATGACACAAACGCACTTATTGGATGAACTACATTCTTTAAGAACAAAAAGTGATTAGAATAAGCTTGGGATGCACAAAATGACGTAAATGTTCATCCAATGACACAAACGCACTTATTAGATAAACTACATTCCTTAAGAACTAAAAGTGATTCGAATAAGCCTTGGGATGCACAAAATGACGTAAATGTTAAATTAATGACACAAACGCACTTATTGGATAAACTACATTCTTTAAGAACGAAAAGTGATTAGAATAAACCTTGGGATGCACAAAATGACGTAAATGTTAAATGAATGACACAAACGCACTTATTGGATGAACTACATTACTTAAGAACGAAAAGTGATTAGAATAAGCCTTGGGATGCACAAAATGACGTAAATGTTAAATGAATGACACAAATGCACTTATCGGATAAACTACATTCTTTAAGAAGGAAAACTGATTATCATAAGCCTTGGGATGCACAAAATGACGAAATTGTTCATCCAATGACACAAATGCACTTTTTGGATAAACTACATTCCTTAAGAACTATAAGTGATTAGAATAAGCCTTGGGATGCACAAAATGACGTAAATGTTAAATTAATGACACAAACGCACTTATTGGATGAACTACATTCCTTAAGTACGAAAAGTGATTAGAATAAGCATTGGGATGCACAAAATGACGTAAATGTTAAATTAATGACACAAACGCACTTATTGGATGAACTACATTCTTTAAGAACAAAAAGTAATTAGAATAAGCTTGGGATGCACAAAATGACGTAAATGTTCATCCAATGACACAAACACACTTATTGGATGAACTACATTCCTTAAGAACGAAAAGTGATTAGAATAAACCTTGGGATGCACAAAATGACGTAAATGTTAAATTAATGACACAAACGCACTTATTGAATGAACTACATTCTATAAGAACGAAAAGTGATTAGAATAAACCTTGGGATGCACAAAATGACGTAAATGTTAAATGAATGACACAAACGCACTTATTGGATGAACTACATTACTTAAGAACGAAAAGTGATTAGAATAAGCCTTGGGATGCACAAAATGACGTAAATGTTAAATGAATGACACAAATGCACTTATCAGATAAACTACATTCTTTAAGAAGGAAAACTGATTATCATAAGCCTTGGGATGCACAAAATGACGAAATTGTTCATCCAATGACACAAATGCACTTTTTGGATAAACTACATTCCTTAAGAACTATAAGTGATTAGAATAAGCCTTGGGATGCACAAAATGACGTAAATGTTAAATTAATGACACAAACGCACTTATTGGATGAACTACATTCCTTAAGAACGAAAAGTGATTAGGATAAGCATTGGGATGCACAAAATGACCTAAATATTAAATTAATAACACAAACGTACTTATTGGACAAACTGCTTTCCATAAGAAAAAAAAATGGATTAGAATAAGCCTTGGGATGCACAAAAAGCATAAATGTTCATCCAATGACACAAACGCACTTATTAGATAAACTACATTCCTTAAGAACTAAAAGTGATTCGAATAAGCCTTGGGATGCACAAAATGACGTAAATGTTAAATTAATGACACAAACGCACTTATTGGATGAACTACATTCCTTAAGAACGAAAAGTGATTAGAATAAACCTTGGGATGCACAAAATGACGTAAATGTTAAATGAATGACACAAACGCACTTATTGGATGAACTACATTACTTAAGAACGAAAAGTGATTAGAATAAGCCTTGGGATGCACAAAATGACGTAAAAGTTAAATGAATGACACAAATGCACTTATCGGATAAACTACATTCTTTAAGAAGGAAAACTGATTATCATAAGCCTTGGGATGCACAAAATGACGTAATTGTTCATCCAATGACACAAATGCACTTATTGGATGAACTACATTCCTTAAGTACGAAAAGTGATTAGAATAAGCATTGGGATGCACAAAATGACGTAAATGTTAAATTAATGACACAAACGCACTTATTGGATGAACTACATTCTTTAAGAACAAAAAGTGATTAGAATAAGCTTGGGATGCACAAAATGACGTAAATGTTCATCCAATGACACAAACACACTTATTGGATGAACTACATTCCTTAAGAACGAAAAGTGATTAGAATAAACCTTGGGATGCACAAAATGACGTAAATGTTAAATTAATGACACAAACGCACTTAGTGAATGAACTACATTCTATAAGAACGAAAAGTGATTAGAATAAACCTTGGGATGCACAAAATGACGTAAATGTTAAATGAATGACACAAATGCACTTATTGGATGAACTACATTACTTAAGAACGAAAAGTGATTAGAATAAGCCTTGGGATGCACAAAATGACGTAAATGTTAAATGAATGACACAAATGCACTTATCGGATAAACTACATTCTTTAAGAAGGAAAACTGATTATCATAAGCATTGGGATGCACAAAATGACGTAAATGTTCATCCAATGACACAAACGCACTTATTAGATAAACTACATTCCTTAAGAACTAAAAGTGATTCGAATAAGCCTTGGGATGCACAAAATGACGTAAATGTTAAATTAATGACACAAACGCACTTATTGGATGAACTACATTCTTTAAGAACAAAAAGTGATTAGAATAAGCTTGGGATGCACAAAATGACGTAAATGTTCATCCAATGACACAAACACACTTATTGGGTGAACTACATTCCTTAAGAACGAAAAGTGATTAGAATAAACCTTGGGATGCACAAAATGACGTAAATGTTAAATTAATGACACAAACGCACTTATTGAATGAACTACATTCTATAAGAACGAAAAGTGATTAGAATAAACCTTGGGATGCACAAAATGACGTAAATGTTAAATGAATGACACAAATGCACTTATTGGATGAACTACATTACTTAAGAACGAAAAGTGATTAGAATAAGCCTTGGGATGCACAAAATGACGTAAATGTTAAATGAATGACACAAATGCACTTATCGGATAAACTACATTCTTTAAGAAGGAAAACTGATTATCATAAGCATTGGGATGCACAAAATGACGTAAATGTTCATCCAATGACACAAACGCACTTATTAGATAAACTCCATTCGTTAAGAACTAAAAGTGATTCGAATAAGCCTTGGGATGCACAAAATGACGTAAATGTTAAATTAATGACACAAACGCACTTATTGGATGAACTACATTCCTTAAGAACGAAAAGTGATTAGAATAAACCTTGGGATGCACAAAATGACGTAAATGTTAAATGAATGACACAAACGCACTTATTGGATGAACTACATTACTTAAGAACGAAAAATGATTAGAATAAGCCTTGGGATGCACAAAATGACGTAAATGTTAAATGAATGACACAAATGCACTTATCGGATAAACTACATTCTTTAAGAAGGAAAACTGATTATCATAAGCCTTGGGATGCACAAAATGACGTAATTGTTCATCCAATGACACAAATGCACTTATTGGATGAACTACATTCCTTAAGTACGAAAAGTGATTAGAATAAGCATTGGGATGCACAAAATGACGTAAATGTTAAATTAATGACACAAACGCACTTATTGGATGAACTACATTCCTTAAGAACGAAAAGTGATTAGAATAAACCTTGGGATGCACAAAATGACGTAAATGTTAAATGAATGACACAAACGCACTTATTGGATGAACTACATTACTTAAGAACGAAAAGTGATTAGAATAAGCCTTGGGATGCACAAAATGACGTAAATGTTAAATGAATGACACAAATCACTTATCGGATAAACTACATTCTTTAAGAAGGAAAACTGATTATCATAAGCCTTGGGATGCACAAAATGACGTAATTGTTCATCCAATGACACAAATGCACTTATTGGATGAACTACATTCCTTAAGTACGAAAAGTGATTAGAATAAGCATTGGGATGCACAAAATGACGTAAATGTTAAATTAATGACACAAACGCACTTATTGGATGAACTACATTCCTTAAGAACGAAAAGTGATTAGGATAAGCATTGGGATGCACAAAATGACCTAAATATTAAATTAATAACACAAACGTACTTATTGGACAAACTGCTTTCCATAAGAAAAAAAAATGGATTAGAATAAGCCTTGGGATGCACAAAAAGACGTAAATGTTCATCCAATGACACAAACGCACTTATTAGATAAACTACATTCCTTAAGAACTAAAAGTGATTCGAATAAGCCTTGGGATGCACAAAATGACGTAAATGTTAAATTAATGACACAAACGCACTTATTGGATGAACTACATTCCTTAAGAACGAAAAGTGATTAGAATAAACCTTGGGATGCACAAAATGACGTAAATGTTAAATGAATGACACAAACGCACTTATTGGATGAACTACATTACTTAAGAACGAAAAGTGATTAGCATAAGCCTTGGGATGCACAAAATGACGTAAATGTTAAATGAATGACACAAATGCACTTATCGGATAAACTACATTCTTTAAGAAGGAAAACTGATTATCATAAGCCTTGGGATGCACAAAATGACGTAATTGTTCATCCAATGACACAAATGCACTTATTGGATGAACTACATTCCTTAAGTACGAAAAGTGATTAGAATAAGCATTGGGATGCACAAAATGATGTAAATGTTAAATTAATAACACAAACGCACTTATTGGATGAACTACATTCTGTAAGTACGAAAATTGATTAGGATAAGCATTGGGATGCACAAAATGACCTAAATGTTAAATTAATAACACAAACGTACTTATTGGACAAACTGCTTTCCATAAGAAAAAAAATGGATTAGAATAAGCCTTGGGATGCACAAAAAGACGTAAATGTTCATCCAATGACACAAACGCACTTATTAGATAAACTACATTCCTTAAGAACTAAAAGTGATTCGAATAAGCCTTGGGATGCACAAAATGACGTAAATGTTAAATTAATGACACAAACGCACTTATTGGATGAACTACATTCTTTAAGAACAAAAAGTGATTAGAATAAGCTTGGGATGCACAAAATGACGTAAATGTTCATCCAATGACACAAACACACTTATTGGATGAACTACATTCCTTAAGAACGAAAAGTGATTAGAATAAACCTTGGGATGCACAAAATGACGTAAATGATAAATTAATGACACAAACGCACTTATTGGATGAACTACATTCCTTAAGAACGAAAAGTGATTAGAATAAACTTTGGGATGCACAAAATGACGTAAATGTTAAATGAATGACACAAATGCACTTATTGGATGAACTACATTCCTTAAGTACGAAAAGTGATTAGAATAAGCATTGGGATGCACAAAATGACGTAAATTAATGACACAAACGCACTTATTGGATGAACTACATTCTGTAAGTACGAAAATTGATTAGGATAAGCATTGGGATGCACAAAATGACCTAAATGTTAAATTAATAACACAAACGTACTTATTGGACAAACTGCTTTCCATAAGAAAAAAAATGGATTGGAATAAGCCTTGGGATGCACAAAAAAACGTAAATGTTCATCCAATGACACAAACGCACTTATTAGATAAACTACATTCCTTAAGAACTAAAAATGATTCGAATAAGCCTTGGGATGCACAAAATGACGTAAATGTTAAATTAATGACACAAACGCACTTATTGGATGAATTACATTCCTTAAGAACGAAAAGTGATTAGAATAAACCTTGGGATGCACAAAATGACGTAAATGTTAAATGAATGACACAAACGCACTTATTGGATGAACTACATTCCTTAAGAACGAAAAGTGATTAGAATAAACCTTGGGATGCACAAAATGACGTAAATGGTAAATGAATGACACAAACGCACTTATTGGATGAACTACATTACTTAAGAACGAAAAGTGATTAGAATAAGCCTTGGGATGCACAAAATGACGTAAATGGTAAATGAATGACACAAATGCACTTATCGGATAAACTACATTATTTAAGAAGGAAAACTGATTATCATAAGCCTTGGGATGCACAAAATGACGTAATTGTTCATCCAATGACTCAAATGCACTTATTGGATGAACTACATTCCTTAAGTACGAAAAGTGATTAGAATAAGCATTGGGATGCACAAAATGACGTAAATGTTAAATTAATGACACAAACGCACTTATTGGATGAATTACATTCCTTAAGAACGAAAAGTGATTAGAATAAACCTTGGGATGCACAAAATGACGTAAATGTTAAATGAATGACACAAACGCACTTATCGGATGAACTACATTCCTTAAGAACGAAAAATGATTAGAATAAACCTTGGGATGCACAAAATGACGTAAATGTTAAATGAATGACACAAATGCACTTATTGGATGAACTACATTACTTAAGAACGAAAAGTGATTAGAATAAGCCTTGGGATGCACAAAATGACGTAAATGTTAAATGAATGACACAAATGCACTTATCGGATAAACTACATTCTTTAAGAAGGAAAACTGATTATCATAAGCATTGGGATGCACAAAATGACGTAAATGTTCATCCAATGACACAAACGCACTTATTAGATAAACTACATTCCTTAAGAACTAAAAGTGATTCGAATAAGCCTTGGGATGCACAAAATGACGTAAATGTTAAATTAATGACACAAACGCACTTATTGGATGAACTACATTCTTTAAGAACAAAAAGTGATTAGAATAAGCTTGGGATGCACAAAATGACGTAAATGTTCATCCAATGACACAAACACACTTATTGGATGAACTACATTCCTTAAGAACGAAAAGTGATTAGAATAAGCATTGGGATGCACAAAATGACGTAAATGTTAAATTAATGACACAAACGCACTTATTGGATGAACTACATTCTTTAAGAACAAAAAGTGATTAGAATAAGCTTGGGATGCACAAAATGACGTAAATGTTCATCCAATGACACAAACACACTTATTGGATGAACTACATTCCTTAAGAACGAAAAGTGATTAGAATAAACCTTGGGATGCACAAAATGACGTAAATGTTAAATTAATGACACAAACGCACTTATTGAATGAACTACATTCTATAAGAACAAAAAGTGATTAGAATAAACCTTGGGATGCACAAAATGACGTAAATGTTAAATGAATGACACAAACGCACTTATTGGATGAACTACATTACTTAAGAACGAAAAGTGATTAGAATAAGCCTTGGGATGCACAAAATGACGTAAATGTTAAATGAATGACACAAATGCACTTATCGGATAAACTACATTCTTTAAGAAGGAAAACTGATTATCATAAGCCTTGGGATGCACAAAATGACGAAATTGTTCATCCAATGACACAAATGCACTTTTTGGATAAACTACATTCCTTAAGAACTATAAGTGATTAGAATAAGCCTTGGGATGCACAAAATGACGTAAATGTTAAATGAATGACACAAATGCACTTATCGGATAAACTACATTCTTTAAGAAGGAAAACTGATTATCATAAGCATTGGGATGCACAAAATGACGTAAATGTTCATCCAATGACACAAACGCACTTATTAGATAAACTACATTCCTTAAGAACTAAAAGTGATTCGAATAAGCCTTGGGATGCACAAAATGACGTAAATGTTAAATTAATGACACAAACGCACTTATTGGATGAACTACATTCTTTAAGAACAAAAAGTGATTAGAATAAGCTTGGGATGCACAAAATGACGTAAATGTTCATCCAATGACACAAACACACTTATTGGGTGAACTACATTCCTTAAGAACGAAAAGTGATTAGAATAAACCTTGGGATGCACAAAATGACGTAAATGTTAAATTAATGACACAAACGCACTTATTGAATGAACTACATTCTATAAGAACGAAAAGTGATTAGAATAAACCTTGGGATGCACAAAATGACGTAAATGTTAAATGAATGACACAAATGCACTTATTGGATGAACTACATTACTTAAGAACGAAAAGTGATTAGAATAAGCCTTGGGATGCACAAAATGACGTAAATGTTAAATGAATGACACAAATGCACTTATCGGATAAACTACATTCTTTAAGAAGGAAAACTGATTATCATAAGCATTGGGATGCACAAAATGACGTAAATGTTCATCCAATGACACAAACGCACTTATTAGATAAACTCCATTCGTTAAGAACTAAAAGTGATTCGAATAAGCCTTGGGATGCACAAAATGACGTAAATGTTAAATTAATGACACAAACGCACTTATTGGATGAACTACATTCCTTAAGAACGAAAAGTGATTAGAATAAACCTTGGGATGCACAAAATGACGTAAATGTTAAATGAATGACACAAACGCACTTATTGGATGAACTACATTACTTAAGAACGAAAAGTGATTAGCATAAGCCTTGGGATGCACAAAATGACGTAAATGTTAAATGAATGACACAAATGCACTTATCGGATAAACTACATTCTTTAAGAAGGAAAACTGATTATCATAAGCCTTGGGATGCACAAAATGACGTAATTGTTCATCCAATGACACAAATGCACTTATTGGATGAACTACATTCCTTAAGTACGAAAAGTGATTAGAATAAGCATTGGGATGCACAAAATGATGTAAATGTTAAATTAATAACACAAACGCACTTATTGGATGAACTACATTCTGTAAGTACGAAAATTGATTAGGATAAGCATTGGGATGCACAAAATGACCTAAATGTTAAATTAATAACACAAACGTACTTATTGGACAAACTGCTTTCCATAAGAAAAAAAATGGATTAGAATAAGCCTTGGGATGCACAAAAAGACGTAAATGTTCATCCAATGACACAAACGCACTTATTAGATAAACTACATTCCTTAAGAACTAAAAGTGATTCGAATAAGCCTTGGGATGCACAAAATGACGTAAATGTTAAATTAATGACACAAACGCACTTATTGGATGAACTACATTCTTTAAGAACAAAAAGTGATTAGAATAAGCTTGGGATGCACAAAATGACGTAAATGTTCATCCAATGACACAAACACACTTATTGGATGAACTACATTCCTTAAGAACGAAAAGTGATTAGAATAAACCTTGGGATGCACAAAATGACGTAAATGATAAATTAATGACACAAACGCACTTATTGGATGAACTACATTCCTTAAGAACGAAAAGTGATTAGAATAAACTTTGGGATGCACAAAATGACGTAAATGTTAAATGAATGACACAAATGCACTTATTGGATGAACTACATTCCTTAAGTACGAAAAGTGATTAGAATAAGCATTGGGATGCACAAAATGACGTAAATTAATGACACAAACGCACTTATTGGATGAACTACATTCTGTAAGTACGAAAATTGATTAGGATAAGCATTGGGATGCACAAAATGACCTAAATGTTAAATTAATAACACAAACGTACTTATTGGACAAACTGCTTTCCATAAGAAAAAAAATGGATTGGAATAAGCCTTGGGATGCACAAAAAAACGTAAATGTTCATCCAATGACACAAACGCACTTATTAGATAAACTACATTCCTTAAGAACTAAAAATGATTCGAATAAGCCTTGGGATGCACAAAATGACGTAAATGTTAAATTAATGACACAAACGCACTTATTGGATGAATTACATTCCTTAAGAACGAAAAGTGATTAGAATAAACCTTGGGATGCACAAAATGACGTAAATGTTAAATGAATGACACAAACGCACTTATTGGATGAACTACATTCCTTAAGAACGAAAAGTGATTAGAATAAACCTTGGGATGCACAAAATGACGTAAATGGTAAATGAATGACACAAACGCACTTATTGGATGAACTACATTACTTAAGAACGAAAAGTGATTAGAATAAGCCTTGGGATGCACAAAATGACGTAAATGGTAAATGAATGACACAAATGCACTTATCGGATAAACTACATTATTTAAGAAGGAAAACTGATTATCATAAGCCTTGGGATGCACAAAATGACGTAATTGTTCATCCAATGACTCAAATGCACTTATTGGATGAACTACATTCCTTAAGTACGAAAAGTGATTAGAATAAGCATTGGGATGCACAAAATGACGTAAATGTTAAATTAATGACACAAACGCACTTATTAGATGAACTACATTCTTTAAGAACAAAAAGTGATTAGAATAAGCTTGGGATGCACAAAATGACGTAAATGTTCATCCAATGACACAAACACACTTATTGGATGAACTACATTCCTTAAGAACGAAAAGTGATTAGAATAAACCTTGGGATGCACAAAATGACGTAAATGTTAAATTAATGACACAAACGCACTTATTGGATGAACTACATTCTGTAAGTACGAAAATTGATTAGGATAAGCATTGGGATGCACAAAATGACCTAAATGTTAAATTAATAACACAAACGTACTTATTGGACAAACTGCTTTCCATAAGAAAAAAAATGGATTAGAATAAGCCTTGGGATGCACAAAAAGACGTAAATGTTCATCCAATGACACAAACGCACTTATTAGATAAACTACATTCCTTAAGAACTAAAAGTGATTCGAATAAGCCTTGGGATGCACAAAATGACGTAAATGTTAAATTAATGACACAAACGCACTTATTGGATGAACTACATTCTTTAAGAACAAAAAGTGATTAGAATAAGCTTGGGATGCACAAAATGACGTAAATGTTCATCCAATGACACAAACACACTTATTGGATGAACTACATTCCTTAAGAACGAAAAGTGATTAGAATAAGCATTGGGATGCACAAAATGACGTAAATGTTAAATTAATGACACAAACGCACTTATTGGATGAACTACATTCTTTAAGAACAAAAAGTGATTAGAATAAGCTTGGGATGCACAAAATGACGTAAATGTTCATCCAATGACACAAACACACTTATTGGATGAACTACATTCCTTAAGAACGAAAAGTGATTAGAATAAACCTTGGGATGCACAAAATGACGTAAATGTTAAATTAATGACACAAACGCACTTATTGAATGAACTACATTCTATAAGAACAAAAAGTGATTAGAATAAACCTTGGGATGCACAAAATGACGTAAATGTTAAATGAATGACACAAACGCACTTATTGGATGAACTACATTACTTAAGAACGAAAAGTGATTAGAATAAGCCTTGGGATGCACAAAATGACGTAAATGTTAAATGAATGACACAAATGCACTTATCGGATAAACTACATTCTTTAAGAAGGAAAACTGATTATCATAAGCCTTGGGATGCACAAAATGACGAAATTGTTCATCCAATGACACAAATGCACTTTTTGGATAAACTACATTCCTTAAGAACTATAAGTGATTAGAATAAGCCTTGGGATGCACAAAATGACGTAAATGTTAAATGAATGACACAAATGCACTTATCGGATAAACTACATTCTTTAAGAAGGAAAACTGATTATCATAAGCATTGGGATGCACAAAATGACGTAAATGTTCATCCAATGACACAAACGCACTTATTAGATAAACTACATTCCTTAAGAACTAAAAGTGATTCGAATAAGCCTTGGGATGCACAAAATGACGTAAATGTTAAATTAATGACACAAACGCACTTATTGGATGAACTACATTCTTTAAGAACAAAAAGTGATTAGAATAAGCTTGGGATGCACAAAATGACGTAAATGTTCATCCAATGACACAAACACACTTATTGGGTGAACTACATTCCTTAAGAACGAAAAGTGATTAGAATAAACCTTGGGATGCACAAAATGACGTAAATGTTAAATTAATGACACAAACGCACTTATTGAATGAACTACATTCTATAAGAACGAAAAGTGATTAGAATAAACCTTGGGATGCACAAAATGACGTAAATGTTAAATGAATGACACAAATGCACTTATTGGATGAACTACATTACTTAAGAACGAAAAGTGATTAGAATAAGCCTTGGGATGCACAAAATGACGTAAATGTTAAATGAATGACACAAATGCACTTATCGGATAAACTACATTCTTTAAGAAGGAAAACTGATTATCATAAGCATTGGGATGCACAAAATGACGTAAATGTTCATCCAATGACACAAACGCACTTATTAGATAAACTCCATTCGTTAAGAACTAAAAGTGATTCGAATAAGCCTTGGGATGCACAAAATGACGTAAATGTTAAATTAATGACACAAACGCACTTATTGGATGAACTACATTCCTTAAGAACGAAAAGTGATTAGAATAAACCTTGGGATGCACAAAATGACGTAAATGTTAAATGAATGACACAAACGCACTTATTGGATGAACTACATTACTTAAGAACGAAAAATGATTAGAATAAGCCTTGGGATGCACAAAATGACGTAAATGTTAAATGAATGACACAAATGCACTTATCGGATAAACTACATTCTTTAAGAAGGAAAACTGATTATCATAAGCCTTGGGATGCACAAAATGACGTAATTTTTCATCCAATGACACAAATGCACTTATTGGATGAACTACATTCCTTAAGTACGAAAAGTGATTAGAATAAGCATTGGGATGCACAAAATGACGTAAATGTTAAATGAATGACACAAATGCACTTATCGGATAAACTACATTCTTTAAGAATGAAAACTGATTATCATAAGCCTTGGGATGCACAAAATGACGTAAATGATCATCCAATGACACAAACACACTTATTGGATGAACTACATTCCTTAAAAACGAAAGGTGATTATAATAAGCCTTGGGATGCACAAAATGACGTAAATGTTCATCTAATGACACAAACGCACTTATTGGATGAACTATATTCCTTAAGTGCGAAAAGTGATTAGAATAAGCATTGGGATGCACAAAATGACGTACATGTTATATTAATGACACTAACACACTTATTGGATGAACTATATTCCTTAACAACGAAAAGTGATTAGAATAGGCATTGGGATGCACAAAATGACGTAAATGTTAAATTAATGACAGAAACCCACTTATTGGATGAACTAAATTCCTTAAGAACGAAAAGTGATTAGAATAAGCCTTGGCATGCACAAAATGACGTAAATATTAAATTAATGACACAAACTCACTTATTGGATGAACTACATTCCTTAAAAACGAAAAGTGATTAGAATAAGCCTTGGGATGCACAAAATGACGTAAATCATCATCCAATGAAACAAACGTACTTATTGGACGAGCTACATTCCTTATGAACGAAAAGTGATTAGAATAAGACTTGGGATGCCCAAAATGAAGTAAATGTTAAATTAATGACATAAACGAACATCTTGGATGAACTCCATTCCTTAAGAAAGAAAATTTATTAGAATAGGCATTGGCATCCAAAAAATGACGTAAATGTTAAATTAATGACACAAACGAATTTATTGGATGAACTACAGTCCTTAAGAATGAAAAGTTATTTGAAAAAGCCTTGGGATGCACAAAATGACGGAAATGTTCATCCAATGACACTATGACAATTGTTGGATGAACTACATTCTGTAAGAACGAAAAGTGATTAGAATAAGCCTTGGGTTGCACAAAATGACGTAAATGTTAAATTAATGACACAAACACACTTATCGGATGAACTACATTCCTTCAGAATGAAGAGTGAAAAGAATAAGCCTTGGGATGCACAAAATGACGTAAATGATCATCCAATAACACAAACGCACTTATTGGATGAACTACATTCCTTAAGAACGAAAAGTGATTAGAATAAGCCTTGGGATGCACAAAATGTCGTAAATGTTAAATTAATGACACAAACACACTTATTAGATGAACTACATTCGTTAAGTATGAAAATTGATTAAGATCAGCATTGGGATGCACAAAATGACGTAAATGTTAAATTAATGACACAAACGCACTTATTGGATGAACTATATTCCTTAAGAACAAAAATTGATTATAATAAGCCTTGGGATGCACAAAATGACGTAAATGTTCATCTAATGACACAAATGCACTTATTGGATGAACTACATTCCTTAAGTACGAAAAGTGATTAGAATAAGCCTTGGGATGCACAAAATGACGTAGACGTTAAGTTAATGACACATACGCACTTATTAGATGAACTACAATCCTTAAGTTTGAAAATTGATTAGGATAAGCATTGGGATGCACAAAATGACGTAAATATTAAATTAATGACACAAACGCACTTATTGGATGAACTACATTCCTTAAGAACGAAAATTGATTATATTAAGCCTTGGGATGCACAAAATGACATAAATGTTCATCCAATGACACAAACACACTTATTGGATGAACTACATTCCTTAAGTACGAAAAGTGATTAGAATAAGCATTGGGATGCACAAAATGACGTAAATGTTAAATTAATGACACAAACGAACATATTGAATGAACTCCATTCCTTAAGAATGAAAAGTTATTAGAATACGCATTGGCATCCATAAAATGGCGTAAATGTTAAATTAATGACACACACGCACTTATTTGATGAACTACATTCCTTAAGCATGAAAAGTTATTAGAAAAAGCCTTGGGATGCACAAAATAAAGTAAATGATCATCCAATGACACAAATGCACTTATTGGATGAACTACATTCCTTAAGAACGAAAAGTAATTAGAATAAGCCTTGGGATGCACAAAATGACGTAAATGTTAAATTAATGACACAAACGAACATCTTGGATGAACTCCATTCCTTAAGAAAGAAAAGTGATTAGAATAGGCATTGGCATCCACAAAATGACGTAAATGTTAAATTAATGACACAAACGAACTTATTGGATGAACTACAGTCTTTAAGAATGAAAAGTTATTTGAAAAAGCCTTGGGATGCACAAAATGACGGAAATGTTCATCCAATGACACTATGACACTTGTTGGATGAACTACATTCTGTAAGAACGAAAAGTGATTAGAATAAGCCTTGGGTTGCACAAAATGACGTAAATGTTAAATTAATGACACAAACGCACTTATCGGATGAACTACATTCCTTCAGAACGAAGAGTGATAAGAATAAGCCTTGGGATGCACAAAATGACGTAAATGATCATCCAATAACACAAACGCACTTATTGGATGAACTACATTCCTTAAGAACAAAAAGTGATTAGAATAAGCCTTGGAATGCACAAAATGACGTAAATGTTAAATTAATGACACAAACACACTTATTAGATGAACTACATTCGTTAAGTATGAAAATTGATTAAGATAAGCATTGGGATGCACAAAATGACGTAAATGTTAAATTAATGACACAAACGCACTTATTGGATGAACTATATTCCTTAAGAACAAAAATTGATTATAATAAGCCTTGGGATGCACAAAATGACGTAAATGTTCATCTAATGACACAAATGCACTTATTGGATGAACTACATTCCTTAAGTACGAAAAGTGATTAGAATAAGCATTGGGATGCACAAAATGACGTAGACGTTAAATTAATGACACATACGCACTTATTAGATGAACTACAATCCTTAAGTTTGAAAATTGATTAGGATAAGCATTGGGATGCACAAAATGACGTAAATGTTAAATTAATGACACAAACGCACTTATTGGATGAACTACATTCCTTAAGAACGAAAATTGATTATATTAAGCCTTGGGATGCACAAAATGACATAAATGTTCATCCAATGACACAAACACACTTATTGGATGAACTACATTCCTTAAGTACGAAAAGTGATTAGAATAAGCATTGGGATGCACAAAATGACGTAAATGTTAAATTAATGACACAAACGAACATATTGAATGAACTCCATTCCTTAAGAATGAAAAGTTATTAGAATACGCATTGGCATCCATAAAATGGCGTAAATGTTAAATTAATGACACACACGCACTTATTTGATGAACTACATTCCTTAAGAATGAAAAGTTATTAGAAAAAGCCTTGGGATGCACAAAATAAAGTAAATGATCATCCAATGACACAAATGCACTTATTGGATGAACTACATTCTTTAAGAACGAAAAGTAATTAGAATAAGCCTTGGGATGCACAAAATGACGTAAATGTTAAATTAATGACACAAACGAACATCTTGGATGAACTCCATTCCTTAAGAAAGAAAAGTGATTAGAATAGGCATTGGCATCCACAAAATGACGTAAATGTTAAATTAATGACACAAACGAACTTATTGGATGAACTACAGTCTTTAAGAATGAAAAGTTATTTGAAAAAGCCTTGGGATGCACAAAATGACGGAAATGTTCATCCAATGACACTATGACACTTGTTGGATGAACTACATTCTGTAAGAACGAAAAGTGATTAGAATAAGCCTTGGGTTGCACAAAATGACGTAAATGTTAAATTAATGACACAAACGCACTTATCGGATGAACTACATTCCTTCAGAACGAAGAGTGATAAGAATAAGCCTTGGGATGCACAAAATGACGTAAATGATCATCCAATAACACAAACGCACTTATTGGATGAACTACATTCCTTAAGAACAAAAAGTGATTAGAATAAGCCTTGGAATGCACAAAATGACGTAAATGTTAAATTAATGACACAAACACACTTATTAGATGAACTACATTCGTTAAGTATGAAAATTGATTAAGATAAGCATTGGGATGCACAAAATGACGTAAATGTTAAATTAATGACACAAACGCACTTATTGGATGGACTATATTCCTTAAGAACAAAAATTGATTATAATAAGCCTTGGGATGCACAAAATGACGTAAATGTTCATCTAATGACACAAATGCACTTATTGGATGAACTACATTCCTTAAGTACGAAAAGTGATTAGAATAAGCATTGGGATGCACAAAATGACGTAGACGTTAAATTAATGACACATACGCACTTATTAGATGAACTACAATCCTTAAGTTTGAAAATTGATTAGGATAAGCATTGGGATGCACAAAATGACGTAAATGTTAAATTAATGACACAAACGCACTTATTGGATGAACTACATTCCTTAAGAACGAAAATTGATTATATTAAGCCTTGGGATGCACAAAATGACATAAATGTTCATCCAATGACACAAACACACTTATTGGATGAACTACATTCCTTAAGTACGAAAAGTGATTAGAATAAGCATTGGGATGCACAAAATGACGTAAATGTTAAATTAATGACACAAACGAACATATTGAATGAACTCCATTCCTTAAGAATGAAAAGTTATTAGAATACGCATTGGCATCCATAAAATGGCGTAAATGTTAAATTAATGACACACACGCACTTATTTGATGAACTACATTCCTTAAGAATGAAAAGTTATTAGAAAAAGCCTTGGGATGCACAAAATAAAGTAAATGATCATCCAATGACACAAATGCACTTATTGGATGAACTACATTCCTTAAGAACGAAAAGTAATTAGAATAAGCCTTGGGATGCACAAAATGACGTAAATGTTAAATTAATGACACAAACGAACATCTTGGATGAACTCCATTCCTTAAGAAAGAAAAGTGATTAGAATAGGCATTGGCATCCACAAAATGACTTAAATGTTAAATTAATGACACAAACGAACTTATTGGATGAACTACAGTCCTTAAGAATGAAAAGTTATTTGAAAAAGCCTTGGGATGCACAAAATGACGGAAATGTTCATCCAATGACACTATGACACTTGTTGGATGAACTACATTCTGTAAGAACGAAAAGTGATTAGAATAAGCCTTGGGTTGCACAAAATGACGTAAATGTTAAATTAATGACACAAACGCACTTATCGGATGAACTACATTCCTTCAGAACGAAGAGTGATAAGAATAAGCCTTGGGATGCACAAAATGACGTAAATGATCATCCAATAACACAAACGCACTTATTGGATGAACTACATTCCTTAAGAACAAAAAGTGATTAGAATAAGCCTTGGAATGCACAAAATGACGTAAATGTTAAATTAATGACACAAACACACTTATTAGATGAACTACATTCGTTAAGTATGAAAATTGATTAAGATAAGCATTGGGATGCACAAAATGACGTAAATGTTAAATTAATGACACAAACGCACTTATTGGATGAACTATATTCCTTAAGAACAAAAATTGATTATAATAAGCCTTGGGATGCACAAAATGACGTAAATGTTCATCTAATGACACAAATGCACTTATTGGATGAACTACATTCCTTAAGTACGAAAAGTGATTAGAATAAGCATTGGGATGCACAAAATGACGTAGACGTTAAATTAATGACACATACGCACTTATTAGATGAACTACATTCCTTAAGTTTGAAAATTGATTAGGAAAAGCATTGGGTTGCACAAAATGACGTCAATGTTAAATTAATGACACAAACGCACTTATTGGATGAACTACATTCCTTAAGAACGAAAATTGATTATATTAAGCATTGGGATGCACAAAATGACTTAAATGTTAAATTAATGACACAAACGCACTTATTGGATGAACTAAATTCCTTAAGAACAAAAATTGATTATAAGAAGCCTTGGGTTGCACAAAATGACGTAAATGTTCATCTAATGACACAAATGCACTTATTGGATGAACTACATTCCTTAAGTACGAAAAGTGATTAGAATAAGCATTGGGATGCACAAAATGACGTAGACGTTAAATTAATGACACATACGCACTTATTAGATGAACTACATTCCTTAAGTTTGAAAATTGATTAGGATAAGCATTGGGATGCACAAAATGACGTAAATGTTAAATTAATGACACAAACGCACTTATTGGATGAACTACATTCCTTAAGAACGAAAATTGATTATATTAAGCCGTGGGATGCACAAAATGACATAAATGTTCATCCAATGACATAAACACACTTATTGGATGAACTACATTCCTTAAGTATGAAAATTGATTAAGATAAGCATTGGGATGCACAAAATGACTTAAATGTTAAATTAATGACACAAACGCACTTATTGGATGAACTATATTCTTTAAGAACAAAAATTGATTATAATAAGCCTTGGGTTGCACAAAATGACGTAATTGTTCATCTAATGACACAAATGCACTTATTGGATGAACTACATTCCTTAAAAACGAAAAGTGATTAGAATAAGCCTTGGGATGCACAAAATGACGTAAATGATCATCCAATGACACAAACGTACTTATTGGACGAGCTACATTCCTTAAGAACGAAAAGTGATTAGAATAAGACTTGGGATGCCCAAAATGACGTAAATGTTAAATTAATGACACAAACGAACATCTTGGATGAACTCCATTCCTTAAGAAAGAAAAGTGATTAGAATAGGCATTGGCATCCACAAAATGACGTAAATGTTAAATTAATGACACAAACAAACTTATTGGATGAACTACATTCCTTAAGAATGAAAAGTTATTTGGAAAAGCATTGGGATGCACAAAATGACGTAAATGTTCATCCAATGACACTATGACACTCGTTGGATGCACTACATTCCGTAAGAACGAAAAGTGATTAGAATAAGCCTTGGGTTGCACAAAATGACGTAAATGTTAAATTAATGACACAAACGCACT
Organism: Cicer cuneatum; assembly: GCA_037974295.1. NCBI lineage: Eukaryota > Viridiplantae > Streptophyta > Magnoliopsida > Fabales > Fabaceae > Cicer > Cicer cuneatum. The sequence goes on along the minus strand of JBBPBO010000005.1, from coordinate 49,616,289 downwards.
TATCGGATGAACTACATTCCTTCAGAACGAAGAGTGATAAGAATAAGCCTTGGGATGCACAAAATGATGTAAATGATCATCCAATGACACAAACGCACTTATTGGATGAACTACATTCCTTAAGAACGAAAAGTGATTAGAATAAGCCTTGGGATGCACAAAATGACGTAAATGTTAAATTAATGACACAAACACACTTATTAGATGAACTACATTCCTTAAGTATGAAAATTGATTAAGATAAGCAATGGGATGCACAAAATGACGTAAATGTTAAATTTATGACACAAACGCACTTATTGGATGAACTACGTTCCTTAAGAACGAAAATTGATTATATTAAGCCTTGGGATGCACAAAATGACATAAATGTTCATCCAATCACACAAACACACTTATTGGATGAACTACATTCCTTAAGTACGAAAGGTGATTAGAATAAGCATTGGGATGCACAAAATGACGTAAATGTTCATCCAATGACACTATGACACTCGTTGGATGCACTACATTCCGTAAGAACGAAAAGTGATTAGAATAAGCCTTGGGTTGCACAAAATGACGTAAATGTTAAATTAATGACACAAACGCACTTATCGGATGAACTACATTCCTTAAGAATGAAAAGTTATTAGAATAGGCATTGGCAACCATAAAATGGCGTAAATGTTAAATTAATGACACACACGCACTTATTGGATGAACTACATTCCTTAAGAATGAAAAGTTATTAGAAAAAGCCGTGGGATGCACAAAATAAAGTAAATGATCATCTAATGACACAAACGCACTTATTGGATGAACTACATTCCTTAAGAACGAAAAGTGATTAGAATAAGCCTTGGGATGCACAAAATGACGTAAATGTTAAATTAATGACACAAACACACTTATTAGATGAACTACATTCCTTAAGTATGAAAATTGATTAAGATAAGCATTGGAATGCACAAAATGACTTAAATGTTAAATTAATGACACAAACGCACTTACTGGATGAACTATATTCCTTAAGAACAAAAATTGATTATAATAAGCCTTGGGTTGCACAAAATGACGTAAATGTTCATCTAATGACACAAATGCACTTATTGGATGAACTACATTCCTTAAGTACGAAAAGTGATTAGAATAAGCATTGGGATGCACAAAATGACATAGACGTTAAATTAATGACACATACGCACTTATTAGATGAACTACATTCCTTAAGTTTGAAAATTGATTAGGAAAAGCATTGGGATGCACAAAATGACGTAAATGTTAAATTAATGACACAAACGCACTTATTGGATGAACTACATTCCTTAAGAACGAAAATTGATTATATTATGCATTGGGATGCACAAAATGACGTAAATGTTAAATTAATGACACAAACTCACTTATTGGATGAACTACATTCCTTAAAAACGAAAAGTGATTAGAATAAGCCTTGGGATGCACAAAATGACGTAAATGATCATCCAATGACACAAACGTACTTAATGGACGAACTACATTCCTTAAGAACGAAAAGTGATTAGAATAAGACTTGGGATGCCCAAAATGGCGTAAATGTTAAATTAATGACACAAACGAACATCTTGGATGAACTCCATTCCTTAAGAAAGAAAAGTGATTAGAATAGGCATTGGCATCCACAAAATGACGTAAATGTTAAATTAATGACACAAACGAACTTATTGGATGAACTACATTCCTTAAGAATGAAAAGTTATTTGGAAAAGCATTGGGATGCACAAAATGACGTAAATGATCATCCAATGACACAAACGCACTTATTGGATGAACTACATTCCTTAAGAACGAAAAGTGATTAGAATAAGCCTTGGGATGCACAAAATGACGTAAATGTTAAATTAATGACACAAACACACTTATTAGATGAACTACATTCCTTAAGTATGAAAATTGAATAAGATATGCATTGGGATGCACAAAATGACGTAAATATTAAATTAATGACACAAACGCACTTATTGGATGAACTATATTCCTTAAGAACAAAAATTGATTATAATAAGCCTTGGGATGCACAAAATGACGTAAATCTTCATCTAATGACACAAATGCACTTATTGGATGAACAACATTCCTTAAGTACGAAAAGTGATTATAATAAGCATTGGGATGCACAAAATGATGTAGACGTTAAATTAATGACACATACACACTTATTAGATGAACTACATTCCTTAAGTTTGAAAATTGATTAGGATAAGCATTGGGATGCACAAAATGACGTAAATGTTAAATTAATGACACAAAAGCATTTATTGGATAAACTACATTCCTTAATTACAAAAAGTGATTAGAATAAGCATTGGGATGCACAAAATGACGTAAATGTTAAATTAATGACACAAACGCACTTATTGGATGAACTACATTCCTTAAGAATGAAAATTGATTAGAATAAGCCTTGGGATGCATAAAATGACGTAAATGTTAAATTATTGACACAAACGCACTTATTGGATGAACTACATTCCTTAAGAATGAAAAGTGATTAGAACTATAAGCCTTGCGTTGCACAAAATGACGTAAATGTTCATCCAATAGCACAAACACACTTATTGGATGAACTACATTCCTTAAGTACGAAAAGTGATTAGAATAAGCATTGGGATGCATAAAATGACGTAAATGTTAAATTATTGACACAAACGCACTTATTGGATGAACTTCATTCCTTAAGTACGAAAATTGATTATGATAAGCATTGGGATGCACAAAATGAATGTAAATGTTAGATTAATGACACAAACGCACTTATTGGATGAACTAAATTCCCTAAGAACGAAAAGTGATTAGAATATGCCTTGGGATGCACAAAATGACATAAATGTTAAATTAATGACACAAACGCACTTATTAGACGAACTATATTCCTTATGAACGAAAAATGTTAGAATAAGCCTTGGGATGCACAAAATGACGTAAATGTTAAATTAAT
>JBBPBO010000005.1:49586322-49604801 GCA_037974295.1 Cicer cuneatum | reverse complement strand
TTCCTTAAGAATGAAAAGTGATTAGAACTATAAGCCTTGCGTTGCACAAAATGACGTAAATGTTCATCCAATAGCACAAACACACTTATTGGATGAACTACATTCCTTAAGTACGAAAAGTGATTAGAATAAGCATTGGGATGCATAAAATGACATAAATGTTAAATTAGTGACACAAACGCACTTATTGGATGAACTTCATTCCTTAAGTACGAAAATTAATTATGATAAGCATTGGGATGCACAAAATGACTGTAAATGTTAGATTAATGACACAAACGCACTTATTGGATGAACTAAATTCCTTAAAAAGGAATTGTGATTAGAATAAGCCTACGGATGCACAAAATGACGTAAATGTTAAATTAATGACACAAATGCACTTCTCGGATGAACTACATTCCTTATGATCGAAAAGTGATTAGAATAAGCCTTGGGATGCAAAAAATGACGTAAATGATCATACAATGACACAAACGCACTTATTGGATGAACTACATTCCTTAAGAACGAAAAGTGATTATAATAAGCCTTGGAATGCACAAAATGACGTAAATGTTCATCTAATGACACAAACGCACTTATTGGATGAACTACATTCTATAAGTACGAAAAGTGACTAGAATAAGCATTAGGATGCACAAAATGACGTAAATGTTATATTAATGACACAAACACACTTATTGCATGAACTATATTCCTTTACAACGAAAAGTGATTAGAATAGACATTGGGATGCACAAAATGACGTAAATGTTAAATTAATGACAGAAACCCACTTATTGGATGAACTAAATTCCTTAAGAACGAAAAGTGATTAGAATAAGCCTTGGGATGCACAAAATGACGTAAATGTTAAATTAATGACACAAACTAACTTATTGGATGAACTACATTCCTTAAAAACGAAAAGTGATTAGAATAAGCCTTGGGATGCACAAAGTGACGTAAATGATCATCCAATGACACAAACGTACTTATTGGACGAACTACATTCCTTAAGAACGAAAAGTAATTAGAATAAGACTTGGGATGCCCAAAATGACATAAATATTAAATTCATGACACAAACGAACATCTTGGATGAACTCCATTCCTTAAGTAAGAAAAGTGATTAGAATAGGCATTGGCATCCACAAAATGACGTAAATCTTAAACTAATGACACAAACGAACTTATTGGATAAACTACATTCCATAAGAATGAAAATTTATTTGAAAAAGCCTTGGGATGCACAAAATGACGTAAATGTTCATCCAATGACACTATGACACTTGTTGGATGAAGTACATTCCGTAAGAACGAAAAGTGATTAGAATAAGCCTTGGGTTGCACAAAATGACGTAAATGTTAAATTAATGACACAAACGCACTTATCGGATGAACTACATTCCTTCAGAACGAAGAGTGATAAGAATAAGCCTTGGGATGCACAAAATGACGTAAATGTTAGATTAATCACACAAACGCACTTATTACATGAACTACATTCCTTAAGAACGAAAAATGATTAGAATAAGCCATGGGATGCACAAAATGACGTAAATGTTAAATTAATAACTCAAACGCATTTATTGGATAAACTACATTCCTTAATTACAAAAAGTGATTAGAATAAGCATTGGGATGCACAAAATGACGTAAATGTTAAATTAATGACACAAACGCACTTATTGGATGAACTATAATCCTTAAGAACGAAAGGTGATTAGAATAGGCATTGGGATGCACAAAATGACGTAAATGTTAAATTAATGACTCAAATGCACTTATTGGACATACTACATTCCTTTAGTACGAAAATTGATTAGAATAAGCATTGGGAAGCACAAAATGACGTAAATGTTAATTTAATGACACAAGCGCACTTATTCGATGAACTACATTCCTTAAGAACGAAAAACGATTAGAATAAGCCTTGGGATGCACAAAATGATGTAAATGTTAAATTAATGACACAAACGCATTTATTCGATGAACTCTATTCCTTAATTACAAAAAGCGATTAGAATAAGCATTGAAATGCACAAAATGAAGTCAATGTCAAATTAATGACACAAACGCACTTATTGAACATACTACATTCCTTTAGTACGAAAATTGATAAGAATAAGCATTGGGAAGCACAAAATGACGTAAATGTTAATTTAATGACACAAGCGCACTTATTGGATGAACTACATTCCTTAAGAACGAAAATTGATTAGAATGAGCCTTCGGATGCATAAAATGTTGTAAATGTTAAATTATTGACACAAACGCACTTATTGGATGAACTACATTCATTAAGAATGAAAAGTGATTAGAATAAGCCTTGGGTTGCACAAAATGACGTAAATGTTCATCCAATAGCGCAAACACACTTATTGGATGAACTACATTCCTTAAGTACGAAAAGTGATTAGAATAAGCATTGGGATGCATAAAATGACGTAAATGTTAAATTAATGACACAAACACACTTATTAGATGAACTACATTCCTTAAGTATGAAAATTGATTAAGATAAGCATTGGGATGCACAAAATGACTTAAATGTTAAATTAATGACACAAACGCACTTATTGGATGAACTATATTCCTTAAGAACAAAAATTGATTATATTAAGCCTTGGGATGCAAAAATTACATAAATGTTCATCCAATCACACAAACACACTTATTGGATGAACTACATTCCTTAAGTATGAAAAGTGATTAGAATAAGCATTGGGATGCACAAAATGACGTAGACGTTAAATTAATGACACATACGCACTTATTAGATGAACTACATTCCTTAAGTTTGAAAATTGATAAGGATAAGCATTGGGATGCACAAAATGACGTAAATGTTAAATTAATGACACAAAAGCATTTATTGGATAAACTACATTCCTTAATTACAAAAAGTGATTAGAATAAGCATTGGGATGCACAAAATGACGTAAATGTTAAATTAATGACACAAACGCACTTATTGGATGAACTACATTCCTTAAGAACGAAAAATGATTAGAATAAGCCATGGGATGCACAAAATGACGTAAATGTTAAATTAATAACACAAACGCATTTATTGGATAAACTACATTCCTTAATTACAAAAAGTGATTAGAATAAGCATTGGGATGCACAAAATGACGTAAATGTTAAATTAATGATACAAACGCACTTATTGGATGAACTATAATCCTTAAGAACGAAAGGTGATTAGAATATGCATTGGGATGCACAAAATGACGTAAATGTTAAATTAATGACACAAACGCACTTATTGGACACACTACATTCCTTTAGTACGAAAAGTGATTAAAATAAGCCTTGGGATGCACAAAATGACTTAAATGTTAAATTAATGACACAAACGCATTTATTGGATGAACTGCATTCCTTAATTACAAAAAGTGATTAGAATAAGCATTGAGATGCACAAAATGACGTAAATGTTAAATTAATGACACAGACACACTTATTGGACATACTACATTCCTTTAATACGAAAATTGATTAGAATAAGCATTGGGAAGCACAAAATGACGTAAATATTAATTTAATGACACAAGCGCACTTATTGGATGAACTACATTCCTTAAGAACGAAAATTGATTAGAATAAGCCTTGGGATGCATAAAATGACGTAAATGTTAAATTATTGACACAAACGCACTTATTGGATGAACTACATTCCTTAAGAATGAAAAGTGATTAGAATAAGCCTTGCGTTGCACAAAATGACGTAAATGTTCATCCAATAGCACAAACACACTTATTGGATGAACTACATTCCTTAAGTACGAAAAGTGATTAGAATAAGCATTGGGATGCATAAAATGACGTAAATGTTAAATTATTGACACAAACGCACTTATTGGATGAACTACATTTTGTAAGTACGAAAATTTATTATGATAAGCATTGGGATGCACAAAATGACTGTAAATGTTAGATTAATGACACAAACGCACTTATTGGATAAACTAAATTCCTTAAAAAGGAATTGTGATTAGAATAAGCCTACGGATGCACAAAATGACGTAAATGTTAAATTAATGACACAAATGCACTTCTCGGATGAACTACATTCCTTATGATCGAAAAGTGATTAGAATAAGCCTTGGGATGCACAAAATGACGTAAATGATCATACAATGACACAAACGCACTTATTGGATGAACTACATTCCTTAAGAACGAAAAGTGATTATAATAAGCCTTGGAATGCACAAAATGACGTAAATGTTCATCTAATGACACAAACACACTTATTGGATGAACTACATTCTATAAGTACGAAAAGTGATTAGGATAAGCATTGGGATGCACAAAATGACATAAATGTTAAATTAATGACACAAAAGCACCTATTGGATGAACTACATTCCTTAAGAACGAAAAGTGATTAGAATAAGCCTTGGGTTGCACAAAATGACGTAAATGTTAAATTAATGACAGAAACCCACTTATTGGATGAACTAAATTCCTTAAGAACGAAAAAGTGATTAGAATAAGCATTGGGATGCACAAAATGACGTAAATGTTAAATTAATGACACAAACTCACTTATTGGATGAACTACATTCCTTAAAAATGAAAAGTGATTAGAATAAGCCTTGGGATGCACAAAATGACGTAAATGATCATCCAATGACACAAACGTACTTATTGGACGAACTACATTCCTTAAGAACGAAAAGTGATTAGAATAAGACTTGGGATGCCATAAATGACGTAAATATTAAATTCATGACACAAACGAACATCTTGGATGAACTCCATTCCTTAAGAAAGAAAAGTGATTAGAATAGGCATTGGCATCCACAAAATGACGTAAATCTTAAACTAATGACACAAACGAACTTATTGGATAAACTACATTACTTAAGAATGAAAAGTTATTTGAAAAAGCCTTGGGATGCACAAAATGACGTAAATGTTCATCCAATGACACTATGACACTTGTTGGATGAACTACATTCCGTAAGAACGAAAAGTGATTAGAATAAGCCTTGGGTTGCACAAAATGACGTAAATGTTAAATAAATGACACAAACGCACTTATCGGATGAACTACATTCCTTCAGAACGAATAGTGATAAGAATAAGCCTTGGGATGCACAAAATGACGTAAATGTTAAATTAATCACACAAACGCACTTATTACATGAACTACATTACTTAAGAATGAAAAATGATTAGAATAAGCCATGGGATGCACAAAATGACGTAAATGTTAAATTAATAACTCAAACACATTATTTGGATGAACTACATTCCGTATGAACGAAAAGTGATTAGAATAAGCCTTGGGTTGCACAAAATGACGTAAATGTTAAATAAATGACACAAACGCACTTATTGGATGAACTACATTCCTTCAGAACGAAGAGTGATAAGAATAAGCCTTGGGATGCACAAAATGACGTAAATGTTAAATTAATCACACAAACGCACTTATTACATGAACTACATTCCTTAAGAATGAAAAATGATTAGAATAAGCCATGGGATGCACAAAATGACGTAAATGTTAAATTAATAACTCAAACACATTATTTGGATGAACTACATTCCTTAATTACAAAAAGTGATTAGAATAAGCATTGAGATGAACAAAATGACGTAAATGTTAAATTAATGACTCAAACGCACTTATTGGACATACTACATTCCTTTAGTACGAAAATTGATTAGAATAAGCATTGGGAAGCACAAAATGACGTAAATGTTAAATTAATGACACAAACGCACTTATTGGACACACTACATTCCTTTAGTACGAAAAGTGATTAAAATAAGCCTTGGGATGCACAAAATGACGTAAATGTTAAATTAATGACACAAACGCATTTATTGGATGAACTGCATTCCTTAATTACAAAAAGTGATTAGAATAAGCATTGAGATGCACAAAATGACGTAAATGTTAAATTAATGACACAAACGCACTTATTGGATGAACAAAATTCCTTTAGAACGAAAAGTGATTAGAATATGCCTTGGGATGCACAACATGACATAAATGTTAAATTAATGACACAAACGCACTTATTAGACGAACTACATTCCTTAATAACGAAAAATGTTAGAATAAGCCTTGGGATGCACAAAATGACGTAAATGTTAAATTAATAACACAAACGCATTTATTGGATGAACTACATTCCTTAATTACAAAAAAGTGATTAAATTAAGCAGTGGGATGCAGAAAATGACGTAAATGTTAAATTATTGACACAAACGCACTCACTGGATGAACTTCATTCGTTAAGTACGAAAATTGATTATGATAAGCATTGAGATGCACAAAATGACGTAAATGTTAAATTAATGACACAAACGCACTTATTGGATGAACAAAATTCCTTTAGAACGAAAAGTGATTAGAATATGCCTTGGGATGCACAACATGACATAAATGTTAAATTAATGACACAAACGCACTTATTAGACGAACTACATTCCTTAATAACGAAAAATGTTAGAATAAGCCTTGGGATGCACAAAATGACGTAAATGTTAAATTAATAACACAAACGCATTTATTGGATGAACTACATTCCTTAATTACAAAAAAGTGATTAAATTAAGCAGTGGGATGCAGAAAATGACGTAAATGTTAAATTATTGACACAAACGCACTCACTGGATGAACTTCATTCGTTAAGTACGAAAATTGATTATGATAAGCATTGAGATGCACAAAATGACGTAAATGTTAAATTAATGACACAAACGCACTTATTGGATGAACAAAATTCCTTTAGAACGAAAAGTGATTAGAATATGCCTTGGGATGCACAACATGACATAAATGTTAAATTAATGACACAAACGCACTTATTAGACGAACTACATTCCTTAATAACGAAAAATGTTAGAATAAGCCTTGGGATGCACAAAATGACGTAAATGTTAAATTAATAACACAAACGCATTTATTGGATGAACTACATTCCTTAATTACAAAAAAGTGATTAGAATAAGCAGTGGGATGCAGAAAATGACGTAAATGTTAAATTAATGACACAAACGTACTTATTGGATGAACTTCATTCCTTAAGTACAAAAATTGATTATGATAAGCATTGGGATGCACAAAATGACATAAATGTTAAATTAATGACAGAAACGCACTTATTGCATGAACTAAATTCCTTAAGAACGAAAAGTGAATAGAATAAGCCTTGGGATGCACAAAATGACGTAAATGTTCATCCAATAGCACAAACACACTTATTGGATGAACTAAATTCCTTAAGAACGTAAAGTGATTAGAATATGCCTTGGGATGCACAAAATGACATAAATGTTAAATTAAAGACACAAACGCACTTATTAGACGAACTATATTTCTTAAGAACGAAAAATGTTAGAATAAGCCTTGGGATGCACAAAATGACGTAAATGTTAAATTAATAACACAAACACATTTATTGGATGAACTACATTCCTTAATTACAAAAAAGTGATTAGAATAAGCAGTGGGATGCACAAAATGACGTAAATGTTAAATTAATGACACAAACGTACGTATTGGATGAACTTCATTCCTTAACTACGAAAATTGATTATGATAAGCATTGGGATGCACAAAATGACGTAAATGTTAAATTAATGACAGAAACGCACTTATTGGATGAACTAATTTCCTTAAGAACAAAAAGTGATTAGAATAAGCCTTGGGATGCACAAAATGACGTAAATGTTCATCCAATAGCACAAACACACTTATTGGATGAACTACTTTCCTTAAGTACGAAAAGTGATTAGAAGAAGCATTGGGATGCATAAAATGATGTAAATGTAAAATATTGACACAAACGCACTTATTGGATGAACTTCATTCCTTAAGTACGAAAATTGATTATGATAAGCATTGAGATCCACAAAATGACGTAAATGTTAAATTAATGACACAAACGCACTTATTGGATGAACTAAATTCCTTAAGAACGAAAAGTGATTAGAATATGCGTTGGGATGCACAAAATGACATAAATGTTAAATTAATGACACAAACGCACTTATTAGACGAACTATTTCCTTATGAACGAAAAATGTTAGAATAAGCCTTGGGATGCACAAAATGACGTAAATGTTAAATTAATAACACAAACGCATTTATTGGATGAACTACATTCCTTAATTACAAAAAAATGACTAGAATAAGCAGTGGGATGCACAAAATGCCGTATATGTTAAATTAATGACACAAACATACTTATTGGATGAACTTCATTCCTTAACTACGAAAATTGATTATGATAAGCATTGGGATGCACAAAATGACGTAAATGTTAAATTAATGACACAAACGTACTTATTGGATGAACTTCATTCCTTAACTACGAAAATTGATTATGATAAGCATTGGGATGCACAAAATGACGTAAATGTTAAATTAATGACAGAAACGCACTTATTGGATGAACTAATTTCCTTAAGAACAAAAAGTGATTAGAATAAGCCTTGGGATGCACAAAATGACGTAAATGTTCATCCAATAGCACAAACACACTTATTGGATGAACTACTTTCCTTAAGTACGAAAAGTGATTAGAAGAAGCATTGGGATGCATAAAATGACGTAAATGTTAAATGATTGACACAAACGCACTTATTGGATGAAGTTCATTCCTTAAGTACGAAAATTGATTATGATAAGCATTAAGATGCACAAAATGACGTAAATGTTAAATTAATGACACAAACGCACTTATTGGATGAACTAAATTCCTTAAGAACGAAAAGTGATTAGAATAAGCCTTGGGATGCACAAAATGACGTAAATGTTCATCCAATAGCACAAACACACTGATTGGATAAAATACTTTCCTTAAGTACGAAAAGTGATTAGAATAAGCATTGGGATGCATAAAATGACGTAAATGTTAAATTATTGACCCAACCGCACTTATTGGATGAACTTCATTCCTTAAGTACGAAAATTGATTATGATAAGCATTGAGATGCACAAAATGACGTAAATATTAAATTAATGACACAAACGCAATTATCGGATGAACTACATTCCTTAAGAACGAAAAGTGATAAGAATAAGCCTTGGGATGCACCAAATGAAGTAAATGATCATCCAATGACACAAACGCACTTATTGGATAAACTACATTCCTTAAGAACGAAAAGTGATTAGAATAAGCTTTGGGATGCACAAAATGATGTAAATTATAAATTAATGACACAAACGCACTTATTGGATGAACTATATTCCTTAAGAACCAAAATTGATTATAATAAGCCTTGGGTTGCACAAAATGACGTAAATGTTCATCTAATGACACAAATGCACTTATTGGATGGACTACATTCCCTATGTACGAAAAGTGTTTAGAATAAGCATTGGGATGCACAAAATGACGTAGACATTAAATTAATGACACATTCGCACTTATTAGATGAACTACATTCCTTAAGTTTGAAAATTGATTAGGATAAGCATTGGGATGCACAAAATGACGTAAATGTTAAATTAATGACACAAATGCACTTATTGGATGAACTACATTCCTTAAGAACGAAAATGGATTATATTAAGCCTTGGGATGCACAAAATGACATAAATGTTCATCCAATGACACAAACACACTTATTGGATGAACTACATTCCTTAAGTACGAAAAGTGATTAGAATAACCATTGGGATGCACAAAATGACGTAAATGTTAAATTAATGACACAAACGAACATATTGAAAGAACTCCATTCCTTAAGAATGAAAAGTTGTTAGAATAGGCATTGGCATCCATAAAATGGCGTAAATGTTAAATTAATGACACACACGCACTTTTTGGATGAACTACATTCCTTAAGAATGAAAGTTATTAGAAAAAGCCTTGGGATGCACAAAATGACGTAAATCTTCATCCAATGACACAATCACACTTGTTGGATGAACTATATTCCTTAAGAACGAAACGTGATTAAAATAATCCTTGGGATGCACAAAATGACGTAAATGTAAAATTAATGACACAAACGCACTTATTAGATGAACTACATTCCTTAAGAACGAAAATTGATTATGATAAGCATTGGGATGCACAAAATGACGTAAATGTTAAATTAATGACAGAAACGCACTTATTGGATGAACTAAATTCCTTAAGAACGACAAGTGATTAGCATAATCTTTGGGATGCACAAAATGACGTAAATGTTCATCCAATAGCACAAACACACTGATTGGATAAAATACTTTCCTTAAGTACGAAAACTGATTAGAATAAGCATTGGGATGCATAAAATGACGTAAATGTTAAATTATTGACACAAACGCACTTATTGGATGAACTTCATTCCTTTAGTACGAAAATTGATTATGATAAGCATTGAGATGCACAAAATGACGTAAATGTTAAATTAATGACACAAACGCACTTATTGGACGAACTAAATTCCTTAAGAACGAAAAATGTTAGAATAAGCCTTGGGATGCACAAAATGACGTAAATGTTAAATTCATGACACAAACGCACTTATTAGATGAACTGCATTCCTTAAGAACGAAAAATGTTAGAATAAGCCTTGGGATGCACAAAATGACGTAAATGTTAAATTAATAACACAAACGCATTTATTGGATGAACTACATTCCTTAATTACAAAAAGTGATTAGAATAAGCCTTGGGATGCATAAAATGACGTAAATGTTAAATTATTGACACAAACGCACTTATTGGATGAACTACATTCCTTAAGAATGAAAAGTGATTAGAATAAGCCTTGGGTTGCACAAAATGACGTAAATGTTCATCCAATAACACAAACTTACTTATTGGATGAAGTACATTCCTTAAGTACGAAAAGTGATTAGAATAAGCATTGGGATGCATAAAATGACGTAAATGTTAAATTATTGACACAAACGCACTTATTGGATGAACTTCATTCCTTAAGTACGAAAATTGATTACGATAACCATTGGGATGCACAAAATGACGTAAATGTTAAATTAATGACAGAAACGCACTTATTGGATGAACTAAATTCCTTAAGAACGACAAGTGATTAGAATAAGCCTTGGGATGCACAAAATGACGTAAACGTTCATCCAATAGCACAAACACACTGATTGGATAGAATACTTTCCTTAAGTACGAAAAGTGATTAGAATAAGCATTGGGATGCATAAAATGACGTAAATGTTAAATTATTGACACAAACGCTCTTATTGGATGAACTTCATTCCTTAAGTACGAAAATTGATTATGATAAGCATTGAGATGCACAAAATGACGTAAATGTTAAATTAATGACACAAACGCACTTATTGGATGAACTAAATTTCTTAAGAACGAAAATTGATTAGAATATGCCTTGGGATGCACAAAATGACATAAATGTTAAATTCATGACACAAACGCACTTATTAGATGAACTGCATTCCTTATGAACGAAAAATGTTAGAATAAGCCTTGGGATGCACAAAATGACGTAAATGTTAAATTAATAACACAAACGCATTTATTGGATGAACTACATTCTTTAATTACAAAAAGTGATTAGAATAAGCATTGGGATGCACAAAATGACGTAAATGTTAAATTAATGACACAAACGCACTTATTAGATGAACTACATTCCTTAAGAACGAAAAATGATTAGAATAAGCCTTGGGATGCACAAAATGACGTAAATGTTAAATTAATAACAAAAACGCATTTATTGGATGAACTACATTCCTTAATTACAAAAAGTGATTAGAATAAGCCTTGGGATGCATAAAATGACGTAAATGTTAAATTATTGACACAAACGCACTTATTGGATGAACTACATTCCTTAAGAATGAAAAGTGATTAGAATAAGCCTTGGGTTACACAAAATGACGTAAATGTTCATCCAATAACACAAACACACTTATTGGATGAAGTACATTCCTTAAGTACGAAAAGTGATTAGAATAAGCATTGGGATGCATAAAATGACGTAAATGTTAAATTATTGACACAAACGCACTTATTGGATGAACTTCATTCCTTAAGTACAAAAATTGATTACGATAAGCATTGGGATGCACAAAATGACGTAAATGTTAAATTAATGACAGAAACGAACTTATTGGATGAACTAAATTCCTTAAGAACGACAAGTGATTAGAATAAGCCTTGGGATGCACAAAATGACGTAAATGTTCATCCAATAGCACAAACACACTGATTGGATAAACTACTTTCCTTAAGTACGAAAAGTGATTACAATAAGCATTGGGATGCATAAAATGACGTAAATGTTACATTATTGACACAAACGCACTTATTGGATGAACTTCATTCCTTAAGAACGAAAATTGATTATGATAAGCATTGAGATGCACAAAATGACGTAAATGTTAAATTAATGACACAAACACACTTATTGGATGAACTAAATTTCTTAAGAACGAAAATTGATTAGAATATGCCTTGGGATGCCCAAAATGACATAAATGTTAAATTCATGACACAAACGCACTTATTAGATGAACTGCATTCCTTAAGAACGAAAAATGTTAGAATAAGCCTTGGGATGCAAAAAATGACGTAAATGTTAAATTAATAACACAAACGCATTTATTGGATGAACTTCATTCCTTAATTACAAAAAGTGATTAGAATAAGCCTTGGGATGCATAAAATGACGTAAATGTTAAATTATTGACACAAACGCACTTATTGGATGAACTACATTCCTTAAGAATGAAAAGTGATTAGAATAAGCCTTGGGTTGCACAAAATGACGTAAATGTTCATCCAATAACACAAACACATTTATTGGAGGAACTACATTCCTTAAGTACGAAAATTGATTAGAATAAGCATTGGGATGCATAAAATGACGTAAATGTTAAATTAATGACACAAACGCACTTATTGGATGAACTATATTCCTTATGAACAGAAATTGATTATAATAAGCCTTGGGATGCACAAAATGACGTAAATGATCATCCAATGACACAAACGCACTTATTGGATAAACTACATTCCTTAAGAACGAAAAGTGATTAGAATAAGCCTTGGGATGCACAAAATGATGTAAATTATAAATTAATGACACAAACGCACTTATTGGATGAACTATATTCCTTAAGAACCAAAATTGATTATAATAAGCCTTGGGGTGCACAAAATGACGTAAATGTTCATCTAATGACACAAATGCGCTTATTATTGAAAGAACTCCATTCCTTAAGAATGAAAAGTTGTTAGAATAGGCATTGGCATCCATAAAATGTCGTAAATGTTAAATTAATGACACACACGCACTTATTGGATGAACTACATTCCTTAAGAATGAAAGTTATTAGAAAAAGCCTTGGGATGCACAAAATGACGTAAATGTTCATCCAATGACACAATCACACTTGTTGGATGAACTATATTCCTTAAGAACGAAACGTGATTAAAATAATCCTTGGGATGCACAAAATGACGTAAATGTAAAATTAATGACACAAACGCACTTAATAAGATGAACTACATTCCTTAAGAACGAAAAATTGATTATGATAAGCATTGGGATGCACAAAATGACGTAAATGTTAAATTAATGACAGAAACGCACTTATTGGATGAACTAAATTCCTTAAGAACGACAAGTGATTAGAATAAGCCTTGGGATGCACAAAATGACGTAAATATTCATCCAATAGCACAAACACACTGATTGGATAAAATACTTTCCTTAAGTACGAAAAGTGATTAGAATAAGCATTGGGATGCATAAAATGACGTAAATGTTAAATTATTGACACAAACGCACTTATTGGATGAACTACATTCCTTAAGTACGAAAATTGATTATGATAAGCATTGAGATGCACAAAATGACGTAAATGTTAAATTAATGACACAAACGCATTTATTGGATGAACTAAATTTCTTAAGAACGAAAATTGATTAGAATATGCCTTGGGATGCACAAAATGACATAAATTTTAAATTCATGACACAAACGCACTTATTAGATGAACTGCATTCCTTAAGAACGACAAGTGATTAGAATAAGCCTTGGGTTGCACAAAATGACGTAAATGTTCATCCAATAACACAAACACACTTATTGGATGAAGTACATTCCTTAAGTACGAAAAGTGATTAGAATAAGCATTGGGATGCATAAAATGACGTAAATGTTAAATTATTGACACAAACACACTTATTGGATGAACTTCATTCCTTAAGTACGAAAATTGATTACGATAAGCATTGGGATGCACAAAATGACGTAAATGTTAAATTAATGACACAAACGCACTTATTGGACGAACTAAATTCCTTAAGAACGAAAAATGTTAGAATAAGCCTTGGGATGCACAAAATGACGTAAATGTTAAATTCATGACACAAACGCACTTATTAGATGAACTGCATTCCTTAAGAACGAAAAATGTTAGAATAAGCCTTGGGATGCACAAAATGACGTAAATGTTAAATTAATAACACAAACGCATTTATTGGATGAACTACATTCCTTAATTACAAAAAGTGATTAGAATAAGCATTGGGATGCACAAAATGACGTAAATGTTAAATTAATGACACAAACGCACTTATTAGATGAACTACAATCCTTAAGAACGAAAAATGATTAGAATAAGCCTTGGGATGCACAAAATGACGTAAATGTTAAATTAATAACACAAACGCATTTATTGGATGAACTACATTCCTTAATTACTAAAAGTGATTAGAATAAGCCTTGGGATGCATAAAATGACGTAAATGTTAAATTATTGACACAAACGCACTTATTGGATGAACTACATTCCTTAAGAATGAAAAGTGATTAGAATAAGCCTTGGGTTGCACAAAATGACGTAAATGTTCATCCAATAACACAAACACATTTATTAGAGGAACTACATTCCTTAAGTACGAAAATTGATTAGAATAAGCATTGGGATGCATAAAATGACGTAAATGTTAAATTAATGACACAAACGCACTTATTGGATGAACTATATTCCTTAAGAACAGAAATTGATTATAATAAGCCTTGGGATGCACAAAATGACGTAAATGATCATCCAATGACACAAACGCACTTATTGGATAAACTACATTCCTTAAGACCGAAAAGTGATTAGAATAAGCCTTGGGATGCACAAAATGATGTAAATTATAAATTAATGACACAAACGCACTTATTGGATGAACTATATTCCTTAAGAACCAAAATTGATTATAATAAGCCTTGGGGTGCACAAAATGACGTAAATGTTCATCTAATGACACAAATGCACTTATTGGATGAACTACATTCCTTATGTACGAAAAGTGATTAGAATAAGCATTGGGATGCACAAAATGACGTAGACATTAAATTAATGACACATACGCACTTATTAGATGAACTACATTCCTTAAGTTTGAAAATTGATTAGGATAAGCATTGGGATGCACAAAATGACGTAAATGTTAAATTAATGACACAAACGCACTTATTGGATGAACTACATTCCTTAAGAACAAAAATTGATTATATTAAGCCTTGGGATGCACAAAATGACATAAATGTTCATCCATTGACACAAACACACTTATTGGATGAACTACATTACTTAAGTACGAAAAGTGATTAGAATAACCATTGCGATGCACAAAATGACGTAAATGTTAAATTAATGACACAAACGCATTTATTGGATGAACTAAATTTCTTAAGAACGAAAATTGATTAGAATATGCCTTGGGATGCACAAAATGACATAAATGTTAAATTCATGACACAAACGCACTTATTAGATGAACTGCATTCCTTAAGAATGAAAAGTGATTAGAATAAGCCTTGGGTTGCACAAAATGACGTAAATGTTCATCCAATAACACAAACACACTTATTGGATGATGTACATTCCTTAAGTACGAAAAGTGATTAGAATAAGCATTGGGATGCATAAAATGACGTAAATGTTAAATTATTGACACAAACACACTTATTGGATGAACTTCATTCCTTAAGTACGAAAATTGATTACGATAAGCATTGGGATGCACAAAATGACGTAAATGTTAAATTAATGACAGAAACGCACTTATTGGATGAACTAAATTCCTTAAGAACGACAAGTGATTAGAATAAGCCTTGGGATGCACAAAATCACGTAAATGTTCATCCAATAGCACAAACACACTGATTGGATAAAATACTTTCCTTAAGTACGAAAAGTGATTAGAATAAGCATTGAGATGCATAAAATGACGTAAATGTTAAATTATTGACACAAACGCACTTATTGGATGAACTTCATTCCTTAAGTACGAAAATTGATTATGATAAGCATTGAGATGCACAAAATGACGTAAACGTTAAATTAATGACACAAACGCACTTATTGGATGAACTAAATTTCTTAAGAACGAAAATTGATTAGAATATGCCTTGGGATGCCCAAAATGACATAAATGTTAAATTCATGACACAAACGCACTTATTAGATGAACTGCATTCCTTAAGAACGAAAAATGTTAGAATAAGCCTTGGGATGCACAAAATGACGTAAATGTTAAATTAATAACACAAACGCATTTATTGGATGAACTACATTCCTTAATGACAAAAAGTGATTAGAATAAGCATTGGGATGCACAAAATGACGTAAATGTTAAATTAATGACACAAACGCACTTATTAGATGAACTGCATTCCTTAAGAACGAAAAATGATTAGAATAAGCCTTGGGATGCACAAAATGACGTAAATGTTAAATTAATAACACAAACGCATTTATTGGATGAACTACATTCCTTAATTACAAAAAGTGATTAGAATAAGCCTTGGGATGCATAAAATGACGTAAATGTTAAATTATTGACACAAACGCACTTATTGGATGAACTACATTCCTTAACAAGGAAAAGTGATTAGAATAAGCCTTGGGTTGCACAAAATGACGTAAATGTTCATCCAATAACACAAACACACTTATTGGATGAAGTACATTCCTTAAGTATGAAAAGTGAATACAATAAGCATTGGGATGCATAAAATGACGTAAATGTTAAATTATTGACACAAACGCACTTATTGGATGAACTATAATCCTTAAGAACGAAAGGTGATTAGAATATGCATTGGGATGCACAAAATGATGTAAATGTTAAATTAATGACACAAACGCACTTATTGGACATACTACATTCCTTTAGTACGAAAAGTGATTAAAATAAGCCTTTGGATGCACAAAATGACGTAAATGTTAAATTAATGACACAAACGGATTTTTGGATGAACTGCATTCCTTAATTACAAAAAGTGATTAGAATAAGCATTGAGATGCACAAAATGACGTAAATGTTAAATTAATGACACAGACGCACTTATTGGACATACTACATTCCTTTAGTACGAAAATTGATTAGAATAAGCATTGGGAAGCACAAAATGACGTAAATATTAATTTAATGACACAAGCGCACTTATTGGATGAACTACATTCCGTAAGAACGAAAATTGATTAGTATAAACCTTGGGATGCATAAAATGATGTAAATGTTAAATTATTGACACAAACGCACTTATTGGATGAAATACATTCCTTAAGAATGAAAAGTGATTAGAATAAGCCTTGGGTTGCACAAAATGACGTAAATGTTCATCCAATAACACAAACACACTTATTGGATGAACTACATTCCTTAAGTATGAAAAGTGAATAGAATAAGCATTGGGATGCATAAAATGACGTAAATGTTAAATTATTGACACAAACGCACTTATTGGATGAACTTCATTCCTTAAGTACGAAAATTGATTATGATAAGCATTGGGATGCAAAAAATGACGTAAATGTTAAATTAATGACAGAAACGCACTTATTGGATGAACTAAATTCCTTAAGAACGAAAAGTGATTAGAATAAGCCTTGAAATGCACAAAATGACGTAAACGTTCATCCAATAGCACAAACACACTTATTGGATGAACTACATTCCTTAAGTACGAAAAGTGATTAGAATAAGCATTGGGATGCATAAAATGACGTAAATGTTAAATTATTGACACAAACGCACTTATTGGATGAACTTCATTCCTTAAGTACGAAAATTGATTATGATAAGCACTGAGATGCACAAAATGACGTAAATGTTAAATGAATGACAAAAATGCACTTATTGGATGAACTACATTCCTTAAGAACGAAAAATGATTAGAATAAGCCTTGGGATGCACAAAATGATGTAAATGTTAAATTAATGACACAAACACATTTATTGGATGAACTACATTCCTTAATTACAAAAAGTGATTAGAATAAGCATTGAGATGAACAAAATGATATAAATGTTAAATTAATGACACAAACGCACTTATTGGAAATACTACATTCCTTTAGTACGTAAATTGATTAGAATAAGGATTGGGAAGCACAAAATGACGTAAATGTTAATTTAATGACACAACCGCACTTATTGGATGAACTACATTCCTTAAGAACGAAAATTGATTACAATAAGCCTTGGGATGCATAAAATGACGTAAATGTTAAATTA
>JBBPBO010000005.1:49542551-49567011 GCA_037974295.1 Cicer cuneatum | reverse complement strand
TTATTGGATGAACTACATTCCTTAAGAACGAAAAGTGATAAGAATAAGCCTTGGGGTGCACAAAATGACGTAAGTGTTAAATTCATTACACAAACGCACTTATTGGATGAACTACATTCCTTAACAATGAAAAGTGATTAGAATAAGCCTTGGGATGCACAAAATGACGTAAATGTTAAATTCATTACACAAACGCACTTATTGGATGAACTACATTCCTTAAGAATGAAAAGTTATTAAAAATAGCGTTGGGATGCACAAAATGACGTAAATGTTAAATTAATTACAGAAACGCACTTATTGGATGAACTACATTCCTTAAGAACGAAAATCATTAGAATAAGCATTGGGATGCCCAAAATGACGTAAATGTTCATCCAACGACACAAACGCACTTAATGGATGAACTACCTTCATTAAGAACGAAAAGTGATTAGAATAAGCCTCGGCATGCACAAAATGACGTAAATGTTCATATAATGACACAAATGCACTTATTGGATGAACTACATTCCTTAAATACGAAAAGTGATTAGAACAAGCATTGGGATGCACAAAATGACGTAAATGTTAAATTAATGGCTCAAACGCACATAATGGATGAACTAAATACCTTAAGAACGAAAAGTGATTAGAATAAGCCTTGGGATGCAAAAAATGACGTAAATGTTAAATTATTGACAGAAACGAACTTTCCTGAAGTACGAAAAGTGATTAAAATAAGCATTGGGATGCTCAAAAATGACGTAAATGTTAAATTAATGACACAAACGCACTTATTGGATGAACTACATTCCTTAAGTACGAAAATAGATTAGAATAAGCATTGGGATCCACAAAATGACGTAAATGTTAAATTAATGACACAAACGCACTTATTGGATGAACAACATTCCTTAAGAACGAAAAGTGATTAGAATAAGCCTTGGGATGCATAAAATGATGTAAATGTTCATCCAGTGACACAAACGCACGTATTGGATTAACTACATGCCTTAAGAACGAAAAGTGATTAGAATAAGCCTCGGGATGCACAAAATAATGTAAATGTTCATCCAATGACACCAACGCATTTGTTGGATGAACTATATTCCATAAAAATGAAAAGCGATTAGAATAAGCCTTGGGATGCACAAAATGCATAAATGTTAAATTAATGAAAGAAAGGCACTTATTGGATGAACTACATTCCTTAAGTACGAAAAGTGATTAGAATAGGCATTGGGACGCAAAAGATGACACAAATGTTAAATTATTGACACAAACGCATTTATTTTATGAACTACATTCCTTAAGAATGAAAAGTTATTAGAAATAGCCGTGGGATGCACAAAATCACGTAAATGTTAAATTAATAACACAAACGCATTTATTGGATGACCTACAATCCTTAAGTATGAGAATTGATTCGAATAAGCATTTGGATGCACAAATTGTCGTAAACGTTAAATTAATGACACAAACGCACTTATTGGATGAACAATATTCCCTAAGTACGAAAAGTGATTAGAATTAGCATTGAGATGCACAAAATAACGTAAATGTAAAATTAATGACACAAACGCACTTATTAAGTGAACTACATTCCTTAAGAATGAAAAGTGATTAGAATAAGCCATGGGATTCACAAAATGATGAAAATGTTCATCCAATGACACAAACGCACTTATTGGATGAACTACATTCCTTAAGAACGAAAAGTGATTAGAATAAACATTGGGATGCACAAAATGACGTAAATGTTAAATTAATGACACAAACGCACTTATTGGAGGAACTACATTCTGTAAGTACGAAAATTGATTAGGATAAGCATTGGGATGCACAAAATGACCTAAATGTTAAATTAATGACACAAACGTACTTATTGGACAAACTGCTTTCCATAAGAACAAAAATTGATTAGAATAAGCCTTGGGATGCACAAAAAGACGTAAATGTTCATCCAATGACACAAAAGCACTTATTAGATAAACTACATTCCTTAAGAACTAAAAGTGATTCGAATAAGCCTTGGGATGCACAAATTGACGTAAATGTTAAATTAATGAGACAAACGCACTTATTGGATGTACTACATTCTTTAAGAACAAAAAGTGAATAGAATAAGCTTGGGTTGCACAAAATGACGTCAATGTTCATCCAATGACACAAACACACTTATTGGATGAACTACATTCCTTAAGAACGGAAAGTGATTAGAATAAACCTTGGGATGCACAAAATGACGTAAATGTTAAATTAATGACACAAACTCACTTATTGGATGAACTACATTCCTTAAGAACTAAAAGTGATTAGTATAAGCCTTGGGACGCACAAAATGACGTAAATGATAAATTAATGACACAAACGCACCTATTGGATGAACTACATTCTTTAAGAACAAAAAGTGATTAGAATAATCTTGGGATGCACAAAATGACGTAAATGTTCATCCAATGACACAAACACACTTATTGGATGAACTACACTCCTTAAGAACGAAAAGCGATTAGAATAAACCTTGGGATGCACAAAATGACGTAAATGTTAAATTAATGACACAAACCCACTTATTGGATGAACAACATTCCTTAAGAACGAAAAGTGATTAGAATAAGCCTTGGGATGCACAAAATGATGTAAATGTTCATCCACTGACACAAACGCACGTATTGAATTAACTACATGCCTTAAGAACGAAAAGTGATTAGAATAAGCCTCGGGATGCACAAAATAATGTAAATGATCATCCAATGACACAAACGCATTTGTTGGATGAACTATATTCCATAAAAATGAAAAGTGATTAGAATAAGCATTGGGATGCACAAAATGACATAAATGTTAAATTAATGACACAAACGCACTTATTGGATGAATTACATTCTGTAAGTACGAAAATTGATTAGGATAAGCATTGGGATGCACAAAATGACCTAAATGTTAAATTAATGACACAAACGTACTTATTGGACAAACTGCTTTCCATAAGAACAAAAATGGATTAGAATAAGCCTTGGGATGCACAAAAAGACGTAAATGTTCATCCAATGACACAAACGCACTTATTAGATAAACTATATTCCTTAAGAACTAAAAGTGATTAGAATAAGCCTTGGGATGCACAAAATGACGTAAATGATAAATTAATGACACAAACGCACTTATTGGATGAACTACATCCTTTAAGAACAGAAAGTGACTAGAATAAGCTTGGGATGCACAAAATGACGTAAATGTTCATCCAATGACACAAACACACTTATTGGATGAACTACATTCCTTAAGAACGAAAAGTGATTAGAATAAACCTTGGGATGCACAAAATGACGTAAATGTTAAATTAATGACACAAACGCACTTATTGGATGAACTACATTCCTTTAGAACGAAAAGTGATTAGAATAAACCTTGGGATGCACAAAATGACGTAAATGTTAAATTAATGACACAAACGCACTTATTGCATGAACTACATTCCTTAAGAACGAAAAGTGATTAGAATAAGCCTTGGGATGCACAAAATGACGTAAATGTTCATCCAATGACACAAATGCATTTATTGGATGAACTACATTCCTTAAGTACGAAAAGTGATTAGAATAAGCATTGGGATGCACAGAATGACGTAAATGTTAAATTAATGACACAAACGCACTTATTGGATGAACTACATTCCTTTAGAACGAAAAGTGATTAGAATAAACCTTGGGATGCACAAAATGACGTAAATGTTAAATTAATGACACAAACACACTTATTGGATGAACTACATTCCTTAAGAACGAAAAGCGATTAGAATAAACCTTGGGATGCACAAAATGACGTAAATGTTAAATTAATGACACAAACTCACTTATTGGATGAACTACATTCCTTAAGAACTAAAAGTGATTAGTATAAGCCTTGGGACGCACAAAATGACGTAAATGATAAATTAATGACACAAACACACCTATTGGATGAACTACATTCTTTAAGAACAAAAAGTGATTAGAATAATCTTGGGATGCACAAAATGACGTAAATGTTCATCCAATGACACAAACACACTTATTGGATGAACTACACTCCTTAAGAATGAAAAGCGATTAGAATAAACCTTGGGATGCACAAAATGACGTAAATGTTAAATTAATGACACAAACCCACTTATTGGATGAACAACATTCCTTAAGAACGAAAAGTGATTAGAATAAGCCTTGGGATGCACAAAATGATGTAAATGTTCATCCACTGACACAAACGCACGTATTGAATTAACTACATGCCTTAAGAACAAAAAGTGATTAGAATAAGCCTCGGGATGCACAAAATAATGTAAATGATCATCCAATGACACAAACGCATTTGTTGGATGAACTATATTCCATAAAAATGAAAAGTGATTAGAATAAGCATTCGGATGCACAAAATGACATAAATGTTAAATTAATGACACAAACGCACTTATTGGATGAACTACATTCTGTAAGTACGAAAATTGATTAGGATAAGCATTGGGATGCACAAAATGACCTAAATGTTAAATTAATGACACAAACGTACTTATTGGACAAACTGCTTTCCATAAGAACAAAAATGGATTAGAATAAGCCTTGGGATGCACAAAAAGACGTAAATGTTCATCCAATGACACAAACGCACTTATTAGATAAACTATATTCCTTAAGAACTAAAAGTGATTAGAATAAGCCTTGGGATGCACAAAATGACGTAAATGATAAATTAATGACACAAACGCACTTATTCGATGAACTACATTCCTTTAGAACGAAAAGTGATTAGAATAAACCTTGGGATGCACAAAATGACGTAAATGTTAAATTAATGACACAAAGGCACTTATTGCATGAACTACATTCCTTAAGAACGAAAAGTGATTAGAATAAGCCTTGGGATGCACAAAATGACGTAAATGTTCATCCAATGACACAAATGCATTTATTGGATGAACTACATTCCTTAAGTACGAAAAGTGATTAGAATAAGCATTGGGATGCACAAAATGACGTAAATGTTAAATTAATGACACAAACGCACTTATTGGATGAACTACATTCTTTAAGAACAAAAAGTGATTAGAATAAGCTTGGGATGCACAAAATGACGTAAATGTTCATCCAATGACACAAACACACTTATTGGATGAACTACATTCCTTAAGAACGAAAAGCGATTAGAATAAACCTTGGGATGCACAAAATGACGTAAATGTTAAATTAATGACACAAACTCACTTATTGGATGAACTACATTCCTTAAGAACTAAAAGTGATTAGTATAGGCCTTGGGACGCACAAAATGACGTAAATGATAAATTAATGACACAAACGCACCTATTGGATGAACTACATTCTTTAAGAACAAAAGGTGATTAGAATAATCTTGGGATGCACAAAATGACATAAATGTTCATCCAATGACACAAACACACTTATTGGATGAACTACACTCCTTAAGAACGAAAAGCGATTAGAATAAACCTTGGGATGCACAAAATGACGTAAATGTTAAATTAATGACACAAACCCACTTATTGGATGAACAACATTCCTTAAGAACGAAAAGTGATTAGAATAAGCCTTGGGATGCACAAAATGATGTAAATGTTCATCCACTGACACAAACGCACGTATTGAATTAACTACATGCCTTAAGAACGAAAAGTGATTAGAATAAGCCTCGGGATGCACAAAATAATGTAAATGATCATCCAATGACACAAACGCATTTGTTGGATGAACTATATTCCATAAAAATGAAAAGTGATTAGAATAAGCCTTGGGATGCACAAAATGACGTAAATGTTAAATTAATGACAAAAAGGCACTTATTGGATGAAATACATTCCTTAAGTACGAAAAGTGATTAGAATAGGCATTGGGACGCAAAAGATGACACAAATGTTAAATTATTGACACAAACGCATTTATTTTATGAACTACATTCCTTAAGAATGAAAAGTTATTAGAAATAGCCGTCGGATGCACAAAATCACGTAAATGTTAAATTAATAACACAAACGCACTTATTGGATGAACTACATTCTGTAAGTACGAAAATTGATTAGGATAAGCATTGGGATGCACAAAATGACCTAAATGTTAAATTAATGACACAAACGTACTTATTGGACAAACTGCTTTCCATAAGAACAAAAATGGATTAGAATAAGCCTTGGGATGCACAAAAAGACGTAAATGTTCATCCAATGACACAAACGCACTTATTAGATAAACTATATTCCTTAAGAACTAAAAGTGATTAGAATAAGCCTTGGGATGCACAAAATGACGTAAATGATAAATTAATGACACAAACGCACTTATTGGATGAACTACATCCTTTAAGAACAGAAAGTGATTAGAATAAGCTTGGAATGCACAAAATGACGTAAATGTTCATCCAATGACACAAACACACTTATTGGATGAACTACATTCCTTAAAACGAAAAGTGATTAGAATAAACCTTGGGATGCACAAAATGACGTAAATGTTAAATTAATGACACAAACGCACTTATTGGATGAACTACATTCCTTTAGAACGAAAAGTGATTAGAATAAACCTTGGGATGCACAAAATGACGTAAATGTTAAATTAATGACACAAACGCACTTATTGCATGAACTACATTCCTTAAGAAGGAAAAGTGATTAGAATAAGCCTTGGGATGCACAAAATGACGTAAATGTTCATCCAATGACACAAATGCATTTATTGGATGAACTACATTCCTTAAGTACGAAAAGTGATTAGAATAAGCATTGGGATGCACAAAATGACGTAAATGTTAAATTAATGACACAAACGCACTTATTGGATGAACTACATTCTTTAAGAACAAAAAGTGATTAGAATAAGCTTGGGATGCACAAAATGACGTAAATGTTCATCCAATGACACAAACACACTTATTGGATGAACTACATTCCTTAAGAACGAAAAGCGATTAGAATAAACCTTGGGATGCACAAAATGACGTAAATGTTAAATTAATGACACAAACTCACTTATTGGATGAACTACATTCCTTAAGAACTAAAAGTGATTAGTATAAGCCTTGGGACGCACAAAATGACGTAAATGATAAATTAATGACACAAACGCACCTATTGGATGAACTACATTCTTTAAGAACAAAAAGTGATTAGAATAATCTTGGGATGCACAAAATGACGTAAATGTTCATCCAATGACACAAACACACTTATTGGATGAACTACATTCCTTAAGAACGAAAAGCGATTAGAATAAACCTTGGGATGCACAAAATGACGTAAATGTTCATCCAATGACACAAACACACTTATTGGATGAACTACATTCCTTAAGAACGAAAAGTGATTAGAATAAGCCTTGGGATGCACAAAATGATGTAAATGTTCATCCACTGACACAAACGCACGTATTGAATTAACTACATGCCTTAAGAACGAAAAGTGATTAGAATAAGCCTCGGGATGCACAAAATAATGTAAATGATCATCCAATGACACAAACGCATTTGTTGGATGAACTATATTCCATAAAAATGAAAAGTGATTAGAATAAGCCTTGGGATGCACAAAATGACGTAAATGTTAAATTAATGACAAAAAGGCACTTATTGGATGAAATACATTCCTTAAGTACGAAAAGTGATTAGAATAGGCATTGGGACGCAAAAGATGACACAAATGTTAAATTATTGACACAAACGCATTTATTTTATGAACTACATTCCTTAAGAATGAAAAGTTATTAGAAATAGCCGTCGGATGCACAAAATCACGTAAATGTTAAATTAATAACACAAACGCACTTATTGGATGAACTACATTCTGTAAGTACGAAAATTGATTAGGATAAGCATTGGGATGCACAAAATGACCTAAATGTTAAATTAATGACACAAACGTACTTATTGGACAAACTGCTTTCCATAAGAACAAAAATGGATTAGAATAAGCCTTGGGATGCACAAAAAGACGTAAATGTTCATCCAATGACACAAACGCACTTATTAGATAAACTATATTCCTTAAGAACTAAAAGTGATTAGAATAAGCCTTGGGATGCACAAAATGACGTAAATGATAAATTAATGACACAAACGCACTTATTGGATGAACTACATCCTTTAAGAACAGAAAGTGATTAGAATAAGCTTGGAATGCACAAAATGACGTAAATGTTCATCCAATGACACAAACACACTTATTGGATGAACTACATTCCTTAAAACGAAAAGTGATTAGAATAAACCTTGGGATGCACAAAATGACGTAAATGTTAAATTAATGACACAAACGCACTTATTGGATGAACTACATTCCTTTAGAACGAAAAGTGATTAGAATAAACCTTGGGATGCACAAAATGACGTAAATGTTAAATTAATGACACAAACGCACTTATTGCATGAACTACATTCCTTAAGAACGAAAAGTGATTAGAATAAGCCTTGGGATGCACAAAATGACGTAAATGTTCATCCAATGACACAAATGCATTTATTGGATGAACTACATTCCTTAAGTACGAAAAGTGATTAGAATAAGCATTGGGATGCACAAAATGACGTAAATGTTAAATTAATGACACAAACGCACTTATTGGATGAACTACATTCTTTAAGAACAAAAAGTGATTAGAATAAGCTTGGGATGCACAAAATGACGTAAATGTTCATCCAATGACACAAACACACTTATTGGATGAACTACATTCCTTAAGAACGAAAAGTGATTAGAATAAACCTTGGGATGCACAAAATGACGTAAATGTTAAATGAATGACACAAACGCACTTATTGGATGAACTACATTACTTAAGAACGAAAAGTGATTAGAATAAGCCTTGGGATGCACAAAATGACGTAAATGTTAAATGAATGACACAAATGCACTTATCGGATAAACTACATTCTTTAAGAAGGAAAACTGATTATCATAAGCCTTGGGATGCACAAAATGACGAAATTGTTCATCCAATGACACAAATGCACTTTTTGGATAAACTACATTCCTTAAGAACTATAAGTGATTAGAATAAGCCTTGGGATGCACAAAATGACGTAAATGTTAAATGAATGACACAAATGCACTTATCGGATAAACTACATTCTTTAAGAAGGAAAACTGATTATCATAAGCATTGGGATGCACAAAATGACGTAAATGTTCATCCAATGACACAAACGCACTTATTAGATAAACTACATTCCTTAAGAACTAAAAGTGATTCGAATAAGCCTTGGGATGCACAAAATGACGTAAATGTTAAATTAATGACACAAACGCACTTATTGGATGAACTACATTCTTTAAGAACAAAAAGTGATTAGAATAAGCTTGGGATGCACAAAATGACGTAAATGTTCATCCAATGACACAAACACACTTATTGGATGAACTACATTCCTTAAGAACGAAAAGTGATTAGAATAAGCATTGGGATGCACAAAATGACGTAAATGTTAAATTAATGACACAAACGCACTTATTGGATGAACTACATTCTTTAAGAACAAAAAGTGATTAGAATAAGCTTGGGATGCACAAAATGACGTAAATGTTCATCCAATGACACAAACACACTTATTGGATGAACTACATTCCTTAAGAACGAAAAGCGATTAGAATAAACCTTGGGATGCACAAAATGACGTAAATGTTCATCCAATGACACAAACACACTTATTGGATGAACTACATTCCTTAAGAACGAAAAGCGATTAGAATAAACCTTGGGATGCACAAAATGACGTAAATGTTAAATTAATGACACAAACTCACTTATTGAATGAACTACATTCCTTAAGAACTAAAAGTGATTAGTATCAGCCTTGGGACGCACAAAATGACGTAAATGATAAATTAATGACACAAACGCACCTATTGGATGAACTACATTCTTTAAGAACAAAAAGTGATTAGAATAATCTTGGGATGCACAAAATGACGTAAATGTTCATCCAATGACACAAACACACTTATTGGATGAACTACACTCCTTAAGAACGAAAAACGATTAGAATAAACCTTGGGATGCACAAAATGACGTAAATGTTAAATTAATGACACAAACCCACTTATTGGATGAACAACATTCCTTAAGAACGAAAAGTGATTACAATAAGCCTTGGGATGCACAAAATGATGTAAATGTTCATCCACTGACACAAACGCACGTATTGAATTAACTACATGCCTTAAGAACGAAAAGTGATTAGAATAAGCCTCGGGATGCACAAAATAATGTAAATGATCATCCAATGACACAAACGCATTTGTTGGATGAACTATATTCCATAAAAATGAAAAGTGATTAGAATAAGCCTTGGGATGCACAAAATGACGTAAATGTTAAATTAATGACAAAAAGGCACTTATTGGATGAAATACATTCCTTAAGTACGAAAAGTGATTAGAATAGGCATTGGGACGCAAAAGATGACACAAATGTTAAATTATTGACACAAACGCATTTATTTTATGAACTACATTCCTTAAGAATGAAAAGTTATTAGAAATAGCCGTCGGATGCACAAAATCACGTAAATGTTAAATTAATAACACAAACGCACTTATTGGATGAACTACATTCTGTAAGTACGAAAATTGATTAGGATAAGCATTGGGATGCACAAAATGACCTAAATGTTAAATTAATGACACAAACGTACTTATTGGACAAACTGCTTTCCATAAGAACAAAAATGGATTAGAATAAGCCTTGGGATGCACAAAAAGACGTAAATGTTCATCCAATGACACAAACGCACTTATTAGATAAACTATATTCCTTAAGAACTAAAAGTGATTAGAATAAGCCTTGGGATGCACAAAATGACGTAAATGATAAATTAATGACACAAACGCACTTATTGGATGAACTACATCCTTTAAGAACAGAAAGTGACTAGAATAAGCTTGGGATGCACAAAATGACGTAAATGTTCATCCAATGACACAAACACACTTATTGGATGAACTACATTCCTTAAGAACGAAAAGTGATTAGAATAAACCTTGGGATGCACAAAATGACGTAAATGTTAAATTAATGACACAAACGCACTTATTGGATGAACTACATTCCTTTAGAACGAAAAGTGATTAGAATAAACCTTGGGATGCACAAAATGACGTAAATGTTAAATTAATGACACAAACGCACTTATTGCATGAACTACATTCCTTAAGAACGAAAAGTGATTAGAATAAGCCTTGGGATGCACAAAATGACGTAAATGTTCATCCAATGACACAAATGCATTTATTGGATGAACTACATTCCTTAAGTACGAAAAGTGATTAGAATAAGCATTGGGATGCACAAAATGACGTAAATGTTAAATTAATGACACAAACGCACTTATTGGATGAACTACATTCTTTAAGAACAAAAAGTGATTAGAATAAGCTTGGGATGCACAAAATGACGTAAATGTTCATCCAATGACACAAACACACTTATTGGATGAACTACACTCCTTAAGAACGAAAAGCGATTAGAATAAACCTTGGGATGCACAAAATGACGTAAATGTTAAATTAATGACACAAACCCACTTATTGGATGAACAACATTCCTTAAGAACGAAAAGTGATTAGAATAAGCCTTGGGATGCACAAAATGATGTAAATGTTCATCCACTGACACAAACGCACGTATTGAATTAACTACATGCCTTAAGAACGAAAAGTGATTAGAATAAGCCTCGGGATGCACAAAATAATGTAAATGATCATCCAATGACACAAACGCATTTGTTGGATGAACTATATTCGATAAAAATGAAAAGTGATTAGAATAAGCCTTGGGATGCACAAAATGACGTAAATGTTAAATTAATGACAAAAAGGCACTTATTGGATGAACTACATTCCTTAAGTACGAAAAGTGATTAGAATAAGCATTGGGACGCAAAAGATGACACAAATGTTAAATTTTCTGACACAAACGCATTTATTTTATGAACTACATTCCTTAAGAATGAAAAGTTATTAGAAATAGCCGTCAAATGCACAAAATCACGTAAATGTTAAATTAATAACACAAACGCACTTATTGGATGAACTACATTATGTAAGTACGAAAATTGATTAGGATAAGCATTGGGATGCACAAAATGACCTAAATGTTAAATTAATGACACAAACGTACTTATTGGACAAACTGCTTTCCATGAGAACAAAAATGGATTAGAATAAGCCTTGGGATGCACAAAAAGACGTAAATGTTCATCCAATGACACAAACGCACTTATTAGATAAACTATATCCTTAAGAACTAAAAGTGATTAGAATAAGCCTTGGGATGCACAAAATGACGTAAATGATAAATTAATGACACAAACGCACTTATTGGATGAACTACATTCTTTAAGAACAAAAAGTGATTAGAATAAGCTTGGGATGCACAAAATGACGTAAATGTTCATCCAATGACACAAACGCACTTATTGGATCAACTACATTCCTTAAGAACGAAAAGCGATTAGAATAAACCTTGGGAAGCACAAAATGACGTAAATGTTAAATTAATGACACAAACGCACTTATTGGATGAACTACATTCCTTTAGAACGAAAAGTGATTAGAATAAACCTTGGGATGCACAAAATGACGTAAATGTTAAATTAATGACACAAACGCACTTATTGCATGAACTACATTCCTTAAGAACGAAAAGTGATTAGAATAAGCCTTGGGATGCACAAAATGACGTAAATGTTCATCCAATGACACAAATGCATTTATTGGATGAACTACATTCCTTAAGTACGAAAAGTGATTAGAATAAGCATTGGGATGCACAAAATGACGTAAATGTTAAATTAATGACACAAACGCACTTATTGGATGAACTACATTCTTTAAGAACAAAAAGTGATTAGAATAAGCTTGGGATGCACAAAATGACGTAAATGTTCATCCAATGACACAAACACATTTATTGGATGAACTACATTCCTTAAGAACGAAAAGCGATTAGAATAAACCTTGGGATGCACAAAATGACGTAAATGTTAAATTAATGACACAAACTCACTTATTGGATGAACTACATTCCTTAAGAACTAAAAGTGATTAGTATAAGCCTTGGGACGCACAAAATGACGTAAATGATAAATTAATGACACAAACGCACCTATTGGATGAACTACATTCTTTAAGAACAAAAAGTGATTAGAATAATCTTGGGATGCACAAAATGACGTAAATGTTCATCCAATGACACAAACACACTTATTGGATGAACTACATTCCTTAAGAACGAAAAGCGATTAGAATAAACCTTGGGATGCACAAAATGACGTAAATGTTCATCCAATGACACAAACACACTTATTGGATGAACTACATTCCTTAAGAACGAAAAGCGATTAGAATAAACCTTGGGATGCACAAAATGACGTAAATGTTAAATTAATGACACAAACTCACTTATTGGATGAACTACATTCCTTAAGAACTAAAAGTGATTAGTATAAGCCTTGGGACGCACAAAATGACGTAAATGATAAATTAATGACACAAACGCACCTATTGGATGAACTACATTCTTTAAGAACAAAAAGTGATTAGAATAATCTTGGGATGCACAAAATGACGTAAATGTTCATCCAATGACACAAACACACTTATTGGATGAACTACACTCCTTAAGAACGAAAAGCGATTAGAATAAACCTTGGGATGCACAAAATGACTTAAATGTTAAATTAATGACACAAATCCACTTATTGGATGAACAACATTCCTTAAGAACGAAAAGTGATTAGAATAAGCCTTGGGATGCACAAAATGATGTAAATGTTCATCCACTGACACAAACGCACGTATTGAATTAACTACATGCCTTAAGAACGAAAAGTGATTAGAATAAGCCTCGGGATGCACAAAATAATGTAAATGATCATCCAATGACACAAACGCATTTGTTGGATGAACTATATTCCATAAAAATGAAAAGTGATTAGAATAAGCCTTGGGATGCACAAAATGACGTAAATGTTAAATTAATGACAAAAAGGCACTTATTGGATGAAATACATTCCTTAAGTACGAAAAGTGATTAGAATAGGCATTGGGACGCAAAAGATGACACAAATGTTAAATTATTGACACAAACGCATTTATTTTATGAACTACATTCCTTAAGAATGAAAAGTTATTAGAAATAGCCGTCGGATGCACAAAATCACGTAAATGTTAAATTAATAACACAAACGCACTTATTGGATGAACTACATTCTGTAAGTACGAAAATTGATTAGGATAAGCATTGGGATGCACAAAATGACCTAAATGTTAAATTAATGACACAAACGTACTTATTGGACAAACTGCTTTCCATAAGAACAAAAATGGATTAGAATAAGCCTTGGGATGCACAAAAAGACGTAAATGTTCATCCAATGACACAAACGCACTTATTAGATAAACTATATTCCTTAAGAACTAAAAGTGATTAGAATAAGCCTTGGGATGCACAAAATGACGTAAATGATAAATTAATGACACAAACGCACTTATTGGATGAACTACATCCTTTAAGAACAGAAAGTGATTAGAATAAGCTTGGAATGCACAAAATGACGTAAATGTTCATCCAATGACACAAACACACTTATTGGATGAACTACATTCCTTAAAACGAAAAGTGATTAGAATAAACCTTGGGATGCACAAAATGACGTAAATGTTAAATTAATGACACAAACGCACTTATTGGATGAACTACATTCCTTTAGAACGAAAAGTGATTAGAATAAACCTTGGGATGCACAAAATGACGTAAATGTTAAATTAATGACACAAACGCACTTATTGCATGAACTACATTCCTTAAGAAGGAAAAGTGATTAGAATAAGCCTTGGGATGCACAAAATGACGTAAATGTTCATCCAATGACACAAATGCATTTATTGGATGAACTACATTCCTTAAGTACGAAAAGTGATTAGAATAAGCATTGGGATGCACAAAATGACGTAAATGTTAAATTAATGACACAAACGCACTTATTGGATGAACTACATTCTTTAAGAACAAAAAGTGATTAGAATAAGCTTGGGATGCACAAAATGACGTAAATGTTCATCCAATGACACAAACACACTTATTGGATGAACTACATTCCTTAAGAACGAAAAGCGATTAGAATAAACCTTGGGATGCACAAAATGACGTAAATGTTAAATTAATGACACAAACTCACTTATTGGATGAACTACATTCCTTAAGAACTAAAAGTGATTAGTATAAGCCTTGGGACGCACAAAATGACGTAAATGATAAATTAATGACACAAACGCACCTATTGGATGAACTACATTCTTTAAGAACAAAAAGTGATTAGAATAATCTTGGGATGCACAAAATGACGTAAATGTTCATCCAATGACACAAACACACTTATTGGATGAACTACATTCCTTAAGAACGAAAAGCGATTAGAATAAACCTTGGGATGCACAAAATGACGTAAATGTTCATCCAATGACACAAACACACTTATTGGATGAACTACATTCCTTAAGAACGAAAAGCGATTAGAATAAACCTTGGGATGCACAAAATGACGTAAATGTTAAATTAATGACACAAACTCACTTATTGGATGAACTACATTCCTTAAGAACTAAAAGTGATTAGTATAAGCCTTGGGACGCACAAAATGACGTAAATGATAAATTAATGACACAAACGCACCTATTGGATGAACTACATTCTTTAAGAACAAAAAGTGATTAGAATAATCTTGGGATGCACAAAATGACGTAAATGTTCATCCAATGACACAAACACACTTATTGGATGAACTACACTCCTTAAGAACGAAAAGCGATTAGAATAAACCTTGGGATGCACAAAATGACGTAAATGTTAAATTAATGACACAAACCCACTTATTGGATGA
Source organism: Cicer cuneatum (assembly GCA_037974295.1). Lineage (NCBI taxonomy): Eukaryota > Viridiplantae > Streptophyta > Magnoliopsida > Fabales > Fabaceae > Cicer > Cicer cuneatum. Next base: position 49,551,105 of record JBBPBO010000005.1, on the reverse strand, counting down.
ACAACATTCCTTAAGAACGAAAAGTGATTAGAATAAGCCTTGGGATGCACAAAATGATGTAAATGTTCATCCACTGACACAAACGCACGTATTGAATTAACTACATGCCTTAAGAACGAAAAGTGATTAGAATAAGCCTCGGGATGCACAAAATAATGTAAATGATCATCCAATGACACAAACGCATTTGTTGGATGAACTATATTCCATAAAAATGAAAAGTGATTAGAATAAGCCTTGGGATGCACAAAATGACGTAAATGTTAAATTAATGACAAAAAGGCACTTATTGGATGAACTACATTCCTTAAGTACGAAAAGTGATTAGAATAGGCATTGGGACGCAAAAGATGACACAAATGTTAAATTTTCTGACACAAACGCATTTATTTTATGAACTACATTCCTTAAGAATGAAAAGTTATTAGAAATAGCCGTCGAATGCACAAAATCACGTAAATGTTAAATTAATAACACAAACGCACTTATTGGATGAACTACATTATGTAAGTACGAAAATTGATTAGGATAAGCATTGGGATGCACAAAATGACCTAAATGTTAAATTAATGACACAAACGTACTTATTGGACAAACTGCTTTCCATGAGAACAAAAATGGATTAGAATAAGCCTTGGGATGCACAAAAAGACGTAAATGTTCAACCAATGACACAAACGCACTTATTAGATAAACTATATCCTTAAGAACTAAAAGTGATTAGAATAAGCCTTGGGATGCACAAAATGACGTAAATGATAAATTAATGACACAAACGCACTTATTGGATGAACTACATTCTTTAAGAACAAAAAGTGATTAGAATAAGCTTGGGATGCACAAAATGACGTAAATGTTCATCCAATGACACAAACGCACTTATTGGATCAACTACATTCCTTAAGAACGAAAAGCGATTAGAATAAACCTTGGGATGCACAAAATGACGTAAATGTTAAATTAATGACACAAACGCACTTATTGGATGAACTACATTCCTTTAGAACGAAAAGTGATTAGAATAAGCCTTGGGATGCACAAAATGACGTAAATGATAAATTAATGACACAAACGCACTTATTGGATCAACTACATTCCTTAAGAACGAAAAGCGATTAGAATAAACCTTGGGATGCACAAAATGACGTAAATGTTAAATTAATGACACAAACGCACTTATTGGATGAACTACATTCCTTTAGAACGAAAAGTGATTAGAATAAGCCTTGGGATGCACAAAATGACGTAAATGATAAATTAATGACACAAACGCACTTATTGGATCAACTACATTCCTTAAGAACGAAAAGCGATTAGAATAAACCTTGGGATGCACAAAATGACGTAAATGTTAAATTAATGACACAAACGCACTTATTGGATGAACTACATTCCTTTAGAACGAAAAGTGATTAGAATAAACCTTGGGATGCACAAAATGACGTAAATGTTAAATTAATGACACAAACGCACTTATTGCATGAACTACATTCCTTAAGAACGAAAAGTGATTAGAATAAGCCTTGGGATGCACAAAATGACGTAAATGTTCATCGAATGACACAAATGCATTTATTGGATGAACTACATTCCTTAAGTACGAAAAGTGATTAGAATAAGCATTGGAATGCACAAAATGACGTAAATGTTAAATTGATGACACAAACGCACTTATTGGATGAACTACATTCTTTAAGAACAAAAAGTGATTAGAATAAGCTTGGGATGCACAAAATGACGTAAATGTTCATCCAATGACACAAACACACTTATTGGATGAACTACATTCCTTAAGAACGAAAAGCGATTAGAATAAACCTTGGGATGCACAAAATGACGTAAATGTTAAATTAATGACACAAACTCACTTATTGGATGAACTACATTCCTTAAGAACTAAAAGTGATTAGTATAAGCCTTGGGACGCACAAAATGACGTAAATGATAAATTAATGACACAAACGCACCTATTGGATGAACTACATTCTTTAAGAACAAAAAGTGATTAGAATAATCTTGGGATGCACAAAATGACGTAAATGTTCATCCAATGACACAAACACACTTATTGGATCAACTACATTCCTTAAGAACGAAAAGCGATTAGAATAAACCTTGGGATGCACAAAATGACGTAAATGTTAAATTAATGACCCCAACTCACTTATTGGATGAACTACATTCCTTAAGAACGAAAAGTGATTAGAATAAACCTTGGGATGCACAAAATGACGTAAATGTTAAATTAATGACACAAACGAACTTATTGCATGAACTACATTCCTTAAGAACGAAAAGTGATTAGAATAAGCCTTGGGATGCACAAAATGACGTAAATGTTCATCCAATGACACAAATGCATTTATTGGATGAACTACATTCCTTAAGTACGAAAAGTGATTAGAATAAGCCTTGGGATGCACAAAATGACGTAAATGTTCATCCAATGGCACAAAAGCACTTATCGGATGAACTACATTTCTTAAGTACGAAAAGTGATAAATATAAGCCTTGGGATGCACAAAATTACGTAATTGTTCATCCAATGACACAAACACACTTATTGGATGAACTACATTCCTTAAGAACGAAAAGTGATAAGAATAAACCTTGGGATGCACAAAATGACGTAAATGTTAAATTCATTACACAAACGCACTTATTGGATGAACTACATTCCTTAACAACAAAAGTGATTAGAATAAGCCTTGGGATGCACAAAATGACGTAAATGTTAAATTCATTACACAAACGCACTTATTGGATGAACTACATTCCTTAACAACAAAAGTAATTAGAATAAGCCTTGGGATGCACAAAATGACGTAAATGTTAAATTCATTACACAAACGCACTTATTGGATGAACTACATTCCTTAAGAATGAAAAGTTATTAAAAATAGCGTTGGGATGCACAAAATGACGTAAATGTTAAATTAATAACACAAACGCACTTATTGGACGAACTACATTCCTTAAGAACGAGAAGTGATTAGAATAAGCCTTGGGATGCACAAAATGACGTAAATGTTAAATGAATTACACAAACGCACTTATTGCATGAACTGCATTCTTTAAGAACGAAAAGTGATTATCATAAGCCTTGGGATGCACAAAATGACGTAAATGTTCATCCAATGACACAAATGCACTTATTGGATGAACTACATTGCTTATGTAAGAAAAGTGATTAGAATAAGCATTGGGATCCACAAAATGACGTAAATGTTAAATTAATGACACAAACGCACTTGTTAAACATTCCTTAAGAACGAAAAGTGATTAGAATAAGCCTTGGGATGCACAAAATGATGTAAATGTTCATCCACTGACACAAACGCACGTATTGAATTAACTACATGCCTTAAGAACGAAAAGTGATTAGAATAAGCCTCGGGATGCACAAAAGGACGTAAATGTTAAATGAATGACACAAACGCACTTATTGGATGAACTACATTCCTTAATTACGAAAAGTGATTAGAATAAGCATTGGGACGCAAAAGATGACACAAATGTTAAATTATTGACACAAACGCATATTTTTTATGAACTACATTCCTTAAGAATGAAAAGTTATTAGAAATAGCCGAGGGATGCACAAAATCACGTGAATCTTAAATTAATAACACAAACGCATTTATTGGATGAACTACAATCCTTAAGTACGAGAATTGATTAGAATAAGTATTTGGATGCACATATTGTCGTAAACGTTAAATTAATGACACAAACGCACTTATTGGATGAACAATATTCCCTAAGTACGAAAAGTGATTAGAATTAGCATTGAGATGCACAAAATAACGTAAATGTTAAATAAATGACACAAACGCACTTATTAAATTAACTAGATTCCTTAAGAATGAAAAGTGATTTGAATAAGCCGTGGGATTCACAAAATGACGTAAATGGTCATCCAATGACACAAATGCACCTATTGGATGAACTACATTCCTTAAGTACAAAAAGTGATAGAATAAGCCTTGGGATGCACAAAATGACGAAAATGTTCATCCAAGACACAAACGCACTTATTGGATGAACTACATTCCTTAAGAACGAAAAGTGATTAGAATAAGCCTTGGGATGCACAAAATGACGTAAATGTTAAATGAATGACACAAACGCACTTATTGCATGAACTACATTCTTTAAGAACGAAAAGTGATTATCATCAGCCTTGGGATGCACAAAATGACGTAAATGTTCATCCAATGACACAAATGCACTTATTGGATGAACTACATTTCTTAAGTACGAAAATTGATTAGAATAAGCATTGGGATGCACAAAATGACCTAAATGTTAAATTAATGACACAAACGTACTTATTGGACAAACTGCTTTCCATAAGAAAAAAAATGGATTAGAATAAGCCTTGGGATGCACAAAAAGACGTAAATGTTCATCCAATGACACAAACGCACTTATTAAATAAACAACATTCCTTAAGAACTAAAAGGGATTCGAATAAGCCTTGGGATGCACAAAATGACGTAAATGTTAAATTAATAACACAAACTCACTTATTGGATGAACTACATTCTTTAAGAACAAAAAGTGATTAGAATAAGCTTGGGATGCACAAAATGACGTAAATGTTTATCCAATGGCACAAACACACTTATTGGATGAACTACATTCCTAAAGAACGAAAAGTGATTAGAATAAACCTTGAGATGCACAAAATAACGTAAATGTTAAATTAATGACACAAACGCACTTATTGGATGAACTACATTCGTTAAGAACAAAAAGTGATTAGAATAAACCTTTGGATGCACAAAATGACGTAAATGTTAAATTAATGACACAAACGCACTTATTGGATGAACTACATTCCTTAAGAACGAAAAGTGATTAGAATAAGCCTTGGGATGCACAAAATGACATAAATGTTAAATGAATGACACAAACACACTTATTGGATGAACTACATTCTTTAAGAATGAAAAGTGATTATCATAAGCCTTGGGATGCACAAAATGACGTAATTGTTCATCCAATGACACAAATGCACTTATTGGATGAACTACATTCCTTAAGTACGAAAAGTGATTAGAATAAGCATTGGGATGCACAAAATGACGTAAATGTTAAATTAATGACACAAACGCACTTATTGGATGAACTACATTCTGTAAGTACGAAAATTGATTAGGATAAACATTGGGATGCACAAAATGACCTAAATGTTAAATTAATGACACAAACATACTTATTGGACAGACTGCTTTCCATAAGAAAAAAATTGGATTAGAATAAGCCTTGGGATGCACAGAAAGACGTAAATGTTCATCCAATGACACAAACGCACTTATTAGTTAAACTACATTCCTAAAGAACTAAAAGTGATTCGAATAAGCCTTGGGATGCACAAAATGACGTAAATGTTAAATTAATGACACAAACGCACTTATTGGATGAACTACATTCCTTAAGAACGAAAAGTGATTAGAATAAGCATTGGGATGCACAAAATGACGTAAATGTTAAATTAATAACACAAACTCACTTATTGGATGAACTACATTCTTTAAGAACAAAAAGTGATTAGACTAAGCTTGGGATGCACAAAATGACGTAGATGTTCATCCAATGACACAAACACACTTATTGGATGAACTATATTCCTTAAGAACGAAAAGTGATTAGAATAAACCTTGGGATACACAAAATGACGTAAATGTTAAATTAATTACAGAAACGCACTTATTGGATGAACTACATTCCTTAAGAACGAAAAGTGATTAGAATAAACCTTGGGATGCACAAAATGACGTAAATGTTAAATGAATGACACAAACGCACTTATTGGATGAACTACATTACTTAAGAACGAAAAGTGATTAGAATAAGCCTATGGATGCACAAAATGACGTAAATGTTAAATGAATGACACAAACGCACTTATTGGATGAACTACATTCTTTAAGAATGAAAAGTGATTATCATAAGCCTTGGGATGCACAAAATGACGTAATTGTTCATCCAATGACACAAATGCACTTATTGGATGAACTACATTCCTTAAGTACGAAAAGTGATTAGAATAAGCATTGGGATGCACAAAATGACGTAAATGTTAAATTAATGACACAAACGCACTTATTGGATGAACTACATTCTGTAAGTACGAAAATTGATTAGGATAAGCATTGGGATGCACAAAATGACCTAAATGTTAAATTAATGACACAAACGTACTTATTGGACAAATTGCTTTCCATAAGAAAAAAAATGGATTAGAATAAGCCATGGGAAGCACCAAAAGACGTAAATGTTCATCCAATGACACAAACGCACTTATTAGATAAACTACATTCCTTGAGAACTAAAAGTGATTCGAATAAGCCTTGGGATGCACAAAATGACGTAAATGTTAAATTAATGACACAAACGCACTTCTTGGATGAACTACATTCTTTAAGAACAAAAAGTGATTAGAATAAGCTTGGGATGCACAAAATGACGTAAATGTTCATCCAATGACACAAACACACTTATTGGATGAACTACATTCCTTAAGAACGAAAAGTGATTAGAATAAACCTTGGGATGCACAAAATGACGTAAATGTCAAATTAATGACACAAACGCACTTATTGGATGAACTACATTCCTTAAGAACGAAAAGTGATTAGAATAAGCCTTGGGATGCACAAAATGACGTAAATGTTAAATTAATGACACAAACGTACTTATTGGACAAACTGCTTTCCATAAGAACAAAAATGGATTAGAATAAGCCTTGGGATGCACAAAAAGACTTAAATGTTTATCCAATGACACAAATGCACCTATTGGATGAACTACATTCCTTAAGAACGAAAAGTGATAGAATAAGCCTTGAGATGCACAAAATGACGAAAATGTTCATCCAATGACACATACGCACTTATTGGATGAACTACATTCCTTAAAAATGAAAAGTGATTACAATAAGCATTTGGATGCACAAAAGGACGTCAATGTTAAATGAATGACACAAACGCACTTATTGGATGAACTACATTCCTTAAGAACGAAAAGTGATTAGAATAAGCATTGGGATGCACAAAATGACGTAAATATTAAATTAATGACAGAAACGTACTTATTGGACAAACTGCTTTCCATAAGAACAATAATGAATTAGAATAAGCCTCGGGATGCACAAAAAGACGTAAATGTTCATCCAATGACACAAATGCACTGATTGGATGAAATACATTCCTTAAGTACAAAAAGTGATAAGAATAAGCATTGGGATGCACAAAATGACGTAAATGTTAAATTAATGACACAAACGTACTTATTTGACAAACTGCTTTCCATAAGAACAAAAATGAATTAGAATAAGCCTCGGGATGCACAAAAAGACGTAAATGTTCATCCAATGACACAAATGCACTGATTGGATGAAATACATTCCTTAAGTACAAAAAGTGATAAGAATAAGCCTTGGGATGCACAGAATCAAGTAAATGTTCATCCAATCACACAAATGTACTTATTGGATGAACCACATTCCTTAAGTACGAAAAGTGATTGGAATAAGCCTTGGAATGCACAAAATAACGTAAATGTTAAATTAATGACACAAACGCACTTATTGGATGAACTACATTCCGTAAGTACGAAAGATGATTAGGATAAGCATTGGGATGCACAAAATGACGTAAATGTTAAATTAATGACACAAACGTACGTATTGGACAAACTCCTTTCCATAAGAACAAAAATGAATTAGAATAAGCCTCGGGATGCACAAAAAGACGTAAATGTTCATCCAATGACACAAATGCACTAATTGGATGAAATACATTCCTTAAGTACAAAAAGTGATTAGAATAAGCCTTGGGATGCACAAAATCACGTAAATGTTCATCCAATCACACAATAATACTTATTGGATGAACCACATTCCTTAAGTACGAAAAGTGATTGGAATAAGCCTTGGGATGCACAAAATGACGTAAATGATAAATTAATCACACACACGCTCTTATTGGACGAACTGCATTCCATAAGTACGAAAAGTGAGTAGAATAAGCCTTGGGATGCACAAAATGATGTAAATGTTCAGCCAATCACACAAATGCACTTATTGGATGAACTACATTTCTTAAGTACGAAAAGTGATTAGAATAAGCGTTGGGATGCACAAAATGACGTAAATGTTAAATTAATGACACAAACGCGCTTATTAGATGAACTAAATTCTGTAAGTACGAAAATTGATTAGGATAAGCATTGGGATGCACAAAATGACCTAAATGTTAAATTAATGACACAAATGTACTTATTGGACAAACTGCTTTCCATAAGAAAAAAAAATGGATTAGAATAAGCCTTGGGATGCACAAAAAGACGTAAATGTTCATCCATTGACACAAACACACTTATTAGATAAAATACATTCCTTAAGAACTAAAAGTGATTCGAATAAGCCTTGGGATGCACAAAATGACGTAAATGTTAAATTAATGACACAAACGCACTTATTGGATGAACTACATTCTTTAAGAACAAAAAGTGATTAGAATAAGCTTGGGATGCACAAAATGAC
>JBBPBO010000005.1:49515773-49531725 GCA_037974295.1 Cicer cuneatum | reverse complement strand
ACGAAAAGTGATTAGAATAAGCATTGGGATGCACAAAATAACGTAAATGTTAAATTAATGACACAAACGCACTTATTGGATGAACTACATTCCGTATGCACGAAAATTGATTAGGATAAGCATTGGGATGCACAAAATGATGTAAATGTTAAATTAATGACACAAACGTACTTATTGGACAAACTGCTTTCCATAAGAACAAAAATGAATTAGAATAAGCCTCGGGATGCACAAAAAGACGTAAATGTTCATCCAATGACACAAATGCACTGATTGGACGAAATACATTCCTTAAGAACAAAAAGTGATTAGAATAAGCCTTGGGATGCACAAAATCACGTAAATGTTCATCCAATCACACAAATGTACTTATTTGATGAACCACATTGCTTAAGTACGAAAAGTGATTGGAATAAGCCTTGGGATGCATAAAATGACGTAAATGATAAATTAATGACATAAACGCTCTTATTGGATGAACTACATTCCTTAAGTACGAAAAGTGAGTAGCATAAGCCTTGGGATGCACAAAATGATGTAAATGTTCATCCAATCACACAAATGCACTTATTGGATGAACTACATTCCTTAAGTACGAAATGTGATTAGAATAAGCCTTGGGATGCACAAGATGACGTAAATGTTCATCCAATGGTACAAATGCACTTATTGGAAGAACTACATTCCTTAAGTACGAAAAGTTATTAGAATAAGCCTTGGGATGAACAAAATGACGTAAATGATAAGTTAATGACACAGACGCTCTTATTGGATGAACTACATTCTTTAAGTACGAAAAGTAATTAGAATAAGCCTTGGGATGCACAAAATAAAGTAAATGTTCATCAATTGACCCAAATACACTTATTGGATGAACTACATTTCTTAAGTACGAAAAGTGATTAAAGTAAGCCTTGGGATGCACAAAATGACGTAAATGTTCATCCAATGACACAAACACGCTTATTAAATAAACTACATTCCTTAAGTACGAAAAGTGATTAGAATAAGCCTTGGGATAAACAAAATAATTTAAATGTTCATCCAATGACACAAACACGCTTATTAAATAAACTACATTCCTTAAGTACGAAAAGTGATTAGAATAACCCTTGGGATAAACAAAATAATGTAAATGTTCATCCAATGACACAAATGCACTTATTGGATGAACTACATTCCTTAAATACGAAAAGTGATTAGTATAAGCATTGGGATGCACAAAATGACGTAAATGTTCATCTAATGACACAAATGCACTTATTTGATAAACTACATTCCTTAAATACGAAAAGTGATTAGAATAAGCCTTGGAATGCACAAAATGACGTAAATGTTCATCCAATGACACAAATGCACTTATTGGATGAACTACATTCCTTAAATACGAAAAGTGATTAGAATAAGCCTTGGGTTGCGCAAAATGATGTAAATGTTCATCTAATGACACAAATGTACTTATTGGATGAACCACATTGCTGAAGTACGAAAAGTGATTAGAATAAGCCTTGGGATGCACAAAATGACGTAACTGTTCATCCAATCACACAAATGTACTTATTGGATGAACCACATTTCTTAAGTACGAAAAGTGATTGGAATTAGCCTTGGGATGCACAAAATGACGTAAATGATAAATTAATGACACAAACGCTCTTATTGGATGAACTACATTCCTTAGGTACGAAAAGTGATTAGAATAAGCCTTGGGATGCACAAAATGACGTAAATGTTCATCCAATGATAAAAATGCACTTATTGGATGAACTACATTCCTTAAGTACAAAAAGTTATTAGAATAAGCCTTGGGATGCACAAAATGATGTAAATGATATATTAATGACACAAACGCTCTTATTGGATGAACTACATTCCTTAAGTACGAAAAGTGAGTAGAATAAGCCTTGGAAAGCACAAAATGATGTAAATGTTCATCCAATCACACAAATGCACTTATTGGATGAACTACATTCCTTAAGTACAAAAAGTGATTAGAACAAGCCTTGGGATGCACAAACTGACGTAAATGTTCATCCAATGACAGAAATGCACTTATTAGATGAACTACATTCCTTAAGTACGAAAAGTGATTAGAATAAGCCTTGGGATGTACAAAATGACGTAAATGATAAATTAATGACACAAACGCACTTAATGGATGAACTACATTTCTTAAGTACAAAAAGTGATTAGAATAAGCCTTGGGATGCACAAAATGACGTAAATGTTCATCCAATGACAAAAATGCACTTATTGGATGAAATACATTCCTTAAGTACGAAAAGTGATTATAATAAGCCTTGGGTTGCACAAAATGACGTAAATGTTAAATTAATGACACAAACGCTCTTATTCGATGAACTACATTCCGTAAGGATGTGTGATATGTGATCTTTGTGATGTGAATAAGATGATGGTTTTAAAAAGGGTGATTTTTTGAATGTATATGACATGATTCTTAGTGGGCTGTGTGCGAGTATAATTATGATAATATATGGTCATGTCATGGCATATGCATCTTCGTGGGAGTTGCCTTAGTGGCAGGTTTATTTTCCCCATTGGTATGGTGATCTTTCTATGTGGAAGTTGCCTTAGTGGCAGATTTATATCCGGATCATATAGTTTTAGGAGCATGCATTATGCATATTTTTTTACATACGATTTACTGTTTGTGCATTTTTTTCTTTTAAATTACAAGTTTTTACCTTTATATGTTTTGTGTTATTCTTCTATATGTTTAGCTTTGGTTTGATGTGGATGATGGAAAAAATTGACCCTTACAACAACATTTTAGGTACTAATGAGTTTGAGGAGATTCAAGAGTAATTGATGAGTATTAACGTGCGGCGAACGTGGGGTAAAAATGGGGTTTTCAAGACAATTTTGTAATAATAAGTATTGCTGCAAAATTTCTCTGTTTATTTATTTTTTTAATTTTTGTCACTAAACTTTTAAATGCATTCGAATTCTATAAATACGGAAGTGGATTTTTGCTTCCGTTTAGGAATAATTGATTTTTCCTTTATTTTAGCTTGAATAAACTTTTTTTTATAATATTAAACAAATGTGATTGTTACTAATTATTTAAAAGCATAAATGTGATTGTTACTAATTATTTAAAAGTATAAATGTAGATATTCTTACAAAAAAAAAATTATCGTAAATTTTTCTAAAAGTATTTTTTTGAGTAACGTTTTGGACAAAAAATCTGGGGCGTTACATTATGGTATCAAAGCAATAATCCTCGGAAATTTTTGGGTGGGACGATTTTGTATGACGCATGCCTTGATTTATGTGTGATGTTTGATTTTGGTATATTTTATTCTATGAGTTATTACTAATTTTGTTATATATATTCATATAGGGAAAGTTAACATTTTGCATTGAGTATTTGGTCTCTTTTAATACTAATTGAATTTAATATTATGATGTTATGAATTTATTACTCGTGATTTGAATTTTTAATAATTGTTTGTATGTTATGGATTTAATAATCATGATTTAATGACATTATGACGTTATGAATGTACTATTATGACATTATCAATTAGTTGAAACTGATTGATGTTTTTTTTGTCAAAACTATAAATGATTAGTTGTTATTTTGTTATACAGTGAAATTATTGCGTAATAAATTAGATTGATTTGATTTGAAAACGTCATTTAATTGGTCTCCACCTTAATTATGACACTAATTAGGCCAATTGAATTTATAATGATTATGAATGTTCCTTAATTATTTAATTTTGTGTTATGATCAAAAATTTTATAATAAAGACAATGCGGTAAATCTCTAACTAGTATAAAATTGTATGATTCCCACAATATAAGTGAAGGGTAACACCGTAAAAAGTTGTATTAGTGGATTTCTGACTAAGGAAAGACTTGGTTATTAAGTGGACCATTGACCCACCTCTCTTTCTTGGGAACTCCACTAGTACACGACTTATCGTGTGACCTAAAGCTATTGTCCCCATAATAGAAGGGAAGGGTATTACCGTAAAAAGTTGTAGTAGTGGGATTCTGACTAAGGAAAGACTTGGTTATTAAGTGGTCCGTAGACCCACCTCCCTTTCCTGGGAACCCCCCTAGTACACCAATTTAATGTGTGACCCGAACCTACTATATAGTCGTGAATAAAATATTCCTTACGACCCTAAGGCTATCATGAAACGGGGCCGCCTGAACAGAGGTACTATTCGGGGACCAACGAGACATCAGGGAAACGGGGCCGCCTGAACAGAGGTGCTATTCGTGAAATACATTCCTTAAGTACGAAAAGTGATTATAATAAGCCTTGGGATGCACAAAATGACGTAAATGTTAAATTAATGACACAAACGCTCTTATTGGATGAACTACATTCCTTAAGTACGAAAAGTGATTAGAATAAGCCTTGGGATGCACAAAATGACATAAATGTTCATCCAATGACACAAATGCACTTATTAGATGAACTACATTCCTTAAGTACAAAAAGTGATTAGAATAAGCCTTGGCATGGACAAAATGACATTAATGTTAATCCAATGACACAAACACGCTTATTGAATATACTACATTCCTTAAGTACGAAAAGTGATTAGAATAAGGCTTGGGATGCACAAAATGACGTAAATGTTCATCCAATGACACAAATGCACTTATTGGATGAAATACATTCCTTAAGTACGAAAAGTGATGATAATAAGCCTTGGGATGCACAAAATGACGTAAATGTTAAATTAATGACACAAACGCTCTTATTGGATGAACTACATTCCTTAAGTACGAAAAGTGATTAGAATAAGCCTTGGGATGCACAAAATGACGTAAATGTTCATCCAATGACACAAATGCACTTATTAGATGAATTATATTCCTTAAGTACAAAAAGTGATTAGAATAAGCCTTGGCATGGACAAAATGACGTTAATGTTCATCCAATGACACAAACACGCTTATTGAATATACTATATTCCTTAAGTACGAAAAGTGATTAGAATAAGCCTTGGGATGCACAAAATGACGTAAATGTTCATCCGATGATACAAATGCACTTATTGGATAAACTACATTCCTTAAGTACGAAAAGTTATTAGAATAAGCCTTGGGATGCACAAAATGAAGTAAATGATAAATTAATAACACTAACGCTCTTATTGGATGAACTGCATTGCTTAAGTACGAAAAGTGATTAGAATAAGCCTTGGGATGCACAAAATGACGTAAATGTTCATCCAATGACACAAATGCACTTATTGGATGAACTACATTTCTTAAGTACAAAAAGTGATTAGAATAAGCCTTGGCATGGACAAAATGACGTTAATGTTCATCCAATGACACAACCACGCTTATTGAATATACTATATTCCTTAAGTACGAAAAGGGATTAGAATAAGCCTTGGGATGCACAAAATGACGTAAATGTTCATCCAATGACACAAAAGCACTTATTGGATGAACTACATTTCTTAAGTACAAAAAGTGATTAGAATAGGCCTTGGCATGCACATAATGACGTAAATGTTCATCCAATGACACAAACACGCTTATTGAATAAACTATATTCCTTAAGTACGAAAAGTAAATAGAATAATCCTTGGGATGCACAAAATGACGTCAATGTTCATCCAATGACACAAATGCACTTATTGGATGAAATACATTCCTTAAGTACGAAAAGTTATTATAATAAGCCTTGGGTTGCACAAAATGACGTAAATGTTAAATTAATGACACAAACGCTCTTATTGGATGAACTACATTCCTTAAGTACGAAAAGTGATTAGAATAAGCCTTGGGATGCACAAAATGACGTAAATGTTCATCCGATGATACAAATGCACTTATTGGATAAACTACATTCCTTAAGTACGAAAAGTTATTAGAATAAGCCTTGGGATGCACAAAATGAAGTAAATGATAAATAAATAACACTAACGCTCTTATTGGATGAACTACATTCCTTAAGTACGAAAAGTGATTAGAATAAGCCTTGGGATGCACAAAATGACGTAAATGTTCATCCGATGATACAAATGCACTTATTGGATAAACTACATTCCTTAAGTACGAAAAGTTATTAGAATAAGCCTTGGGATGCACAAAATGAAGTAAATGATAAATAAATAACACTAACGCTCTTATTGGATGAACTGCATTGCTTAAGTACGAAAAGTGATTAGAATAAGCCTTGGGATGCACAAAATGACGTAAATGTTCATCCAATGACACAAATGCACTTATTGGATGAACTACATTCCTTAAGTACGAAAAGATATTAGAATAAGCCTTGGGATGCACAAAATGACGTAAATGTTCATCCAATGACACAAATGCACATATTGGATGAACTACATTCGATAAGTACGAAAAGCGATTAGAATAAGCCTTGGGATGCACAAAATGACGTAAATGTTCATCCAATGGTACAAATGCACTTATTGGAAGAACTACATTCCTTAAGTACGAAAAGTTATTAGAATAAGCCTTGGGATGCACAAAATGACGTAAATGATAAGTTAATGACACAAACGCTCTTATTGGATGAACTACATTCCTTAAGTACGAAAAGTGATTAGAACAAGCCTTGGGATGCACAAACTGACGTAAATGTTCATCCAATGACACAAATGCAATTATTAGATGAACTACATTCCTTAAGTACGAAAAGTGATTAGAATAAGCCTAGGGATGCACAAAATGACGTAAATGTTCATCCAATGACACAAATGCACATATTGGATGAACTACATTCCTTAAGTACAAAAAGTGATTAGAATAGGCCTTGGCATGCACAAGATGACGTAAATGTTCATCGAATGACACAAACACGCTTATTGAATAAACTATATTCCTTAAGTACGAAAAGTAAATAGAATAAGCCTTGGGATGCACAAAATGACGTCAATGTTCATCCAATGACACAAATGCACTTATTGGATGAAATACATTCCTTAAGTACGAAAAGTTATTATAATAAGCCTTGGGTTGCACAAAATGACGTAAATGTTAAATTAATGACACAAACGCTCTTATTGGATGAACTACATTCCTTAAGTACGAAAAGTGATTAGAATAAGCCTTGGGATGCACAAAATGACGTAAATGTTCATCCGATGATACAAATGCACTTATTGGATAAACTACATTCCTTAAGTATGAAAAGTTATTAGAATAAGCCTTGGGTTGCACAAAATGAAGTAAATGATAAATTAATAACACTAACGCTCTTATTGGATGAACTGCATTGCTTAAGTACGAAAAGTGATTAGAATAAGCCTTGGGATGCACAAAATGACGTAAATGTTCATCCAATGACACAAATGCACTTATTGGATGAACTACATTTCTTAAGTACAAAAAGTGATTAGAATAAGCCTTGGCATGCACAAAATGACGTAAATGTTCATCCAATGACACAAATGCACTTATTGGATGAACTACATTTCTTAAGTACGAAAAGTGATTAGAATAAGCCTTGGGATGCACAAAATGACGTAAATGTTCATCCAATGACACAAATGCACTTATTGGATGAACTACATTTCTTAAGTACGAAAAGTGATTAGAATAAGCCTTGGGATCCACAAAATGACGTAAATGTTCATCCAATGACACAAATGCACTTATTGGATGAACTACATTTCTTAAGTACAAAAAGTGATTAGAATAAGCCTTGGCATGCACAAAATGACGTAAATGTTCATCCAATGACACAAATGCACTTATTGGATGAACTACATTTCTTAAGTACGAAAAGTGATTAGAATAAGCCTTGGGATGCACAAAATGACGTAAATGTTCATCCAATGACACAAATGCACTTATTGGATGAACTACATTTCTTAAGTACGAAAAGTGATTAGAATAAGCCTTGGGATCCACAAAATGACGTAAATGTTCATCCAATGACACAAATGCACTTATTGGATGAACTACATTTCTTAAGTACAAAAAGTGATTAGAATAAGCCTTGGCATGCACAAAATGACGTAAATGTTCATCCAATGACACAAATGCACTTATTGGATGAACTACATTTCTTAAGTACAAAAAGTGATTAGAATAAGCCTTGGCATGCACAAAATGACGTAAATGTTCATCCAATGACACAAACACGCTTATTGAATAAACTATATTCCTTAAGTACGAAAAGTAAATAGAATAAGCCTTGGGATGCACAAAATGACGTCAATGTTCATCCAATGACACAAATGCACTTATTGGATAAAATACATTCCTTAAGTACGAAAAGTTATTATAATAAGCCTTGGGTTGCACAAAATGACGTAAATGTTAAATTATTGACACAAACGCTCTTATTGGATGAACTACATTCCTTAAGTACGAAAAGTGATTAGAATAAGCCTTGGGATGCACAAAATGACGTAAATGTTCATCCGATGATACAAATGCACTTATTGGATAAACTACATTCCTTAAGTACGAAAAGTTATTAGAATAAGCCTTGGGATGCACAAAATGACGTAAATGTTCATCCGATGATACAACTGCACTTATTGGATGAACTACATTCCTTAAGTACGAAAAGTTATTAGAATAAGCCTTGGGATGCACAAAATGAAGTAAATGATAAATTAATGACACAAACGCTCTTATTGGATGAACTGCATTCCTTAAGTATGAAAAGTGATTAGAATAAGCCTTGGGATACACAAAATGACGTAAATGTTCATCCAATGACACAAATGCACTTATTGGATGACTACATTTCTTAAGTACAAAAAGTGATTAGAATAAGCCTTGGCATGCACAAAATGACGTAAATGTTCATCCAATGACACAAATGCACTTATTGGATGAACTACATTTCTTAAGTACAAAAAGTGATTAGAATAAGCCTTGGCATGCACAAAATGACGTAAATGTTCATCCAATGACACAAACACCCTTATTGGATGAAATACATTCCTTAAGTACGAAAAGCTATTATAATAAGCCTTGGGTTCCACAAAATGACGTAAATGTTAAATTAATGACACAAACGTTCTTATTGGATGAACTGCATTCCTTATGTACGAAAAGTGATTAGAATAAGCCTTGGGATGCACAAAATGACGTAAATGTTCATCCGATGATACAAATGCATTTATTGGATAAACTACATTCCTTAAGTACGAAAAGTTATTAGAATAAGCCTTGGGATGCACAAAATGAAGTAAATGATAAATTAATGACACAAACGCTCTTATTGGATGAACTGCATTCCTTAAATACGAAAAGTGATTAGAATAAGCCTTGGGATGCACAAAATGACGTAAATGTTCATCCAATGACACAAATGCACTTATTGGATGAACTACATTTCTTCAGTACAAAAAGTGATTAGAATAAGCCTTGGCATGTACACAATGATGTAAATGTTCATCCAATGACACAAACACGCTTATTGAATAAACTACATTCCTTAAGTATGAAAAGTGATTAGAATAAGCCTTGGGATGCACAAAATGACGTAAATGTTCATCCAATGACACAAATGCACTTATTAGATGAACTACATTCCTTAAGTACAAAAAGTGATTAGAATAAGCCTTGGCATGCATAAAATGACGTAAATGTTCATCCAATGACACAAATGCACGTATTGGATGAACTACATTCCTTAAGTACGAAAAGCGATTAGAATAAGCCTTGGGATGCACAAAATGACGTAAATGTTCATCCAATGGTACAAATGCACTTAATGGAAGAACTACATTCCTTAAGTACGAAAAGTTATTAGAATAAGCCTTGGGATGCACAAAATGACGTAATTGTTAAATTAATGACACAAACGCTCTTATTGGATGAACTACATTCCTTAAGTACGAAAAATGATTAGAATAAGCCTTGGGATGCACAAAATGACGTAGATGTTCATCCGATGATACAAATGCACTTATTGGATGAACTACATTCCTTAAGTACGAAAAGTTTTTAGAATAAGCCTTGGGATGCACAAAATGAAGTAAATGATAAATTAATGACACAAACGCTCTTATTGGATGAACTGCATTCCTTAAGTACGAAAAGTGATTAGAATAAGCCTTGGGATGCACCAAATGACGTAAACGTTCATCCAATGACACAAATGCACTTATTGGATGAACTACATTCCTTAAGTACGAAAAGTGATTATAATAAGCCTATGGATGCACAAAATGACATAAATGTTCATCCAATGACACAAATGCACTTATTGGATGAACTACATTTCTTAAGTACAAAAAGGGATTAGAATAAGCTGTGGCATGCACAAAATGACATAAATGTTCATCCAATGACACAAACACGCTTATTGAATAAACTACATTCCTTAAGTACGAAAATTAAATAGAATAATCCTTGGGATGCACAAAATGACGTAAATGTTCATCCAATGACACAAATGCACTTATTGGATGAAATACATTCCTTAAGTACGAAAAGTTATTATAATAAGCCTTGGGTTGCACAGAATGACATAAATGTTAAATTAATGGCACAAACGCTCTTATTGGATGAACTACATTCCTTAAGTACGAAAAGTGATTAGAATAAGCCTTGGGATGCACAAAATGACGTAAATGTTCATCCGATGATACAAATGCACTTATTGCATAAACTACATTCCTTAAGTCGAAAAGTTATTTGAATAAGCCTTGCGATGCACAAAATGAAGTAAATGATAAATTAATAACACTACCTCTTTTATTGGATGAACTGCATTCCTTAAGTAGGAAAAGTGATTAGAATAAACCTTGGGATGCACAAAATGACGTAAATGTTCATCCAATGACACAAATGCACTTATTGGATGAAATACATTCCTTAAGTACGAAAAGTGATCATAATAAGACCTGGGATGCACAAAATGACGTAAATGTTAAATTAATGACATAAACGCTCTAATCATATGAACTACATTCCTTAAGTACGAAAAGTGAATAGAATAACCCTTGGGATGCACAAAATGACGTTAATGTTAAATTAATGACACAAACGCTCTTATTGGATGAACTACATTCCTTAAGTACGAAAAGTGAATAGAATAAGCCTAGGATGCACAAAATGACGTAAATGTTCATCCAATGACACAAATGCACATATTAGATGAACTACATTCCTTAAGTACGAAAAGTGATTAGAATAAGCCTTGGGATGCACAAAATGACGTAAATGTTAAATTAATGACACAAACGCTCTTACTGGATGAACTACATTCCTTAAGTACGAAAAATGATTAGAATAAGCCATGGGATGCACAAAATGAAGTAAATGTTCACCCAATGACACAAATGCACTTATTGGATGAACTACATTTCTTATGTACAAAAAGTGATTAGAATAAGCCTTGGCATGCACCAAATGACGTAAATGTTCATCCAATGACACAAAAACGCTTATTGAATAAACTACATTCCTTAAGTACGAAAAGTGATTAGAATAAGCCTTGGGATGCACAAAATGACGTAAATGTTTATCCAATGACACAAATGCACTTATTGGATGAAATACATTCCTTGAGTATGAAAAGTGATTATAATAAGCCTTGGGATGCACAAGATGACGTAAATGTTAAATTAATGACACAAACGCTCTTATTGGATGAACTACATTCCTTAAGTACGAAAAATGATTAGAATAAGCCTTAGGATGCACAAAATGACGTAAATGTTCATCCGATGATACAAATGCACTTATTGGATGAACTACATTCCTTAAGTACGAAAAGTTATTAGAATAAGCCTTGGGATGCACAAAATGATGTAAATGTTCAACCAATGACACAAATGCACTTATTGGATGAACTACATTTCTTATGTACAAAAAGTGATTAGAATAAGCCTTGGCATGCACAAAATGACGTAAATGATCATCCAATGACACAAACACGCTTATTGAATAAACTACATTCCTTAAGTTCGAAAAGTGATTAGAATAAGCCTTGGGATGCACAAAATGACGTAAATGTTTATCCAATGTCACAAATGCACTTATTGGATGAAATACATTCCTTGAGTACGAAAAGTGATTATAATAAGCCTTGGGATGCACAAAATGAAGTAAATGTTAAATTAATGACACAAACGCTCTTATTGGATGAACTGCATTCGTTAACTACGAAAAGTGATTAGAATAAGCCTTGGGGTGCACAAAATGACGAAAATGTTCATCCAATGACACAAATGCACTTATTGGATAAACTACATTCCTTAAGTACGAAGAGTGATTAGAATAAGCCTTGGGATGCACAAAATGCATAAATGTTAAATTAATAACACAACCGCTCTTATTGGACGAACCACATTCCTTAAGTACGAAAAGTGATTAGAAAAAGCCTTCGGATGCACAAAATGAAGTAAATGTTCATCCGATGATACAAATGCACTTATTGGATGAACTACATTCTTAAGTACGAAAAGTTATTAGAATAAGCCTTGGAATGCACAAAATGAAGTAAATGAAAAATTAATGACACAAACGCTCTTATTGGATGAACTGTATTCCTTAAGTACGAGAAATGATTACAATAAGCCTTGGGATGCACAAAATGACGTAAATCTTCATCCAATGACACAAGTGCACTAATTGGATGAACTACATTTCTTAAGTACAAAAAGTGATTAGAATAAGCCTTGGCATGCCAAAAATGACGTAAATGTTCATCCAATGACACAAACACGCTTATTGAATAAACTACATTCCTTAAGTACGAAAAGTGATTAGAATAAGCCTTGGGATGCACAAAATGACGTAAATGTTCATCCAATGACACAAATGCACTTATTGGATGAAATACATTCCTTAAGTACGAAAAGTGATCATAATAAGCCTTGGGATGCACAAAATGACGTAAATGTTAAATTAATGACACAAACGCTCTAATCAGATGAACTACATTCCTTAAGTACGAAAAGTGATTAGAATAAGCCTTGGGATGCACAAAATGCCGTAAATGTTCATCCGATGATACAAATGCACTTATTGGATAAACTACATTCCTTAAGTACGAAAAGTTATTAGAATAAGCCTTGGGATGCACAAAATGAAGTAAATGATAAATTAATAACACTACCGCTCTTATTGGATGAACAGCATTCCTTAAGTATGAAAAGTGATTAGAATAAGCCTTAGGATGCACAAAATGACGTAAATGTTCATCCAATGACACAAATGCACTTATTGGATGAAATACATTCCTTAAGTTCGAAAAATTATTATAATAGGCCTTGGGATGCACAAAATGACGTAAATGTTAAATTAATGACACAAACGCTCTTATTAGATGAACTACATTCCTTAAGTTCGAAAAGTAATTAGAATAAGCCTTGTGATGCACAAAATGACGTAAATGTTCATCCAATGACACAAATGCACTTATTGGATGAACTAGATTCGTTAAGTACGAAAAGTGATTAGAATAAGCCTTGGGATTCACAAAATGACGTAAATGTTCATCCAACGACACAAATGCACTTATTGGATGAACTACATTCCTTATGTACGAAAAGTGATTGGAATAAGCTTTGGGATGCATAAAATGACGTAAATGTTAAATTAATGACACAAACGCTCTTATTGGATGAACTACATTCCTTAAGTACGAAAAGTGATTAGAATAAGCCTTGGGATGCACAAAATGACGTAAATGTTCATCCAATGACACAAACACGGTTATTGAATAAACTACATTCCTTTAGTATGAAAAGTGATTAGAATAAGCCTTGGGATGCACAAAATGACGTAAATGTTCATCCAATGACACAAATGCACTTATTGGATGAAATACATTCCTTAAGTTCGAAAAGTGATTATAATAAGCCTTGGGATGCACAAAATGAAGTAAATGTTCATCCGATGATACAAATGCACTTATTGGATGAACTACATTCTTAAGTACGAAACGTTATTAGAATAAGCCTTTGAATGCACAAAATGAAGTAAATGATAAATTAATGACACAAACGCTCTTATTGGATGAACTGCATTCCTTAAGTACGAGAAATGATTAGAATAAGCCTTGGGATGCACAAAATGACGTAAATCATCATCCAATGACACAAATGCACTAATTGGATAAACTACATTTCTTAAGTACAAAAAGTGATTAGAATAAGCCTTGGCATGCACAAAATGACGTAAATGTTCATCCAATGACACAAACACGCTTATTGAATAAACTACATTCCTTAAGTACGAAAAGTGATTAGAATAAGCCTTGGGATGCACAAAATGACATAAATGTTCATCCAATGACACAAATGCACTAATTGGATGAAATACATTCCTTAAGTACGAAAAGTGATCATAATAAGCCTTGGGATGCACAAAATGACGTAAATGTTAAATTAATGACACAAACGCTCTAATCAGATGAACTACATTCCTTAAGTACGAAAAGTGATTAGAATAAGCCTTGGGATGCACAAAATGCCGTAAATGTTCATCCGATGATACAAATGCACTTATTGGATAAACTACATTCCTTAAGTACGAAAAGTTATTAGAATAAGCCTTGGGATGCACAAAATGAAGTAAATGATAAATTAATAACACTACCGCTCTTATTGGATGAACAGCATTCCTTATGTATGAAAAGTGATTAGAATAAGCCTTAGGATGGACAAAATGACGTAAATGTTCATCCAATGACACAAATGCACTTATTGGATGAAATACATTCCTTAAGTTCGAAAAATTATTATAATAGGCCTTGGGATGCACAAAATGACGTAAATGTTAAATTAATGACACAAACGCTCTTATTAGATGAACTACATTCCTTAAGTTCGAAAAGTAATTAGAATAAGCCTTGTGATGCACAAAATGACGTAAATGTTCATCCAATGACACAAATGCACTTATTGGATGAACTAGATTCGTTAAGTACGAAAAGTGATTAGAATAAGCCTTGGGATTCACAAAATGACGTAAATGTTCATCCAACGACACAAATGCACTTATTGGATGAACTACATTCCTTATGTACGAAAAGTGATTGGAATAAGCTTTGGGATGCATAAAATGACGTAAATGTTAAATTAATGACACAAACGCTCTTATTGGATGAACTACATTCCTTAAGTACGAAAAGTGATTAGAATAAGCCTTGGGATGCACAAAATGCATAAATGTTAAATTAATGACACAAACGCTCTTATTGGACGAACTACATTCCTTAAGTACGAAAAGTGATTAGAATAAGCCTTCGGATTCACAAAATGAAGTAAATGTTCATTCGATGATACAAATGCACTTATTGGATGAACTACATTCTTAAGTACGAAAAGTTATTAGAATAAGCCTTGGAATGCACAAAATGAAGTAAATGATAAATTAATGACACAAACGCTCTTATTGGATGAACTACATTCCTTAAGTTCGAAAAGTAATTAGAATAAGCCTTGTGAGGCACAAAATGACGTAAATGTTCATCCAATGACACAAATGCACTTATTGGATGAACTACATTTGTTAAGTATGAAAAGTGATTAGAAGAAAGCCTTGGGATGCACAAAATGACGTAAATGTTCATCCAATGACACAAATGCACTTATTGGATGAACTACATTCGTTAAGTATGAAAAGTGATTAGAATAAGCCTTGGGATGCACAAAATGACGTAAATGTTCATCCAATGACACAAATGCACTTATTGGACAAACTACATTCCTTATGTACGAAAAGTGATTGGAATAAGCTTTGGGATGCATAAAATGACGTAAATGTTAAATTAATGACACAAACGCTCTTATTGGATGAAATACATTCCTTAAGTTCGAAAAGTGATTATAATAAGCCTTGGGATGCACAAAATGAAGTAAATGTTCATCCGATGATACAAATGCACTTATTGGATGAACTACATTCTTAAGTACGAAACGTTATTAGAATAAGCCTTTGAATGCACAAAATGAAGTAAATGATAAATTAATGACACAAACGCTCTTATTGGATGAACTGCATTCCTTAAGTACGA
>JBBPBO010000005.1:49408288-49514593 GCA_037974295.1 Cicer cuneatum | reverse complement strand
TTAAGTACGAAAAGTGATTAGAATAAGCCTTGGGATGCACAAAATGCATAAATGTTAAATTAATGACACAAACGCTCTTATTGGACGAACTACATTCCTTAAGTACGAAAAGTGATTAGAATAAGCCTTCGGATTCACAAAATGAAGTAAATGTTCATTCGATGATACAAATGCACTTATTGGATGAACTACATTCTTAAGTACGAAAAGTTATTAGAATAAGCCTTGGAATGCACAAAATGAAGTAAATGATAAATTAATGACACAAACGCTCTTATTGGATGAACTACATTCCTTAAGTTCGAAAAGTAATTAGAATAAGCCTTGTGAGGCACAAAATGACGTAAATGTTCATCCAATGACACAAATGCACTTATTGGATGAACTACATTCGTTAAGTATGAAAAGTGATTAGAATAAGCCTTGGGATGCACAAAATGACGTAAATGTTCATCCAATGACACAAATGCACTTATTGGATGAACTACATTCGTTAAGTATGAAAAGTGATTAGAATAAGCCTTGGGATGCACAAAATGACGTAAATGTTCATCCAATGACACAAATGCACTTATTGGATGAACTACATTCCTTATGTACGAAAAGTGATTGGAATAAGCTTTGGGATGCATAAAATGACGTAAATGTTAAATTAATGACACAAACGCTCTTATTGGATGAACTACATTCCTTAAGTATGAAAAGTGATTAGAATAAGCCTTGGGATGCACAAAATGACGTAAATGTTCATCCAATAACACAAACACACTTATTGAATAAACTACATTCCTTTGGTATGAAAAGTGATTAGAATAAGCCTTGGGATGCACAAAATGACGTAAATGTTCATCCAATGACACAACTGCACTTATTGGATGAAAAACATTCCTTAAGTTCGAAAAGTGATTATAATAAGCCTTGGGATGCACAAAATGAAGTAAATGTTCATCCGATGATACAAATGCACTTATTGGATGAACTACATTCTTAAGTACGAAACGTTATTAGAATAAGCCTCTGAATGCAGAAAATGAAGTAAATGATAAATTAATGACACAAACGCTCTTATTGGATGAACTGCATTCCTTAAGTACGAGAAATGATTAGAATAAGCCTTGGGATGCACAAAATGACGTAAATCATCATCCAATGACACAAATGCACTAATTGGATGAACTACATTTCTTAAGTACAAAAAGTGATTAGAATAAGGCTTGGCATGCACAAAATGACGTAAATGTTCATCCAATGACACAAACACGCTTATTGAATAAACTACATTCCTTAAGTACGAAAAGTGATTAGAATAAGCCTTGGGATGCACAAAATGACGTAAATGTTCATCCAATGACACAAATGCACTTATTGGATGAAATACATTCCTTAAGTACGAAAAGTGATCATAATAAGCCTTGGGATGCACAAAATGACGTAAATGTTAAATTAATGACACAAACGCTCTAATCAGATGAACTACATTCCTTAAGTACGAAAAGTGATTAGAATAAGCCTTGGGATGCACAAAATGACGTAAATGTTCATCCAATGACACAAATGCACTTATTGGATGAACTACATTCGTTAAGTATGAAAAGTGATCAGAATAAGCCTTGGGATGCACAAAATGACGTAAATGTTCATCCAATGACACAAATGCACTTATTGGATGAACTACATTCCTTATGTATGAAAAGTGATTGGAATAAGCTTTGGGATGCATAAAATGACGTAAATGTTAAATTAATGACACAAACGCTCTTATTGGATGAACTACATTCCTTAAGTACGAAAAGTGATTAGAATAAGCTTTGGGATGCACAAAATGACGTAAATGTTCATCCAATGACACAAATGCACTTATTGGATGAAAAACATTCCTTAAGGTCGAAAAGTGATTATAATAAGCCTTGGGATGCACAAAATGAAGTAAATGTTCATCCGATGATACAAATGCACTTATTGGATGAACTACATTCTTAAGTACGAAAAGTTATTAGAATAAGCCTTGGAATGCACAAAATGAAGAAAATGATAAATTAATGACACAAACGCTCTTATTGGATGAACTGCATTCCTTAAGTACGAGAAATGATTAGAATAAGCCTTGGGATGCACAGAATGACGTAAATGTTCATCCAATAACACAAACACACTTATTGAGTAAACTACATTCCTTTGGTATGAAAAGTGATTAGAATAAGACTTGGGATGCACAAAATGACGTAAATGTTCATCCAATGACACAAATGCACTTATTGGATGAAAAACATTCCTTAAGTTCGAAAAGTGATTATAATAAGCCTTGGGATGCACAAAATGAAGTAAATGTTCATCCGATGATACAATTGCACTTATTGGATGAACTACATTCTTAAGTACGAAAAGTTATTAGGATAAGCCTTGGAATGCACAAAATGAAGTAAATGATAAATTAATGACACAAACGCTCTTATTGGATGAACTGCATTCCTTAAGTACGAGAAATGATTAGAATAAGCCTTGAGATGCACAAAATGACGTAAATCTTCATCCAATGACACAAATGCACTAATTGGATGAACTACATTTCTTAAGTACAAAAAGTGATTAGAATAAGCCTTGGCATGCACAAAATGACGTAAATGTTCATCCAATGACACAAACACGCTTATTGAATAAACTACATTCCTTAAGTACGAAAAGTGATTAGAATAAGCCTTGGGATGCACAAAATGACGTAAATGTTCATCCAATGACACAAATGCACTTATTGGATGAAATACATTCCTTAAGTACGAAAAGTGATCATAATAAGCCTTGGGATGCACAAAATGACGTAAATGTTAAATTAATGACACAAACGCTCTAATCAGATGAACTACATTCCTTAAGTACGAAAAGTGATTAGAATAAGCCTGGGGATGCACAAAATGCCGTAAATGTTCATCCGATGATACAAATGCACTTATTGGATAAACTACATTCCTTAAGTACGAAAAGTTATTAGAATAAGCCTTGGGATGCACAAAATGAAGTAAATGATAAATGAATAACACTACCGCTCTTATTGGATGAACTACATTCCTTTAGTATGAAAAGTGATTAGAATAAGCCTTGGGATGCACAAAATGACGTAAATGTTCATCCAATGACACAAATGCACTTATTGGATGAAATACATTCCTTAAGTTCAAAAAATGATTATAATAAGCCTTGGGATGCACAAAATGACGTAAATGTTAAATTAATGACACAAACGCTCCTATTGGATGAACTACATTCCTTAAGTACGAAAAGTAATTAGAATAAGTCTGGTGAGGCACAAAATGACGTAAATGTTCATCCAATGACACAAATGCACTTATTGGATGAACTACATTCGTTAAGTACGAAAAGTGATTAGAATAAGCCTTGGGATGCACAAAATGACGTAAATGTTCATCCAATGACACAAATGCACTTATTGGATGAACTACATTCCTTATGTACGAAAAGTGATTGGAATAAGCTTTGGGATGCATAAAATGACGTAAATGTTAAATTAATGACACAAACTCTCTTATTGGATGAACTACATTCCTTAAGTACGAAAAGTGATTAGAATAAGCCTTGGGATGCACAAAATGCATAAATGTTAAATTTATGACACAAACGCTCTTATTGGACGAACTACATTCCTTAAGTACGAAAAGTGATTAGAATAAGCCTTCAGATGCACAAAATGAAGTAAATGTTCATCTGATGATACAAATGCACTTATTGGATGAACTACATTCTTAAGTACGAGAAGTTATTAGAATAAGCCTTGGAATGCACAAAATGAAGTAAATGATAAATTAATGACACAAACGCTCTTATTGGATGAACTACATTCCTTAAGTTCGAAAAGTAATTAGAATAAGCCTTGTGAGGCACAAAATGACGTAAATGTTCATCCAATGACAGAAATGCACTTATTGGATGAACTACATTCGTTAAGTATGAAAAGTGATTAGAATAAACCTTGGGATGCACAAAATGACGTAAATGTTCATCCAATGACACAAATGCACTTATTGGACGAACTACATTCCTTATGTACGAAAAGTGATTGGAATAAGCTTTGGGATGCATAAAATGACGTAAATGTTAAATTAATGACACAAACGCTCTTATTGGATGAACTACATTCCTTAAGTACGAAAAGTGATTAGAATAAGCCTTGGGATGCACAAAATGACGTAAATGTTCATCCAATGACACAAACACGGTTATTGAATAAACTACATTCCTTTAGTATGAAAAGTGATTAGAATAAGCCTTGGGATGCACAAAATGACGTAAATGTTCATCCAATGACACAAATGCACTTATTGGATGAAATACATTCCTTAAGTTCGAAAAGTGATTATAATAAGCCTTGGGATGCACAAAATGACGTAAATGTTAAATTAATGACACAAACGCTCTTATTGGATGAACTACATTCCTTAAGTTCGAAAAGTAATTAGAATAAGCCTTTCAATTAGTATCTTCAACATTTGCACATAGCATAGTCCATGCTTTCAGAACATTTGATCAAGTTTGGGAAGAGCTTTGTAATGATATAAAACAAGGTATATTTATGGCATTATGACTGGTTCTATGGAACCATATTTAGAAAAGTTAAGACACTATGCAGGGGTGTTACCTTTGTTGACTGCTGATTATGGTGCTTCTGAAGGGTGGATAGCTTCAAATGTTAATCCAAAAGTTCCACCTGAATTTGCTACTTATGTTGTGCTTCCTCAAATTGGCTACTTGATACAAGTATTATGACACTACAGTGCATGGCACACAAGAAAAATTAGTCATAACATTAATAGTAATAAACCCAAATAGATTTAAAACAAAAACTCCCCCGAAAGGTGCAGCAACAAAGCTCACATAAAAAGAACACCAGCATTCTAAAAAGAATACTAACATTTAATTTACATACTACATCCTTTATGGTTAACATTGACAATAAAGGACAATTGCATAAAAACTGAAAAATAGTACATAAAAACTGCATAAAGGACAGTTGCATAAACATTGACATAAAGGACAGTTGCATTAACATTGACAATACAAACTGAAAAATAGTACACTGTCATGAAGGACAGTTGCGTAAATTTTATACCTAATTACAACTGTTATCTACCATGTCAGGATCAGTTCTGATTCCCATTAGTAAAAACAGTGTTGGACAGCTTTGTTAGCAAATATGACAGTGTTATTTGCAGAACAGTAGTTTTATCACCTTAAAATCATCAAAACTAGCATTTAGAGCTTTTTCAAGTGAAGAAAGGGCAACTTTAATCTATTTGAAGAAAACAAAAAGTGATGGTTCAACAGCTAGGCTCACCAGGTGTTATGGGTTGGAGGTGCAGCAGCCTGTGATCCCTCCACTGTCAAAAGTAGGAGTTGTTCGCTGCTATGTGAAACCAGCCTCACGCTGTACCCTCCTGTCTAAGAGAAACCGGACCTATGCCTACAAAGAACTGATTACGACAGGCAATATGCGGAAAATACAGCTATTATGGAACATGAAACTGATTCAAATTCAGATAATGATGGGTGTCATAATGTAAATATTATATGTCGCCGGGTGCTTGGAACTTCTCTGATCAGCTCTTCATCGTCCAAATCATAATCATCTTTGTCTACGAATTCCTTCACAACATGTGCATGCTTCTCAACTATTGTAGCTGGAATATCTTCCCTAACCCAATTGAGGTAATTTTTATTATTGGATGCATTTAAATTTCTAATATCATAAAATGGATTATCAAAATATTCTTCTTGAACTGTAGCATTTGGTTGGTCACTCATGTTAAACAGATCTCTAGGAACGGTTTTCATAACATAATGTTTATTTTCATCGAAAGGATCTTGCACATAAAAACGTTAGTGGACTTGAGACACCAGGACAAATGGATCATTTTGGTAACATTTTTTGTTGAAATGTACACAAGTAAGCCCATATTTGTCTTCTTTAGCCTCAAACCAATCACACTTAAACAACACAAATTTGAGTTGGTTGTAATAGTCTAACTCAATTATGTCATTAATTGCTCCATAATAAGTGACAAGATCTGTTTTAGGATTTGCATCCTTAGAACTTGCAAAACTTTCGGTCAAGGAAACCAAAGTTACACCAGAATTGAGTTTTGCGCCTTGCATCACGTTTCATAGTGTGAAATCTATAACCATTGATCAGGTAACCTGAAAACCTCTTTGAAGCACCATTTGGACCTCTAGATAATGCTTTGAGGTGATCTGACACATCATTTTCCAAGGCTCGAATTTTAAACAATTCACTAAAATCTTGACCTTGTCTTTTAGCCTTGATCCATTTTCCTCCTTAGTGTGACCACTAACACATTCATCGTACTCTCTACAAAGGTAACACTATTAGTTATTAAAAATAACTCTAAGTTATGTTTTGTATACAAGTAAGGAATAAACAATAAAGTATTATGGTGCCTTATGTATGTTTGAATATCATCAAATTGAACAATATGTAGCGATGGCCTTGAGCTTTTGATGTTGAGTCTATTGAAAATAACTTTCCATTTTGCTTCCCCCCTAAAGGTCATCCAATACTTGAAAAGTAATCATTTGAATCTACTTCACACGAATCATTGTTATCATAGTTTCTACTCATTCTATTCAGCCTTGTATCTACACTTTTATGCAAATATCTTGAGCAAAGAGTCAAAGCGTCTTCAGCCAAATATCCCTCAGCAATAGAACCTTCTGGATGACCTCTATTACAAACATAACTTTTAAGTCTACATAAGCTTCTTTCTGTGGGATACATCCATCGGAATTGAACGGGACCGCCCAATCTAACTTCATGTACAAGATGAATAGGCAAATGAACCATTACATAAAAAAAACATGGAGGAAAAATCATCTCTAACTGACAAAGTATTTCAGAAATCTCTCCATTTAGATAATCCAAATCTTGCACTTGGATAACTTTTTGACAAAAAGAGCGGAAAAATGACCCAAGAAGAATTAAAGGTTCATCCACTAGATTTGGCATTGTGCTCTTTATTGCTACTTGTAATAAGTAGTGTAACATGAAATGTGCATCACGACTCTTGTAACCAAATATCTTTTTATCGCCAACATGCATACATTTTGAAATGTTAGAAGCACTCCCCTCGGGTAACTTGGCAGCCTTTAAAACACTACAAAAAGTATACTTCTCTTGGGAATTCATTGAGAAAGATGCTTTTGGAAACTTTGTCCGAATTCCACCAATCTCTATTGGATGAAGTTCCTTTCTAATCCCCATATCTTGCAGATCATAACGAGCATTAACATGGTCTTATTTCTTTCTTGATATGTCCAAAAGAGTCCCAATAATACTATCACTTATGTTTTTTTCAATATGCATTACATCGAGATTATGACGTAAAGTATTTTGAGCCCAATACGACAACTCAAAAAATATTGACTTCTTCTTCCATGGACCATCATTTTTTTTCTTCTTATTCTTCTTTCCAAATTCATTCTCAAAATCTTTTAAATTTTCCACAATTTCTATAGCTTCTAACATAGGTGGTGCAGACCTATGTTCTTTCTTTCCATTGAACGACCTTTTATTGGCCCTCCAAGCATGACTAGCCGGTAAAAAAACACGATGATCCATATCACATTTTGTGACTATGTCTCAAGTAGGTTGAATTAGTGTTATAATTGCAACACACACATGCCAACTTTCCTTTGGTGCTCCAACCTGACAACATAGCATACCCAGGGTAGTCACTAATAGTCCATAGCATAGATGCCCGCAATTGAAATGTTTGATCTTTTGAGGCATCATATGTTTCTACTCCAAATTCCCACAATTCCCTTAGCTCTTCAATCAATGGCTGAAGGTACACATCGATAGCAGTTCCTGGTGATTGTGGTCTAGGAATCAATAACGTCAACATTGTATACTCAGATTTCATGCACATCCAAGGTGGATAATTGTATACCACCATCATGACAGGCCATGTACTGTGCGATATGCTCATAGTTCTAAACGGATTGAAACCATCACTGGATAAGCCAAGCCTTACATTACGATTCTCATAAGCAAAATCAGGATGAAGCATGTCAATGTCCTTCCATGCTTGGCCATCAGCAGGATGCCTTAACTTACCATCCTTTGATCGACATTCTTCATGCCATCTCATCGACTCAGCTATTTTCGAACACATAAATAGTCTCTAATGTCTTGGAATCTGTGGAAAGTGCCTCAAAACTTTTGCAGGAACTTTGTGATCATACTCTGGATCCTCAAACTCTGAATCTACTTGAGTAAATTCCTTCCATTGTGAACCTTTACAAGTCCTGCAGGTATCATCATTTTCACGCTCTTTCCAATACAACATACAATCATTTGAACATGCATGAATTTTTTGATAATCAAGGCCCAAATCCTTGATTATGGCTTTTTTTTTGTTAAAAGATTCGGGAATGTTCAGATTAGGCATGGCTTCTTTCAATAACTCCGAAAGACCATTGAACGATACATTGCTCCACCCATGAAGACACTTTAACAAGTAAAGTCGAATTATAAATGATAAAGTAGTGAAGTTTTCACATCCCAGATACAACTCTTGCTTCGCCTCATTAATTAAATTATAAAACTTCTTAGCATCCTCATTGGGTCCCTTGTTGCCACCCTCTACTTTTTCAACGTGCCTAAATGTGTCATAAAGTAAGCCACTGATGTCATCACACGAGTCCTCTTGATCTTCCATATGAGCATCAATTTGCTTAGGCAATGATATTTGCTCTCCGTGGTATACCCAAACATCGTAGTCTTGTACAAAACCAAATCCTATTAGGTGATCACGAACGACTTTTCTTCTTCTCCAACAACGATTTCTACACTTAGCACAAGGACATAAAATCGTGCGGCCTTGAGGTTCTCCTTTGGTGAAGGCAAAATCTAAAAATGATTCTACACCTTTCCGATACTCTGAATTAAGTCTATGAAGTGTAGTCCACTTTTGTCCATCACTCTAAATAACAAAAATAATACCAAGTAGATTGATGTTTAATTATTTCAATCTAAAAGGAAAAAACAAACAACAGATATTTAATTCTTTCAGCTACAACTTTAGTGCTTTAGAAACAAATCATCATACTTCAAAATAACACACATAGCATCAAAATACCAAAATAAAACCAAAATAAAGCATACAGCAGAGAAATGCAACAATGACCTTATAATTTGTCGATGTTAGACATTGACACATGTGAAAAACAATATTATTAACTTTATATTGAATTTGATTTATGATACTAAATAGTATAGTAAAAAAGAAACGCTACATTCAATACGAGAGTTTTAAAAATAATTAAATAAGAGATATTGCAGTCAATTAAAATAGCACTGAAATGAGTCCAATTTATGCATGATAATTAAACTTTAAAATCCATAATATATCATATCAATGATAAAAAGTAAAACCGCATAAACTGCAACATGAAAGGCTAATTTTAAATCAACTTCTTTTTTTGGACTAATCTAGTTTTTAATCAATCAATACTACATGAAAGGCTAATTTCGCTGTATGTATTCACAAATACTCAAAGGAGGCCAGATATGCAAAAAGAATATCCAATTAATTTATTCTAATTAAATTATGATGAATTTTGTGCCTGCCAACACTTCCACTACCTGCCAGATACTTTCCATCAACCACCAAACCCCTACAATCCTAGCAATGACATTTTTTATAAAGTAAGTATCCCTATATGCAAATGTTAAAATTAATTCTCGAGATAATTGAGATTTATGACTTCTCTACTGTATGCCTTTTTTAATTCAATAGGTATTATTGTAAATTGTGTTTAGGAGCACATTTTCTTAAATTTAGGAGCACATGGTGTGGCTATAAATAGGAATACTGTAAGAACAGAGTTGCACCTAAGAGGGGGGGGGGTGAATTAGGTGTTAGACAATTTTTCTGTTTTTATAGTTTTGGAGATTGTTTAAGTGACTGTTCTCAGTTTGTTTAATCTTGTTGTGTTAGTGAATGAAAGATGTAAATAACAGAAGGTAAAAACACAAAAATTTATCCTGGTTCCCCTTACAACCAAGGGTACATCCAATCCTCTTGCACCCCACAAGAGATTTTCCACTATCTGTTAGAATAAGTACAAGTCTAACCCTAAGACTTCAACTACAAATTCCTAACACACTACCTAAGATAGTACAAATTCCTAACAAGCCAATATACTTTCAAGTACAATAGAGAACCTTTCTCAATGATATGAAAATGTAGAGCATGTACTTGAAGTATGAAAATATAACTTTGAAAAGTTCACAAAACATTTCAGAAAGTTGTTCAAAGTTTGTGATAGGATTGATTAGTTTTGAACTGAAATTATGAGGTATTTATACTTAACACTTCAGATCAATGGCAATTGTTCCCAAGATGTTTGATGAAATCATGCAATGTTTCAAAACTGAACAATTGCATTGTTTCGAAGTTTTATTCGAATACAGCCTTAGTGTATTCGAATACACTTCTATAACGTTCAATTCTTATTTAAAATTTGAACTTCGTATTCGAATACGATATCTCGTAGTCGAATACAAGTATGAGATTTTTGCCACTGACTTGTGTTGTATTCGAATACACGAAGCTGTAGTCGAATACAGAAGTTTAAATTTTGCTACTGACTTGCAATCTATATTCGGCTACGACACTTCGTATTCGAATATAGATCTTCAGTTTTTAGCTTCTGACTTGTAATTTGTATTCGGCTACGACACTTCGTATTCGAATACAAATTTTCAGTTTTGGTAAAAACTTTTTTTTTCAAACATATGTTTATGTTATTGAATATTTTTTATAAAATATTTTAATGCATATGCTATCAAGAAGGTTCTCATAATATTGTACTTGAAATGTATTTTGATTTAATATTAAATACTTTACCTAAATATAAATTTGAAAGATGAGTTGCTTAAAATCCTTTTGCTTTTTGATCAATGATCTTTTTGTCTTCATCGAAAAATGTAGATCTTTAAATTTCATTCTCCCCCTTTTTGATGATGACAAAAATCTTTTTGCTTGAATTTTTCAGCGTCTTGATTTCTCCCCCTAGATGTGTGCTTACTCTCCCTTGATATATGTTTTTCTCCTTCTTAAG
Organism: Cicer cuneatum; assembly: GCA_037974295.1. Lineage (NCBI taxonomy): Eukaryota > Viridiplantae > Streptophyta > Magnoliopsida > Fabales > Fabaceae > Cicer > Cicer cuneatum. Next base: position 49,503,442 of record JBBPBO010000005.1, on the reverse strand, counting down.
TGTTGGAGGATCTGTATAAAATAACTAGCAACAACAATATATATATACACTTTTTCTCCCCCTTTTGACATTATCAAAAAGGAAGAGGATAAAACAAAGCATACACAATAGACATAGAAGCACCACATGATATATATAAGAATTTGTAATCAAAACAAGAATTCAAATAACCATGTTCAGAATTACATTTAAAAGAAATAAAGAGTTTTTAAACAGGGAAAGTCAAACAGTAGCAAAAACAAATAACAAAAACTGTAAATAGCCAATTTAATCATCTGAGTTTGGTGGAATATGTAGATGGTCAATTTTATCTGATAGGTCGCTAAGTTCTTGATGAAAGAATGTATGGTGTTTTGTGATGGTGTCTTCAAGATCTTGGAATTTGTTGTTGAAGGAAGCAGTCATGTTTTGCATTTGATTACTGAAAGACTCATTCAAGTGTTGGAATTGATCTGTGACAAAAGATTGAAGGAAGTTAAGATTGTCCGTGATCATTCTGTTAGAGATGATGTCTTCAGCATGTGTTATGTTGTCTGGTTCTGGTGCTACTGTTGTTGCTGCTTCTGGTGCATCTTCTGATGCTGCTTCTGGTGCTACTGCTGGGCCTGTTGTTGGTTCTGCTTTTTCTGCATTTTCATCTTGGGCAGTTGATGAACTTTGTCCAAGATCACCCTTATGGACATAAATTTGAAGTGATTCACTCCAAACTATTTCCATACTGGGCAAAACACTTAAGTCCAGCAGATTATCTTTGGTGGTCTGGTACAGCACCTCGCCAGAGAAATCAACTTTAAAATGATCCAAAATTCTTGTGACTTCTCTTGCATAGGGTAAAGCTATAGAATCTTTTGAAGCATATAGAACTGAACGAACGTAGTATGCCCAATTTAAATCAGCCTTTTCTATCATAAAGATCATAACTTGAAGTTCAAATTCAGAGATCTATGAGTAGTTCCCTGCTTTTGGTATCAATATATAGCTTAAGAAATAATGCAGTAATCTGTTGTCAACAGTCAGATTACCAACATCATATCTTTGTCTAGCAAAATCAAAACCAGACTGTGTGCGTTTTCTTTCCATAGTATCTTTGTCAAAACGGCACAACGAAATATAAGCATCATATTTAGTAGTGTTTACCCATTCACATAGATGTCCTAGACACATCTTCTGACCTTCATAAGGTATATGCAGAATTTCTCCAATAAGTTTAGTGTCTAAATTAATAACCTTTCCTTTAACCTTAGACACTAATTTATTCCCATCCTTTTCAAGGTTACAGAAGAATACCCTAACTAGGTCAGGATAAATAGGACCATTATATCCAATAAATTCTTCTAAGTTTTGAGTTTTCAGTAACTCAGGAAATTTAAACTTAGAAAAGGAATCAAGCATACCAATTTTTTGAGTTATTAGCTTTTTGTCAGAAAAATGGGTTCTGAATCTGTCCAGTTCGTCTGGGGAATGAAGTAATCTGGATAGGTCAGCCATGTTGCTGTTTCTTCGTTTCTTTGAGGGACCCACAGTAGCAACCTTGGTTCTTGGTCCTCTTTTGCGTGCATCCATTCTTGAGAAGATGAAGTTTATGGTGTTTTGGGGAAATTAGGGTTTTGGGTTTGATTTCAGAGTAATCTCAAATGTAATGTAAGATGAGGGGATGGTTTAGAGATGATTGTATGTAGGTTTGGATGAACTTTTTTCGAAGAAAGGAAATCAGAGGTTTTGATTGTAATCGGCTACCAGTTATTTTTATTCGTAACCTAAAAACTGTTTAACAATCCTTTTATATGAAAAAAAATTCGAATCTGTATTCGACTACAGACTTTGGTGTATTCGAATACTGGTTTTTCTGGGAACGTGTATTCGAATACAAACTGTTTGTATTCCAATACGACAGTAAAAAATTTCGTTTCCAAAGTGAAATTTTTAACAATACATAAACTAAAAACATTTTAAACATGTAGTAAAACATACATAGATGTCAAAGAATCATATATCAAGTAAAAGAAGATGGAAAAATTTAAAATTAAAAACTGATATGGCTTACAAAGCTTTCAAACCTTTTAGAAATCATTCTCATTTGGAATGCTTAGTTCCCTTTGGATATTGTAGAATGAATCTCTAGGTAATGGCTTTGTAAAAATATCCGTTATCTAAGTACCACATTTTCTTGGTTCTTGTGTGTATTCCTGCAAAACAAGTTTATTTGGTACCCCGAGTGCTTTGGGTCCTTGAATGTTAGTACCTTTCTTGACCCACACATAATGCCCTTGTGGAACACCAATGTTCCTAAAGTAACAAGCATTAGGTGTGTAACCATTAAGACCACAGTAAAAACATTTTGGACTCTTTTTAGTAAAGCATGGTTTCTTTTGAATAATACTTTTCTTAAAACAAATATGATTCTTTTGAACAACTATTACTTTCTCATTTTTGGATTGGTTACTTGCTTTTACAAAGATAGTTTTACCAGTACTTGGTTTATCAAATTTTGAGTAACCAAGTCCACTTTTGTCATTTGAATATCTTTGCATGCTAAGTATATTTTCCAATCCAAATTGTCCCTTTTTGTACCTTTCTATAACTCTATTCATTTTGACAATTTTAAAAGAAAGTGAATCACATTTAATGCATGTAGAAGTCTGTTTTTGTTTTTCAGAATTTTGTTCCATAGTGTCAATCTTTTTATTTAGAGATAAAATCTGTTTCTTTTGATTTGACACTACTTTGTATAGATTTTTACATTCATTAAGTAGTTCTTTAATGGCTTGTTGTGCATCATTATCTTCAACACAAGAATCATTATTATCATAACAAATAGTATTACTACTAACCTCTTCTTCAATATCAGAATGATGAGATGCCATCAAAGCAACATTAGCGCATTCGTCGTTATATGAATTTGATGAAGAACTTACTTCATTATCTTCCCACGCTATGTATGCCTTTTTGAACTCCTTCCTTCTGTTAGCATTTTTCTTGATAAGGTTAGGACATTCTGCTTTCATATGTCCTTCTTTCCCACATTCAAAGCAAGTGACATTCTGATTTGTAGTGGAGACATCTTTCTTCTTGAATGTTTTCTTCTTCTTAAATGTTTTATCGTTTTGAAGAAACTTACCGAACTTTTTAACCAGGGAAGTGATGTTTTCATCTTCATATGAATTTTCTTCATTCATCATTTCTTTTGATTCTATTTTTAAGGTAATATTTTTTGTCTTCTTTTCTAAACTTTCATTCTCTTCCAATCTTTCAAGTTCTATTTCATGTTCTTGTAGTTTTCCGAAAAGTGCAGAGAGTGACATCTTAGATAAGCTTTTCTTTTCAGAAATTGCTGTCACTTTAGGCTACCATGCTCTGGTTAATGATCTTAGAACCTTTAGGTGCAATTCATCATTAGTGAAGCTTTTTCCAAGTGCCGTCAGGGGATTTGTTAAATGAGAAAAACGTTTCTGCATGTCTAGGATTGCTTCTCCTGGTTGCATTCGAAACATTTCGTATTCTTGAGATAAAGTGTTCAGTTTTGAACGTTTTACCTCAATTGTTCCTTCATGGGTTACTTCAAGAGTATCCCATATCTCTTTTGCTATTTTGCCGTGGGATATACGAAAGAATTCGTCCATACCTAATGCTGATTGTAACATTTTTTTTGCTTTCTTGTCAAACAATACTTTTCTCTTTTCATCGTCTGTCCATGAGGCTTTTATTTTTATTTCCTCTTTATTGTTGATGACTGTTGTTGGAATATATGGACCGTTTTTTACAGCCTCCCATATGTCATCTCCTTGAGCCTCAAGGTATGCTTGCATACGTATATTCCAAAAATCATAATGTTCACCGACAAAGCACGGTGGTTTGTTACTGCTACCACCATCTCTAAAAACAAGTTGTGCGGAAGCCATGAATCTAGGAGCAAATTACCAAAAACCTACTCTGATACCAATTGTAAGAACAGAGTTGCACCTAAGAGGGGGGGTGAATTATGTAACACCCCAAGATTAAAACACAGCGCGAGTGTATTTCTTTTTTTTAAATAAATAAAAGGAATTCTCAAAATTATTAATTCAAAGGAATAATAAAATTTTAATTAAGTCGTTTCGTAAAATAGTACGTCGTAATTTAATCGATGAACGTAATTAAATAATTTCATCATAATATCACTAAGTACTTAACTTTGGGAATTAATAATAAACATTAATACATTTCAAAAAAACAATGTCATGTCATCTCAAAATAGAACACCCGGCCTATGGCCCACTAAAAAGTATCACAGTGCGGAAGAGAACAGCGGAAAAGTTATACAATAATTCCCAAAATAAATTACATCCACTGAAATCAAGATCCTATACAAAAAGTCTAAACTGATCATGCACTAAAGCTATAGTAGGAAGGATTCCCTCCGCAGCCCATGCAAGTCTCGTTCGACTCCGCAACTCGCCTCGACGTAACGTCCTCTTCCTCATCATATAAGGAAGGTCAGTCTCCTCCGAAGTCAGATCAATATACAATCGGGGTCGCTTCGGCGGTGCCGGAATCTCAAAGCAGTCATCGGATGTCCTAGATGGACCTGGAACATCATCTGCTACTAGCGTCGGTCATTGATTCTCCCCTTCCACCTCTGTATCATGTACAGCTCCTTTAGTCTTCGGGTTGGGAGTCACCACCCCTACTGTGGCCTCCGTCTCAACCCCTCTGTCGGCTCCTCCGCGTCCTCAAAAATTCCGTGCGCCTCCAATACCAATTTGGAAGGCACAGGAAAGTCAATCCTCGTATAAGTGTGCTCCACATAGTCCACCACTCCGTTAGTCCTGCAGGTCCTCTTCAGTATCCCCGTGTACGTCGCCCTGCTTGAGATGGGGTCGTATACCCAAGCAGTAGGTAGGAGACGATCAATGAAATCGAACGACGTTTCCGTCGTCTGGGGACCCACTAGTGATATGGGTTTGGGGGGCATCTGAGGGCAAAGCCCAATTTCCACAATAATAGTAAAGGGTCACCGACTGAAATTAACAAATAACACATAGCACTTATCAACAGTAACAATTATAACCATGACATATCATATAGCAATGATGATAAATTAGGATGCTCATTTTGAAATTTCATGACATGTATGCCTTTTTAAACATCTACCAATTAATATGGAAAACGTGTTGTAAGTACAACCATCAACTCAACAATCCCAACCATTCATCAGAAATTCAGATTTTATAAGATACTTACACACATCAATTTCCAATCATCAACATATATCCACATCATGACCCACCGGTCAACCACCCTGATGCAATATGTATATGCTCATGTACTCAACTTCTTGGAATTACCAAGGTGCAGTCGCTCACAGACCAGCACACGTGCGGTCACTCACAGACCAGTACGATTTTCATATCTTAGACTTTAATGGCCATCATGACCATGGTGCAATCGCTCACAGATCAGCACCAGTGCAGTCGCTCAACAGACCAGCACGTTTCACATATACCAAGGTACAGTCGCTCACAGACCAGTACCAGTGCAGTCGCTCAATAGACTAGCACTTGTGCAGTCGCTCAACAGACCAGCACATTTTGCGCATATCAAGGTACATTCGCTCACAGACCAGTACCAGTGCAGTCGCTCAACAGACAAGCACTCGTGCAGTCGCTCAACAGACCAGCACGTTTTACGCATTACTTTGTGGCCCATCGCGGTTACCACCTGACTATGCAATGTATGAACATGCAATGTTTTCTCTTCACTGAAAATAGTATGCAAACACAAGCAAAATTCTGCCTTTCCATCATTTCCCCAAAACCATCACAACCCAAATAATTTCATTATCATCACATCAATAAAAACATTCAAGCACCTCATCATTACCATTTCACACTATCTCAAAAACTCCATTTTTATTTATCACAAGTCTTCCCAATGTTTCCCCAACTCTTAAAGTTCATGAAACAGTGTTTAAAACTGAGATTTCTGAAAAAACCGAATCTGTATTCGAATACAGCTTCCTTGTATTCGAATACAGAAGCTAAAACAGTGCAGTATCAACACTCTGTATTCGAATACAGCTTCCTTGTATTCGAATACAGAAGCTACAACAGTGTAAACTCAACATTTTTCACAGCATTAATAAAGAGCTCTAGAACCTCATCATCACCACCTCAAACCATCTCAAAACCACCATTTTAATTCATCACAAACCTTCCCAATATTTTCCCAACTCTTTAAGTTCATAAACCATTGTTTAAAACTGAAATTTTGAAAAAAAACAAGCTGTATTCGAATACAGAGGCAAAAATAGTGAAAAATCAGCATTCTGTATTCGAATACGAGGCTGTCGTAGTCGAATACAGATGCGAATACAGTGGCAAAAATTGCAGTCCTGTATTCGAATACGACAGGGTCGTATTCGAATACAAGTTCAAAAATTTGAATAAAACTGAAGTTTTGCAGGCTGTATTCGAATACACTCATGCCGTATTCGAATACACCTTCGAATTTAGTGAAATTTCACATAAAACCTCAACACGTTTTCAAATTCTTTTCTTTGAAAAACCAACACAACACCAAAATAAAATCACCATTCTTTTAAAACCACAAAACTCAAAACGTTTTTCATCAACAACAGATTTTCCAAAAAACACCTTCACCCAGTTAAATCTGACTCCTTTAAAAATCACCCTCAACATGATCAACAACAGATTTTTAACAAACACAACAGAAAACAGAATCATCAACACCAAAATCACCTCACTTTTTTCTTTAACCACAAAACTCAAAACATTTTTCATCAACAACAGATTTTCCAGAAAAACATTTCCACCATTTTAAATCCTTTTCTTTTGAAAACCATCGTCAGCACTAGATTGTTTTCAACATAACAGAAATAGAATCACCAACACCAGAACATCATCACATTTTTGCTTAAACCACCCAAAGCAGAATGTCAACAACAACAAAACAGACGTTTTTCAATGTTTACATTTTGATCATTTCTCAAAACAACATGCAAAGTATTTTCTAGTATTCTTACACAACCAAAACAACATGCAAATCATTTTCCAGTATTCCCACACAACCAAAACAACAGTGTTATATCAGCCAAAACAGCAAAATCACATAATCATCAAACATCAACAAGATGCATTTTTCGCATTTTATAACAACATACACACTAGTTTCGTTTTTCAAACCAGAAACTAAAATATGATCAGTCATCAAACATGCATTTACAGCCCTAAAATGCAAACTAGAAAGTGGAAGGTGCCCCTTACCTCTGTTACGTTTCTGCTCCCATTCACGATTTCGCGACAAAAGTCGGCGAAGTTTCTATTTGCGTTTGCCGCTACCAAAGTGGGTTCTCTAGTTCCGTAATGACGAGAGGAACAACTTTTGTTCTTGGTACTTGGTGGTTTAATGCTTGGATTTCTAAGTAATCTCACTTTTGAGCAACTCTTTTTTTTCTTTCTTTCTATAAACGTGAAACATAATCGGAAGAGGAAGAAGAAATTTACGGTTTCATGCAGTAACGACGAAGGAAGGTTTCTGCCTTTGCTCTTGCCACTCCTTCATATATATAGGCACATATATGTGCCACGTCATCCCACATTAATAGTATAATATTACTTGACCCTCCTTCACTTAACCAGTCTTGTCGCAATTAGCAGATAATCCCTTAATTAACTGCCCGATAATTTAATTACTCGTAATTAAATTAATTTATCCTTCATCCACTAATTTTAATTCAACCTCCAAAATAAATATTTATATATATATATTTACACAAAATATACATATATTAAATCTTTTACAATTATTCCTCAAAATACACTTAATATTAAATCCATAATTTAATTTTTAAATTTAAGGGTCTTACAAATTAGGTGTTAGACAATTTTTCTGTTTTTAGAGTTTTGGAGATTGTTTAAGTGACTGTTTTAAGTTTGTTTAATCTTGTTGTGTTAGTGAACGAAAGCTGTAAATAACAGAAGGTAAAAGCACACAGAAATTTATCTTGGTTCCCCTTACAACCAAGGGTACATTCAGTCCTCTTACACTCCACAAGAGATTTTCCACTATCTGTTATAATAAGTACATGTCTAACCCTAAGACTTCAATTACAAATTCCTAACACTCTTCCTAAGATAGTACACCACTATCTTAGTTTACAACACTTGAAGAAAATACACCACTTTCTTCAAACAATAACTTTAATGATTTTTTAACAATGTTCTTAATTAAGAACAACAGGATATAACAGTTTGTACAAGGATAACAATCCAATATACTTTCAAGTACAATAGAGAACCTTTCTCAATTATATGAAAATGTAGAGCATGTACTTGAAGTATGAAAATATAACTTTGAATAGTTCACAAAATATTTCAGAAAGTTGTTCAAAGTTCGTGGTAGGATTGATTAGTTTTGAAATGAAATTATGAGGTATTTATACTTAACACTTCAGATCAATGGCAATTGTTCCCAAGAGTTTTGATGAACACATGCAATGTTTCAAAACTGAACAATTGCATTGTTTCGAAGTTGTATTCGATTACAGCCTTAGTGTATTCGAATACACTTCTATAACGTTCAGTTTTTATTTAAAATTTGAACTTCGTATTCGAATACGATACCTCGTAGTCGAATACAAGTATGATATTTTTGCCACTGACTTGTGTTGTATTCAAATACACGAAGTTGTTGTCGAATACAGAAGTTTAAATTTTGCTATTGACTTGCAATCTATATTCGGCTACGACACTTCCTATTCGAATATAGATCTTCAGTTTTTAGCTTCTGACTTGTAATTTGTATTCGGCTACGATACTTCGTATTCGAATACAGATTTTCAGTTTTTGTAAAAACTTTATTTTCAAACATATGTTTATGTTATTAAATATTTTTTATAAAATATTTTAATGCATATGCTATCAAGAAGGTTCTCATAATATTGTACTTGAAATGTATTTTGATTTAATATTAAATACTTTACCTAAATATAAATTTGAAAGATGAGTTGCTTAAAATCCTTTTGCTTTTTGATCAATGATCTTTTTGTCTTCATCAAAAAATGTAGATCTTTAAATTTCAAATACCTCATGTCTTTATCATTCATTAAAGAATCAACTTGTTGGAAGCAATCCTCAAAATTCATCACGGTTAACGTAATAAAGATGCTGCTAATGAAGCAAACAACAGTGTTTATCCATGAAAAACAATATAGTTCATAGGGTCCTTTGTCTATACTAGTGAGTTTCAGACAGTTCAAAATCTCAAGCTCTTTAACTTTAAAAAAGCCAAAAAACACATGGAAAGCCGTTTGAGGTTGAAAATGTATTCCTAAAAGCTAAACAGGAAGTAGTTTAGGAACAAACTATAATGACAATAAGTATCAGATGCAAATATCAGCAGATGAATCATTTAGTCAGAAAAATAAACAGAAAATACAACCTTTTAGTCAGAAAGGTAGACATCTATTGACTTTTGCACCATCTTTAAGCCGAAATAATGCATAAATATAATTTCCATGAAAGTTTAATTAAACTTGCTCCCATTCTCTAAGTGTATTGCCAATATGCAGTGCAATTGCATCTTGTTATTCTTTCAACATTTCTATCTACAACAAACTCATCAAGTAGCTTTTCTAGGCTGCATAAAATAAGAACAGCAGGTAATAATACATCAATGATTGAAGTGGCCAAAATGACTTCTTATAGTCAATATATCTTACTTGGTTGGCAATCGGAGCAGGTGATTCTAGAGCTCTCCCGTCAAATCTTTTGTTATTTATAGCAAGTTTAGTCAACTTAGGTAGAATCTTGTCCCTTTGATTTGAATATGACTATGAAATACCTCTACAGAAGACCAACATTAGAAAAACATCACATGGTTGTTTCTTCAACATATTTTCAACTAAGTTCAGAATCCTTCACCATAAAATTTCAAGCAAAAAGATTATAGAACCACAACCAGCAAAATCAAACCATTTTAATAGATGAAGCCAATAATGCTGAACATAAATCTGAACAAAAATCTGAACATAAATCTGGAACAAACAATTATTACTATAGAAACAAGGTAATTGAATAGTCGAACAAGCAAATATCTACCAAATCGTTCCAAAATGCAAGGAGCAAGCAAAAATAATAAGCAAAGAGGGAGAAGATAAATACCTCGAGCGAATACGGAGAAGACAGAGACATAACGAATCACGAAAATAAACGAATGTTGATACCAGAGCAATGTGCAAAGGGGAAATAGAGAAGGTTAAAGGTTCCGATTGAAGGTTCCAAGCGCAGCGCTAAGGGGATCGATCGTGAGTGAATGAAGAGGAAATAGTTAGGGTACGGTGGTTCTGTTTCTTCTTGGTTCTATTTCTATAATTTTTCAACTAGAGGAAAGTTTAAGTTACTTAACTAGAGGAAATTTTTCAACAAAAAAAAAAAAGTACAATAATTAATTAATTATTACTTAAATTAACTTGAGGCCACATTTTTTATAGTTTTAGACCACACTTAAAATGTGTAGTTATTAAACTTAATTAGGCAACGGTTTTTCTTCGTGATAAAACAACAACACTATTAAAATTGTGGCTTAATCGGTGACAATAACAAAATATGCAACAGTTTTTCATTCAAAATTAAGAAATTGTACTCTATAAGTAAATTATAGGCAACACCCGAAAAACAGTTGCCTATTTCCGTTTCCAGCCACACTTTTTTACCCGTTGCTATGTGAAGTGTGGCCTAAAATGAAAAATGTTGTAGTGGCCGATTCTGAGGTTGAGGTTAGGTTTTATCAATTTTGAGTTAACAAATCTAAGATTTATTTTTTAATTGGAGTTTTTTACTTTAGAGTTTTGATTTTGGGTATTTTTTCATGGGTTTTATGGGTTTTATGATGAAGCAGCTGAAGAATATTATGAACTAGGTTTTTTAATTTTTTTAAAAAGAATTAAAAATAAAAATCAAGGAAAACACTGATGTAGCGTGCCACCTCAACAATTTTTTAGTAAAAGGCTTAAATATAAAAAGTTTAAATATATTTTTAACTATTTATGTTTTACTAAATATTTATTTTGGTCCTTTATATTTTATAAATGATGAATGTTAGTCCTTTTCATTATATCCTTTTCAAACAATGGGTATCATTATTGCCCTGAATTGTAGAGGTTTAATCATTGACCATTTTTAAAGTTAAGTGTGCAATATTAATAAGGATGAGATGAAAAGATAAAGAATTATGATAAATATCCATCATCTCAAAAAGTTTACACATATTTCAAAACATGCAACAACAAAAAAAAGTTTTTTCAAGTGCATACCTATTATGAGGTTAAATGGATGTTAATTTGAAAGAGTTATTATATTGGATCCATATTGACATTGTTAGAAGGGTTCCAATGACCTTGAAAGAGTTATTATATTGAATACATATTTACAATTGTTAGAAGGGTTCCAATGACCAGATATTGTTATAGTTTTTGTGGTGATTGAGACAAAGAATAAAATACACCACTTATAAAAAATAAATAATGAAAATTAAGTAAAATAAAATAAATGAACAAAATAAATATTAGGTAAAAGATAAAAGACCAACGTTATATTTAAATCTTAATAAAAAAAAAATAAAAAAGATAATCAACTTGTTAATATTTTAAAAAATAAAGAACTTATATATAGGACAAAAAGGTAAACTAGTTAATGTTATAATTAAATAAGATAAAAGACTTCTGTAATAATCAATCTTCGGTTTGAATAATTAAGCGCACTACACTAAGTTGGCAATACACACTTTTGCTACCATGTGCTCTTGTACCATATTTTCAAAGCCGATTATGGAACTTTGGATTCTCAAATTAGTGCTTTAGTAAAATTCAAAACAAAACTATTTAATCTATTTTGTTCTATTGTATGTCACAAATAATATTTTACAATTTTAATTTAGAAATATATCTTTCAATTTTAATTTTGTTCAACAGGATATTTAGTAATAGAAATTATCCTAATTAAGACATCTTTCTAGTGTATTTTTCATTTTTGCTAAGTTCTTGAAAATATTTATCAATTGTCATATTTTCTTACATTTGATTGGTAAGTCAACTCATTTACTCATAAAAGTCATGTGTGCACCACTTGATTCATGTTTTTTGAACCTTCAAAAAATATGCCTTCAATCATTAATACTTTCATTTACTAAGTTATTAATTTTATGACATGTGCCAAAAAACTTAGAACAAAAACATAAAAAAACTTTATCCAATTCTTTCAAATAAATGTCAACATTTCTATCTTACTTTTCTGTATTAGAATATTAACGAATGTAATATGATGATGTGAAATATCTTCCAAAGCTATCATTAGGACCATTAGCAATTCTCATATCTCTTTTACGATCAGTTTTTTGGATCATTAGGTCCTTGAGCTTCTTGGAGTTCCTCATCAGTTCTCCCAATGTTGAAAGCATCGTTAAACACATGACAAGCCTCTTCTCGGCACCAAACATCTCAAACATTCCTTCCATGAATTAATATCTGATTCAACATTTTGGTTTTTGTGCCAAAGTAGAGAACAAAACCTCAAATGTTTCGAATTGTTCCGAAATCTCCAAATCTCCAACTAGGAATGCTCGAAACTTACTACTACGTACCATTTTTTTATAAACAAAGATTTATTATAGGGATAAAAGAGGTACTCCAACCCTGTACAACACAACAATAGAAGGTCTAAAGTCATAAAGCACCCAATAAGCCATAACCTCAATAATTTGGACACAAAAAAGTAACAAAAATTCCTTGCAAAGCTAAACTGGTAAAGTTGATTCTACATACACCTAAAGCCGTCATTGATATGCCCAACACATTTTAATAGGCTTGGCGTGTGGTCATGGTAGCATGAAGTCAACATGGCAAGCAAGCAAAATCCAACAGGTGAAAAAAAACAAAAATACCCCCAAGTTTGCAGTGTTGGTTTATTTTTTTAAATGTTGATTTATTTTTCTTACCGTCAGTAACTCAATCACAGAGAAGGGAAAATACACAACTGAGAACAGGAGATCTTTGTGATGCTTAACTCACTTGCATCATTTTTTGGTTTTCTCATTATATAAGCAAATACAAAATCATAATTGCACAATTAACATTACAACCCACGTTTTTCTAAAAATAAAATTACGCACATAAACTTTACTTAAATAATTGCTAGCCTATTTTTTAGCCACACACAGGACTAAAACTGACAGCCTAATTATGAACTCAAACAAAAATCAAGTTTGCTAAAATTAAACAAAACAACTACTGGACACGACCTTCTAACAACAAAATTAATTCATCATGGAGCGCATGACTAGTTTCAGGACCCAACCAAAACATCAATCCATGCCAACCCATAATCTTTAACAGCACTTGGACGTTAAAAAATTACAGTGAAAGACAAGTAAGAGGATTAACACACCAATCTAAATTTTGGAATGGACAAGCCTTGTTTTCTCTGTACATGAATAAACACCAAGAATTTGAGCCAAGACACCTACAAAATCAACAGACCCATCAACAAAAATTATCCGGTTACGCATGGACCAGGAACACCATACTATTGCACATCAGACCAAGTAATTTCGCTTCTTGTTGTGTTTGCCGATGATTAAATTATCATGCTAAAGAAAGTTAGTTAAGGGGGAACTACAACATACCATATACTTGTTAGTAACAACTAACATCATTAAACACTTTGTATAATGATGATTACTACTGTAAGAAAATATTGGAGTAATTAATTAAATGAATTAGTTTTCCAAGATATACTTCTCATAAGTTGAGAGTCAAATTAATGATTAGTCGCATAAAGTGAAACAAATTATGGATATAGAATCACTTCGATTCATGTATCAATAATAATCAAAGGGACTTAAAACATTCATATGTTTAGGACTTCTAAAGATTAAAATCTAGTGGTTTAAAAGTCTACAAATATATATTTCCACGTACACCAGTAGAATATTGTTGGTTAGACTTTGTCCCGGAGTGGAATCCATCAATTTTATTATTATTATTATTGAAATAAAAGAAAAGAAAAGAAAATGGAGAATACATGATTTATTGGGCTTGGCCCATGTGAAGAAAAAAAAAAGAGGAAGGGATTTCAAATCCCTATTTTAGAGAAAAGGAAGTAACATTGCCTTAACGAAAAACAAGGAAACGTTGGCGGTAGTAAGATGGAGAAGAAGAAAAAAATTCAGTTCCGGTGGTGGTAACATGTAGGAAACTTGTTTCGTTTCATCAACAATTTTAGTATGTTGTTTCTACCCCTGAATTTGTTATTTTAATATACAGTTTTACCTTCTGTAAGATGTGAGAGTTACTTTGGAATACCCACTTTAGTATAATGTTATTGTTATTGTTTTTTGATGTTCCCTATTATTAGGAAGACTCTGGTGTACCCATTAATTATTATAGTGGATGCTTTTACTGTACTAGGTCCCGTGGTTTTTATTTTCTCAATTTTAGGGAAGTTTTCCACGTTAAAAATTGTATTTGTCTCATATTTAATTCTCTGCCAATTATTGTTGTTCTGTGGAATTGTATTTTCTGTTTGAACATTTATCTGTACATGTGGGGGAAAAATATTCTGCATTATTGAGATAATTATCTAGAGCTCTATTCATTTGATTTGTACATTTAAATGGAGGAGGAAAATAAAGGCCCGAATATAACTAAGCTCAACTCTTCTAATTACACACTTTGGAAGACTCTCATGGAAGACATGTTATACAGTAAAGATTTGTATGATCCTATTGAGGGTGACACTACTAAACCCACAGTTAAATCTTACGCTGACTGGAAGAAGATGAATCCAAATGCAGTGGCGTTGATCAGACAGTGATTGGATTTGAGTGTATATCCACATGTTGAAACCGAAATAGATGCTAACAAGATGTGGGGGAAATTAAAAGAGTTGTATGAATGAAAGAATGTGCAAAATAAAACATTCTTGATTCGGAAGCTGGTGAATATGAAATACAAAGATGGGGACTTGATGGCAGAGCATATGAGTATTTTTTAGAATACAGTGAATCAGTTGACAACAACAGATATTAAATTAGATGATGAGTTGCAAGCGTTGTTATTGTTGAGTTCATTGCCTGATAATTGGGAAGTCCTTGTTGTGGCATTGACCAATTCAACTCCAAGTGGAAAGTTGAAAATATCAACAGTTAAAGAGAGCATGTTGAATGAAGAAGCTCGAAGAAAGGAACTGTAAGACCCTTAATTTTTAATTAATTTATGGAATTAATTTTAAGTGTATTTTGGGGATATTTGTAAAATATTTAATATATGTATGTTTTGAGTGAATATATATATATATATATATATATAAATATTTATTTTGGAAGATGAATTAAAATTATTGGATTAAGAATAAATTAATTTAATTACGAGTAATTAAATTAATGGACAGTTAATTAAGGGATTAGCGGCTAATTGCGATGAGACGGGTAAAGTGTTGAAAATCAGACAAGTGTCGGGTGAGGTGGCACCACACAAGCCTATAAAAAGGAGTGAGAAGGATGGTGAAATCAGAACACCATTCCTCCTCCCTCACTGCCCATATTGCATGTAACAGTACCCTTTTCCCTCCCATTCTGTTATGCTTCCAGTTCACGTTTTCAAAAGAAAAGAGAGGGAGTTCCTCAAAAGTGCCATTAATTGGAAACCTAGGCACCAAACCAGAAAACCCCCAGTACAAAAGTTGTTCCCCACATCATTACGGAGCTAGAGAACCCAGTTTCGTAGCAGCAAACGCAAGTGGCAGTTTCACCGGTTTTTGACGCGTAAACGGGAACGACAGTAGAAACGAGAGAAGTAGCAGAAAACGCAACAAGGGTAAGGGCACCTTCCACTTTCTAGTTGCATTCTAGGACTGTAAATGTTTGTTTGAGGTGTGGTTATATTTGAGTTTCTGTTTTGAAAAAGAAACTGTTTTGCATGACATTTTTAAGAAGAAAGAAAATGCATTCTGTTGAGGTTTTAAATAATCTGTGATGTTGCTATTTTGCTTATACAACATGTTTGTTTTGGTTGTGTGGAAAAGCTGAAATATGTCTTGCATGTTATTTTGAAGTTGATCAAAATGCATGTTGAGAAAAACTGTGTGCATGATGTTTTACAACCTGTACATTTCATTCTGTGATGTTTGATGATCTGTGAGATACAACATTGTTGTTCTGCTTGTGTGAGAAAGCTGGAATATGCTTTGCATGTTGTGTTGGTTGTGTAAGCATACTGGAGAATACCACGCATGTTGGTTTGGAGGTGCATGTTCTGTTTCTGGATGATTCTGATGTTGATCATTCTGTTTCTGTTTCTGGATGATTCTGATGTTGATCATTCTGTTTCTGTTTCTGGATGATTCTGATGTTGATCATTCTGTTTCTGTTTCTGGATGATTCTGATGTTGATCATTCTATTTCTATTTCTGGATGATTCTGATGTTGATCATTCTGTTTCTGTTTCTAATGATTCTGGTGTTAATCATTCTATTTCTGCTTCTGATGATTCTGGTGGTGACTATTCTGTTTCTGTTTCTGGATGTTCTGGTGTTGATGATTCTACTTCTGTTTCTATTTTGAGTGATTCTGGTGATGTTGATGTTTTCAAAAGAAAAGGGATTTCAAATGATGAAAGTGTTTTCTGGAAAAGTGCTGAATCTGTTTTGATGTTTGGTTGTTTTTTTTAAGAAATAGTTTGAAATGTGTTGAAGTCTCAGGTAAAATTTCACTGGTTTTCGAAGGTGTATTCGAATACAACCTGTCAAGCTTCTGTTTTACTTAAGTTTTCAAACTTGTATTCGAATGCGAGCCCCTGTATTCGAATATAGAGGAAGGATTTTTGCTTCTGACTTAGCATCTGTATTCGACTACGACCATGTCATATTTGAATACATAAGTGAAATTTTAACACTGTATTTGCATCTGTATTCGACTACAGGCATACTGTATTCGAATACAGAATACAGATTTTCACTAGTTTCAGCTTCTGTATTCGAATACAACGGATCTATATTCGAATACAGATTCGGGTTTTTCCAGAAACTCAGTTTTTAGCTTCTGTATTCGAATACAAGAAAGCTGTATTCGAATACAAGAAAGCTGTATTCGAATACAGATTCGTGTTTTCCAGAAATTCAAGTTTTAAACACTATCATGTGAATTTTAAAGTGTTGGGAAATTTTGAGAAGGGTTAAAATGATTTAAAATGGAACTTTTATGATAGTTTGAAGTGGGGGTGATGAAGTTTTTGAGACTCTACTGATATAGTGAAAGATACTGATTTTTACACTGTGACAGCCTCTGTATTCGAATACAAGAAGGATGTATTCGAATACAGAGTGTAATTCTGCACTGTTTTTGGCTTCTGTATTCGAATACAGAAAAGCTGTATTCGAATAGAGATTCGTATTTTCCAGAAAACTCAGTTTTAAACACTGTTTTATGAATTTTAAGAATTTGGGGAAAAATTGGAATGACTTAAGATAAGTAAGAATGGAATTTTGAGATAATGCAAAGTGTTAATGATTACTTGACTGTTAATCATGATTGTGATGATGATGATATTGATTATTTTGAGATATTTTGAAAAACGATGGAAAGGTTGAATTTTCTTGATAATGCATAATGTTTCAGTGAAGAGAAAACACTGCATATTCATACATTGCACAGTCAAGTGGTACCCGGGATATTCTACAGAGTAATGCGCAACCACGTGCTGATCTGTTGAGCGATTGCACGAGTGCTGGTCTGTTGAGCGACTGCACTAGGTACTGATCTGTTGAGCGATTGTACCTTGGTATATAGGTGCTGGTCTGTTGAGCGACTGCACTGGTACTGGACTGTTGAGCGTCTGTACCCTGAAATGCGCAACCACGTGCTGATCTGTTGAGCGATTGCACGAGTGCTGGTCTGTTGAGCGACTGCACTAGGTACTGATCTGTTGAGCGATTGTACCTTGGTATATGTTAAACGTGTTGGTCTGTTGAGCGACTGCACGAGTGCTGGTCTGTTGAGCGACTGCACTAGGTGCTGATCTGTTGAGCGATTACACCCTAGTCTTGAGGGCCGTTAAAATCATACATATTTAAATTATGCTGGTCTTTTGAGCGACTGCACCTTGGTAATTCCAATAAATTGTTTACATGAGCATATACATATTGCATTGGAGGATTGACCGGTGGGTCACGATTTGGTTAAATGATGATGGTTTGAAATTGATGTGTGTGAGTACTTTATGAAATCTGATTTCTAATAAATGATTGTGATTGTTGAAGTGTTGGCTGTACTTACCACATATTTTCATAATAATAGGTTGTTGTTTTGAAAAGGTATATATGTCATGAAATTTCAAAATGAGCATATTTATTTTCATCATTATTATACGATATGCCATGGATGTATGTGTTGCTGTGAGATATATGCTATGTGCTTATTTGTTAATTTCGGTCGGTGACCCTTGCTATTATATTGTGGAAATTGGGCTTTGCCCTCAGATGCCCCCAAACCCATGCCACCCGTGGGGCCCAAGACGACGGAAAGGTTGCTCGACTTCATTGATCGTGCCGTGCCTACTGCTTGGGTTTACGACCCCACCTTAAGCAGGGCTACTTACACGGGGAGATTGAAGAGGACTTGTAGGACCAATGGAGTGGTGCACTACGTGGAGCACAGCTATGTGAGGATTGACTCTCCTATGCCTTCTCGCTTGATATTAGAGGCGCACGGAATTTTTGATGATGCGGAGGAGCCAGCTAGAGGGGTTGAGACGGAGGCCACCGTAGGAGTGGTGACTCCCAACCCAGTGATTGGTGGGAATGTACGTGATTCTGAGGCGGAGGAGAAGAACGGAGAGCCGAAGCCAGTAGCAGCTGATATTCCGGGTCCGTCTAGGATCTCCGATGATTGTTATGAGATTCCGGCAACGCCAAAGCGACTGAGATTGTGCATTGATCTGACTTCGGAGGAGATTGACCCCTCTTTGTATGATGAGGAGGAGGTCACATCGAGGCGAGCGGCGGAGTCGGATGAGACTTATTTGGGATGCGGAGGAAATCCGTGTTACTGTAGCTTTAGTGCATGATCAGTTAGACTTGATGTATAGGATTTGAGCTGGAAATGTAACTTGTTTTATTTTGGAAATATTTGTACTACTTTTCCGCTAAACCATGCACTCTGATATTTTCTGTTGGTATGATATGACACTGATATTTTGGAATGTATTAATGTTTAATATTAAATTTCCAGAATTAAGTACTTAGTGATATTACGATGAAGTTATTTAATTACGTTCATCGATTAATCCACGACGTACTATTTTTAAGAAATGGATTAAAGGAAACTTTTTATTTCGATTCTTTTGAAGTGATGAATTGGAAAATTATTTTAATTAATTATTTAAAAAAAAAATACACTCGCGCTGTGTTTTAAACTCGGGGTGTTACAGGAACGTCGTTTGATTGGTTCTTCCTCAAAGTCAGAAGCACTAGTTATAGAGTCACCGGGGAGAAGTCATTCTAGACACTTCCATAAATGCGACAACTCTGAAAGTCATAGCAAGTCGAGAACTAGAAAAGAAGTGATATGCTACAATTGTGGTAAAACAGGTCACATAAAAGGAAATTGCAGGTTCCTTAAGAGAGATCAATGAAGGGAAAGAGATGAAGACAAAACGAAGAAAAATGATAAAGATACAACATCAGTTGCATCTGTTAGTAATGTCTACATTGTTTGTGATGATAATTCCATAAACCTTGCATGTTAGGATTCAACTTGGATTATTGATTCGGGTGCCTCATATCATGTTACTTCTAGGCGTGATTTCTTCTTATCTTACAGTGTTGGTGATTTTGGCATGGTAAAAATTGGAGATGAAGAAGTATGTAAAATTATTGGTATGGGAGATGTTTGGCTTGAAACTAGGATTGGTTGCAAGCTTCAATTGAAGAATGGTAAACATGTTCCTAATATTTGTCTCAATTTAATTTCGGTGAAAGTCTTGGATATTGAGGGTTATCATACTTATTTTGGTGATGGTGGTATATGTAAAATCACCCAAGGGTCTCTAGTGGTTGCAAATGAGCAAAGTTTCACTTCTCTCTATAGGATGTATACGAAGCTATGCAAGGAAGAAATGAATGCAATTGAAGATGTCTCTTCTGATTTAAGGCATTTGCGCCTTGGTCACTTAAGTGAGATAGGACTCAACATACATGCAAAAAAAGATTCCTACGAAAGGTACGTCCCTAAAAACTTGCACTAATTGTTTTGCTGGACAACAACATAGAGTTTCTTTTCACAATACTGGTCCTCATAGGAGGCAAAATATTCTTGATTTAGTTTATACTAATGTTTGCATGATGGATAGTAAATCTCTAGGTGGTGCGTCATATTTTGTTACTTTTATTGACGACCACTCTAGAAAAGTGTGGGCTTTTCTTTTGAAATCTAAAGACCAGTTACTTGGAGTCTTCAAGCATTTTCATGCAAGTGTTGAAAGAGAAAAAAGGAAGGAAATTGAAATGTGTTCGATCAGATAACGGTGGTGAGTACAGAGGTCCATTTGAAGATTATTGCATAGAACATGGAATCATACTTGAGAAAATAGTTCCAAAGACACCTCAGCATAGTGGTGTTGCAGAGAGCATGAATCATACGATTAATGAAAGAATCAGATGTATGCTCTCTCATGCAAAATTATCAAAATCCTTTGGGGGTGAAGCAATGAAAACTGCAGTGGATTTGATCAATCTTTCTCCTTTTATTCCACTTGATGGTCATGTTCCAAATAGAGTTTGGACTGAGAAATATGTCTCTTATTGTCATTTGAGAGTTTTTGGCTGTAAATGTTTTGTTCACGTTCCAAGATATCATAGGTCCAAGCTTGATAGTAAATCCAAACAATTTGTGTTTTTCGGTTATGGTGATGAAGAATTTGGATTTAGATTGTGGGATCCAATTGACAAGAAAATTATCAAAAGCCGAGATGTGATATTTCTTGAAGACCAGACTATTGAAGATTTTGATAAAGCTGAGAAACAAAAATCAAATTCCAAAAATTACATTGATGTAACGCCTAAGCCCCCTGCATAAACTTTTGTTTATGGGGAAGATATACAGGTAGATAATGAGAATGTAACTGATGATCATGTACCTCACCATGATGAGCAAGTTCCAGTTGAGCCGCCAATTGAATTTGAGTTGAGAAGATCTACTAGAGAACGTCAACCTTCTCAAAGATATCATCCTCATGAGTATGTGATGATCACTGATAATGGAGAGCCAGAGTACTACCAAGAGGCTATTGCTGAAGGTGCAAACACGAGAAGGGGGGGTTGAATTGTGTTTGACTAACTTGAATACTTTTTCTATTTTTGCAGTTTTATAACAAAACCTGATGTATGAATGAAACAGAGTTAGCAGCAGATATAAAGTAAAAATAAAAACACATAATTTTATACTGGTTCACCGTTAACGAGGCTACGTCCAGTCCCTTCACTTTGAAGGATTTCAGTAATTCAACAATCTTGAATTACAACAATACCACTGACCCTCCAAGTCAATCTTCTCAAACAGTTTAACAATCCTAGACTTTTGAGGAATACAGCACCTTGACTTCTCAAGTCAAGTCTTCTTCTACCAATTTGACAACCCCAGATTGTAGAAGGAATTACAATGCCTTGAATCTAATTGCTAAGTAATCTGCTAACTCTTTTGACTCCCTCAGATTGTAGACTCTACATCAACAACTTAGATTTAACACAAGGGAAAGAAAAACACGAGTGCTTGCTTCTGGAAAGCTGGAACTCACAATTAACCTCACTGAAAACTTGAGTGTTTGCTTTTGAAGGTGTATGACTCTTCTGTGATTTTTTGATACTAAGTCTTCTGCCTTGAGCCTCCTTTTATAGATGTGAATTAAGGTCTCTTCCAAGCTTAAAATCGAGCGGTATCTTGCTGGATTCTCTTGCAAAAATAACTTGGCTAATTGGGTTTCTCTTAAATAAAAAACATATCTTTTTAGCTCCAAATTTGCTTTCAAAAATAACTCTGACCAATTCTGACTTTAATTAATTCTAGAACAAATCTTTCTTCTCGCCGATAGCTTCTGAATTCCACAAGACTTCAATTTATTTTTGTATCAAATCCTTTTTAATACTTTGATCAAATTTAATCAAATCTCTACCGATTATCATCATGATTAAATCTGAACCCTTTGATCTTCTGCTCTCGTGCACATCTGGACCATACTAAGTGATCTGTTGTGATCCTCTGATTTCGGCCAACCATGGACCACACTTTTTGATCGTCTGATCTTCTAATCTTGGCCAACCTGGATTTGCAAACTGATCTGCTGTGATCCTCTAATCTCGGCCAATGCTAGACAAGACGTTTTGACCTTCTGATTTCGGCCAACACTGGGTCATGGTCTGATCTTCTGATCTTGACCAACATTGGGCCATATACTTAAATCTTGACCATTGATCTGAACATTTTCCCTCTAATATGGACCAATTCTTAACTGGGTCTGTATTGAACTGAAATTAAATCTGGAAAAAGGATATTTAATTTTGGACATTTACCTCTTGATCTAGATCAGGTTTGGATTAAATCTGGACATCATTTCTTCTGATCTTGACTGAGTTTCATACTCTAAATCATGCTATTTTCTGGTCTGGGTCAAATCTGGATTAAATCTCTTGTTCTGGACCTATTAATTTATCCTTGATTATGTCTGGATCAAGTATGGACTGTTTATCATTTCACTGCCAGGCTATCTTCTGGTCAAAATAACTTCTGGACTAAGTCTGATTTATGATATCTTCTGGTCTGGAACAAGTCTCCCTCTGGCAGGCTTCCTTCTGGTCTGGTCCATGTCTCCTTTTAGAATTTGCTTCCTTCTGATCTGGGCCAGTAAAGATATCCTCTGGTGGTGTTTTGACATCCTGGTGTATCCTCTGTTAATTTCAGGATGCATTATCTGGTGACTTCTGAAGGTGTATCCTCTGATAACTTCATCTTCTAGTGGCATTTTAATATAGTAATTCAAGGTACAAAATAAGATTACATGGAGTGCTTTTGTAAACATCAAAATCCTAAGTACTTAGAACCAACTTGGTTCCAACAATCTACCCCTTTTTTATGATGACAAAACCTTAACTTATTTTGCTAGCTTGTAACTCGAAGTACTTGAAATACTCCCCCTCAGACCAATCTCTCCCCCTAAGTCTAATACTGACTTTTTCTTCTCCTTTTCAACTCCTTCTTAAATCACTCTTTATTTTCTTCTCTTCTCCTCTCCTTTTCAACTCCTTCTCTTTTCATCTCTTTCTGATTTATTTTTCTCTCTCCTTGTTTCTTCTCCTTTTCAACTCCTTCTCTTTTCATCTCTTTCTTTTTCGCTCCTCCTTTCTTTTTAACTCTCATTTTCTACTTATTTCTCCTTTTTCTCCCTCTCCCCATTTTGGTCATTAGCCAAAAAGAGGTCCTACTATTTTTGTATTTTTTTTTTTTTTTGTTTCTTGTTTTTACAAAGTACAGAAATTAAAAACAATCAATAAAAGACATAAATTAAAATTACAAGAAAATTAAAAACTCCTAAGAAGACTACTTGAGCTAGTCAGATATGGAGATAATGTTGAGATGCATCTTGATGAACTCGAACCTATCTTCAGGTAATGCTTTGGTGAAGATATCAGCCCATTGATGATCGGTGTCCACAAACGGAATGCTTAAAGTCCCTTTTTGAACATGGTCCCTAATGAAAGGGTGTTTTATTTCAATGTGTTTGGCTCTAGAGTGTAAGATCGGGTTCTTGGCTAGGTTTATGGCTGAAGTGTTATCATAGAACAAAGGGATATTGGTTTCAAAGATGTTGTAATCTTCAAGTTGATGTTTCATCCAGATTAACTGTGAGCTGCATCCTGCTGCTGATATATACTCAGCTTAGGCTGTTGACCTGGCAATGGTGCTTTGTCTTTTGCTTGACCAAGAGATCAAATTATCACCGAAGAAAGTGCAGTTGCCGCTTGTACTTTTCCTTTCCAGCTTGTCTCCAGCATAGTCGGAATCACAGAAACCTCTGAGTTTGTAGGTGGGGGTTTTCTTGTATAACAGGGTAAAGTTGGTGGTTCCTTTAAGGTATCTCAGAATTCGTTTGACAGCAGTTTAAATGGGATTCCCTAGGGTCAGCTTGAAAATGGGCACAGACACAAACACTAAACAAGATGTCAGGTCTAGAAGCAGTTAAATAAAGAAGGGATCCAATCATACCTCAGTATGTTTTCTGGTCTACCTTTTTGATGGTTTCATCTTTCTCAAGTGAGCAGGTTGGGTGCATTGGGGTGGCCATAGGCTTACATTCCCTCATTTTGAACTTTTTAAGAAGTTCTTTAGTATATTTAGATTGGTGAATGAGTAAACCTGATTTACCTTGGTGAATCTGAATTCCCAAGAAGAACTTGAGTTCTCCCATCTTGCTCATTTGAAACTCTTTCTACATTAGATCAGAAAACTCCTCGCACAAAGTGCCATTAGTAGATCCAAAGATGATATCATCAACATAAACTTGAATAATTAAAATATCATTTTTAATGGATTTCCTAAATAGAGTATTATCAATTTGACCTCTATCAAATTCATTCTTAAGCAGAAAGTTACTAAGTCTTTCATACCATGCCCTTGGTGCTTGTTTTAAACCATATATAGATTTTTTAAGTTTAAAAATATGGTTTGGAAAATCAGAATTTTCAAATCCAGGGGGCTGTTTGACATAGACTTCCTCACTTATATAGCCATTTAAGAATGCAGTTTTAACATCCATTTGATACAGCATTATATCATGATTAGCAGCAAATGATAAAAGAATTCTAATTGCTTCTAACTTGGCCATCGGAGCAAATGTCTCAGTGTAATCGATACCTTCCTGTTGACTGTATCCTTGAGCTACTAGTCTGGCTTTGTTCCTTACCACATCACCTTTTTCATTGAGTTTATTTCTGAACACTCACTTGGTTCCAATAATGTTTTTGTTTGGTCTGGATACCGGATCCCAAACATCATTCCTTTGGAATTCATTCAGCTCTTCTTGCATTGCAAGTATCCAACCTTCCTCTGCCAAAGCCTCATCAACATTGCTTGGTTCAATTGTTGAGAGTAAACCAAACAGATTGGTTTATCTACTTGATGATCTAGTCTTTAAAGGTTCTGCTGCACTGCCAATAATGAGAGATTCTAGATGTGAAGACTTGTACTGCCATCCATTCTTTCCCTCTGACTTGTCTTCAGAGTCAGCATGATCTTCTTCATCATGATCTTTCTCAAATTCTTCTGCTGGTCCAGCTTCTGGTTTCTGTGCCTCTAGTTCACCTGCAATTTCCTCATCTTGCTTTGACTTTTCAGAGTCAAGCTGTTTAGCATCAAACTTAATGTGGATTGATTCTTCCACAGTGTTAGTTTCTTTATTGAACACTCTATAAGCTTTCGATCTCTCAGTGTAACCAATAAAGGTACACTTTTGAGATCTAGAGTCAAACTTAGCTAAGTTATCTTTAGTGTTTAACATAAAACAAGTACAGCCAAATTGTTTGAAGTAGGAAATATTAGGTTTCTTACCTTTCCACAGTTCATAGGGAGTTTTATTTAAGATGGACTTGATGTAGACTCTATTCTGAATGTAGCAAGCTATGTTGACAGCTTCTGCCCAAGGTAGGTGGCAACCTTCATATCATTCCGCATGGTTCTGGCCATCTCCTGCGGTGATCTATTCTTCCTTTCTAACACTCCATTCTGTTGAGGTGTTCTGGGGATGAGAAGTTGTGAGAGATCCCATTCTCATCACATAATTCTTCAAAATACTTGTTCTCAAATTCACCTCCATGATCACTTCTGATGGTTATGATCTTAATACCCTGTTCATTCATAACTTGCTTACAAAAAGAAATAAACACTTTGTGAGATTAATCTTTGTTCTTTAAAAATTTTACCCAAGTCCACCTTGAGTAATCATCAACAATCAAAAAACCATATTTCTTACCACTGAGGGAAGTTGTTTGAACAGAACCAAACAGATCTAAGTGAAACAGTTCAAGTGGTTGAGAAGTAGAAACACAGTTTTTAGTTTTGAAAGAACTTTTATTTTGTTTACCTCTTTGACATGCTTCACACAAAATCTCAGTTTTGGTACTTACCTTCGGAAGCCCTTTTACCAACTGGAGTTTGCTCAATTCGGATATAAGCCTAGGGTTTGCATGCCCTAACCTTTTGTGCCAAATCAGATTCTGCTCACTCACAAACAATAAGCATTTAACCTGTTGCTTAGAAAGACTAAACAGATCAATTTTATAAACATTATCCTTCCTAGTGCCAGTAAATAAAACAGACCCATCAAGTTGACTAACAACTTTGCAAGTTTTTTGATTAAAGATAACATCATAATTGCAATCACTTAATTGAATTATGCTCAGAAGATTGTGTTTTAGCCCTTTAACTAACATAACATTTTTAATAGAAAGGGAAGAAGAAGTGTTACCAACTGTTCCTGTACCAATAATCTGACCTTTCTAGTTTCCTCCAAAGGAAACTTTGCCTCCATTCTTCATAGTCACATCCAGAAACATAGATTTGTCTCCTGTCATATGTTTGGAGCAACCACCATCAAGATGCCAAGCTTTGTGTTGCTGATCGGACCTTACTCTTTCTCTTTCAGAATCGGAGTTAGAGTCAGACTCGGACTCATACTCAGCTTCTGTTCAAGCCATCAGAGCCAATTCTGCTTCTGGCCTGTTTGAGCAGTTTCCTTGGTTCTGCTTTGGTCGATAAACCATGTTCCTCTGATGATTCTGGAACATGTTTTGGTTCTAGTAACTTTGGTGAATCTGGTGATTCTGATAACCTTCATGATTTTGGTGATTCTGGTGATTTGGGTGAATTTGGTGGTTCTGATGAATCAAGTGATTCTGGTGGTTCTGATGATTATGATAATTTATGTTCTGGCTCTGGTTCCAGTAATGATTTTGATTCTAGTTCCAGTGTTGGTTTTGGTTCTACTTCCTGTGCTTCTGATATTGGTTCCAGTTCTGGTTCTGGTTCAAGTTCCTGTGCTTCTGATACTAGTGCTAGTTCTGGTTCTGGTTCCAGTTCCTGTTCTGATTCTGGTTTCAGTTTTGATTCTGGTTCCAGTTCTGGTTCTAGTTGAGTTGACCAGACCTTCTTCCATCAGACTCAGATTGCCTTTGTCTGGTTGTAGCAGGAACATAAACCTTCTTCTGCTTTTGCATTGCCAACATCCATTGTCCAGGCACCATTATTGGTGTCTCCTTCTGGTTGCTTAGAATATCTGCAACATAGACAATTTGATCTTTTGGTACCCAGAACTGATTGGGTCCAGGTTTGTTAGTCTTAACAGGTCTCTGATCTTGTTCATATTTTACAATTGGACAAGATAGTTCATAGTGACCTTTCTTAACACAAACAATGCATAAAACATCAGAATGAACAGCTTTACTTTCAGCAATCGTTTCTGTAAAACCAAGACATCTCTTTCCACTGTTACTGTTTGCATAAATCATATATGCATATTTACTTCTTTCCATTCCATTAGAAATAAAGTTTTGAAAAAATTGTTCATGCATATCAGATTCACAAACAGTATTGGGAGTGGAACATATATTACTTTTGAGAGTTTGGTTTTTAGATATAAGTCTTGCAACTTCAGTTTTAAAATGCTTGTTTTCAGTTGCATACTCAGAATTTCGATTCATTAAAACATGGACTTCTTTGGTTAGATTTTTCTTATCTTCCCTAAGAGTTTTCAGTTTTAAAGACATCTTATTGTTGGCATTTAAAAAGTCTTTTAAAGCCTCAATTAATTCAGATCTAGTGAGATTAGAAAATACCTCACTGTCTTCATCTTCTGATTCTGTTCCAAAGCCTGAGCTGTATCCAAAACTTGAGTTGTTATGAGCCATCAGAGCCAGAATTGCTCCCTATGATGTACTTCCAGACTTGCTTGAATGACTGCTTCGATCATTCTTCTTTCTGCCTGCTTTCCTTCATGAAATCGTGCCTTTATAAAGTCCATAGGCAGACCTGATGTGTGCCAACTTTGCTGTTTCGTGCCAATCTGGAATTCTTCTTGTGCTGTTTGCCTTTTTCCAGATTTAGACATTCAAACTTGATATGTCCAGGTTCATTGCATCCATAACAAACGATACTCTTCTTGACAGATTCTTCCTTTCCTTTGTTGTTATGTTTCTTCTTGAAGCTTCTTCTCTTCCTATTTTCCCAAATCTTAACCATCTGTTTGGTTAAGTAAGCCATATCATCACAGTCACTGTCGCTATCCTCTAATTCTGATGCTGCCCTTGCAGCTTTCTTCTATTTCGACTTTAGGGCCGGATTCTTCTTCTTCTTTGGTTCATCTTCTTCTAGTTCTATTTCATGAGACCTTAGTGAGCTGATCAGATCTTCAAGTTTTAAGTTGTTAAGATCTTTGGCTTGCTGAACTGCAATAACCATTGGTCTATAATTGGTTGGTAAGCTTTTTTAGAATCTTCTTGACATGATATGCGGTTGTGTGGCTATTCTTCAAGACCTTCAGTCCAAATATTAGATTCTTGAATCTACAAAACATTCCATCAATGTCTTCATCATCTTCCATCTTGAACATCTCATACTGTTTGACCAGTATGTTAGCCCTTGCTTCCTGAACCTGCTGGCTTCCTTCATAGGTCGGAACCAGACTGTCGAATATGCTCTTTGCTGTTTCGTTATCTATGCATCTGTCAAATTCCTTGAATGTGATGGCACTGATCATGATGTTTCTGGACTGGTGATGAAGTTTGTATAATCTGCTCTGGTCTGGTTTCATATCATCCATGTCCAGTTCTTTAGTTGGATCTCCTGGAACAGTAGGTGCAGTGTATCCTTTGACTACCATCTTCCAAAATTCAGGATCTTGAGATGTGAAGAAACTTCTCATTCTGTCCTTCGAATACTCAAATCTTTCTCCATCAAATAGTTGTAGTCTGTTGATGTTGCCTCCCAAATCATCTTTGGATTCTGCCATGTTGAACCCCTTGGACCTTTCCTCAAACACTGTTAAGTGCTCAGCCTTGAGACCGAGCTCTGATGCCAATTGAAGGTGCAAACACGAGAAATGGGGTTGAATTGTGTTTGACTAACTTGAATACTTTTTCTGTTTTTGCAGTTTTAAAACAAAACTTGATGTATGAATAAAACAGAGTTAGCAGCGGATATAAAGTAAAAATAAAAACACAGAATTTTATACTAGTTCACCGTTAACGAGGCTACGTCCAGTCCCTTCACCTTGAAGGATTTCACTAATTCAAACCTTGAATTACAACAGTTCCACTGACCCTCTAAGTCAGTCTTCTCAAACAGTCTAACAATCCTAGACTCTTGAGGAATACAGCACCTTGACTTTCTAAGTCAAGTCTTCTCCTACCAATCTGACAACCCCAGATTGTAGAAGGAATTACAAAGCCTTGAATCTAATTGCCAAGTAATCTGCTACCCCTTCTGACTCCCTCAGATTGTAGACTCTACTTCAACAACTTAGATCTAACACAAGGGAAAGAAAATAACACGAGTGCTTGCTTCTGGAAAGATGGAACTCACAATTAATTATTCTGCCTTAAGCCTTCTTTTATAGATGCGAATTAGGTCTCTTCCAAGCTTAATTTCGAGCTGTATCTTGCTCGATTCTCTTGCAAAAATATCTTGACCAATCGGGCTTCACTTAAATAAAAAACATATCTTTTTAAGCTTCAGATTTGCTTTCAAAAATAACTGGCCAATCTTGTGTTTAGTTTCTTCCCGCCAACAGCTTCTAAATTCCACAAGACTTCACTTTATTTTTGAATCAAATCCTTTTAATACTTTGATCAAATTTAATTAAATCTCCACCGTTAATCATCATGATTAAATATGGACCGTTTAATCTTCTGTGCTAGTCCACATCTGGACCACACTAACTGATCTGATGTGATCCTCTGATTTCGGCCAACCTTGGACCACACTTTCTGATCCTCTGATCTACTGATCTCGGCCAACCTGGTCTAGCAAATCTGATCTGTTGTGATCCTCTAATCTCGGCCAATGCTGCACCACACATTCTGACCTTCTGATTTCGGCCAACAATGGGCCATGGTCTGATCTTCTGATCTCGGCCAACACTGGGCCATATACTTAAATCTGGACCATTTATCTGAATATCTTCCCTCTGATCTGGACCAATTATGGACTTGGGCTGGATTAAACTGAAATTAAATCTGAACAAATAATATTTCAGTCTGGACATTTTACATTCTTTTTTGAATAATTCTGGATCAAATCTGAAGATCATTTCTTCTAGTCTGGACTTAGTTTCTTACCCTGAACCATGCTATCTTCTGGTCTGGGTCAAATATGGATTGATTCTCTTGTTCTGGACCCATTACATTATCCTCTGATTAAGTCTGGATCAAGTCTGGGCTGTTTATTATTTCACTGCCATGCCATCTTCTAGTCAGAATAACTTCTGGAATAAATCTGACATTTTATTCCTTCTGGTCTGGATCAAGTCTCCCTTTGGCAGGCTTCGTTCTGGTCTGGTCTAGGTCTCCTTCTGACTTTGCTTCCTTCTGATATGGGCAAGCAAAGATATCCTCTGGTAATTCTAGGATGCATCCTCTGGTACATTCTGGATGCATTTTCTGGTGTCTTCATCTTCTGCCTCTAGAAACTTCATTTTCTGGTGGCATTTAATGTAATAATTCAAGGTTCAAAATAAGATTACATGGAGTGCTTTTGTAAACATCAAAATCCTAAGTACTTAGAACCAACTTGGTTCCAACAATCTCCCCCTTTTTAATGATGACAAAACCTTAACTTATTTTGCTAGCTTATAACTCGAAGACTTGAATTACTCCACTATAGACCAATCTATCCCCCTAAGTCTGATACTGACTTTTTCTTCTCCTTTTCAACTCTTATTCTTTCACTCTTTGTTTTCTTCTCTTCTTCTCTCCTTTTCAACTCCTTTATTCTCTGTTTCTTTTCTCTCTTCACATTGCCTCTCCTTTACAACTCCTTCTCTTTTCACTCTTTCTTTTTCTGTCTTTATTTTTCTCTCTCCCTATTTCTTCTCATTTTCAACTCATTCTCTATTCATCTCTTTCTTTTTCGCTCCTCCTTTCTTTTTATCTCTCCTTTTCTACTTATTTCTCCTTTTTCTCTCTCTCCCCTTTTTTATTATCAGCCAAAAAGAGGTCCCACTATTTTTGTATTTTTTATTTACAAAGTACAGAAATTAAAAACAAAAAATAAAAGACATAAAATTAAAATTACAAGAAAATTAAAAACTCCTAAGATGACTACTTGAGCTAGTCAGATATGAAGACAATGTTGAGATGCTTCTTGATGAACTCGAACCTGTCTTCAGGTAATGCTTTGGTGAAGATGTCAGCCCATTGATGATCAGTGTCCACAAACTGGATGCTTAAAGTCCCTTTTTGAACATGGTACCTAATGAAATGGTGTTTTATTTCAATGTGTTTGGCTCTAGAGTGTAAGATAGGGTTCTTGGTTAGGTTTATGGCTGAAGTGTTATCACAGAACAAAGGGATATTGGTTTCGAAGATGTTATAATATTCAAGTTGATGCTTCATCCAGAGTAACTGTGAGCTACATCCTGCTGCAGATATATACTTAGCTTCAGCTGTTGACATGGCAATGGTACTTTTTCTTTTGCTTGACCAAGAGATCAAATTATCACCTAAGAAAGTGCAGTTGCCACTTGTGCTTTTCCTTTCCAGCTTGTCTCCAGCATAGTCGGAATCACAAAAACCTTTTAGTTTGTAGGTGGGGGTTTTCTTATATCACGGGTTAAGGTTGGTGGTTCCTTTAAGGTATCACAGAATTCGTTTGACAATAGTTAAATGGGATTCCCTAGGGTCAGCTTGAAAACGGGCACAGACACAAACACTTTGTATGTTTTCTGGTCTACCTTTTGGCTGGTTTCATCTTTCTCAAGTGAGCAGGTTGGGTGCATAAGCTTACATTCACTCATTTTGAACTTTTTAAGAAGTTCTTTAGTGTATTTAGATTGGCGAATGAGTATACTTGATTTACCTTGATGAATATGAATTCCCAAGAAGAACATAAGTTCTCCCATCATGCTCATTTGGAACTCTTTTGCATTAGGTCAGAAAACTCTTTGCACAAAGTGCCATTAGTTGATCCAAATATGATATCATCAACATAAACTTGAATAATCAAAATTTCATTTTTAATGGATTTCCTAAATAGAGTATTATCAATCTGGCCTCTATTAAATTCATTCTTAAGCAGAAAGTTACTAAGTCTGTCATACCATGCCCTTGGTGCTTGTTTAAACCATATAAAGACTTTTTAAGTTTAAAAACATGATCTGGAAAATCAGAATTTTCATATCCAGGGGACTGTTTGACATACACTTCCTCACTTATATAACCATTTAAGAATGCACTTTTAACATCCATTTGATACAGCATTATATCATGATTACCAGCAATTTATAAGAGAATTCTAATTGCTTCTAACCTGGCCATTGGAGCAAATTTCTCAGTGTAATCTATACCTTCCTGTTGATTGTATCCTTGAGCTACTAATCTGGCTTTGTTCCTTACCACTTCACCTTTTTCATTGAGTTTATTCCTAAACACCCACTTGGTTCCAATAATGTTTTTGTTTGGTCTGGATACCAGATCCCAAACATCATTCCTTTGGAATTCATTCAGCTCTTCTTGCATTGCAAGTATCCAACCTTCCTCTACCAAAGCTTCATCAACATTGGTTGGTCTACATCAACTTATGATTTTGGTAAATCTGTAACAGCTTCTGATTCTGTTAAATCAGCTTCTGGTTCTGATAAATTTGTAACAGCTTCTGATTCTAGTAAATATCCAGATTTCTCTTCTGACTTATCTTGGCTGTTTCTGACTTGATCAGATTTATCTTTTGAAGATTTGTCATGTGTTGCTGACTTGCTTGTATCCTCTACCTTTCCAGGTACTTCTGTTTCTTCTTTTTCTGCTCCGTTTGGTTCTGGTGAACCTGCACTATCTTTATCTTGCTTTGATTTGTCAAGATCAAGCAGTTTGTCATATAACATAATATAAATCAAATAATTTAAAAATGAACTCAATACAGCCAAACCATTAATTCTGCTTCTGGCGGTTTCTGCTTGTTTTTGAAACCACTAGAATGTTGTTTCTACTGAAGTGTTCAATTCGTGTGAATCACCTGGTTCCTTTAACAGTTTGAAAACCTGCAGAATACTTATCTAGCTTTGATTTGTTAAGATCAAGCTTCTTGTTATCACAGTAAACATAAATATCAAATAATAATAGTATTTACAGCAAGATGTAACCTCTATGTCAACAGTTTCAGTTTTACTTTGAAAATCCTCTTGCTTCTGATTTTTAGATTCTGAATCTGTATGTTCTGCGATTACATGGTTTGGATTAAGGGATTTGAATTCCCTTCCAGGTTTGTAGTCTTGATGAATTTCACTGGAGTGTTCGAAGAACTCTCCTGATTCTGATTCTTCTCTTTCTGCTTTGGCTGATACACCATGTTCCTCTAGTGATTCTAGAACTTATGGTGATTCTGGTAATTATACTGATTATGATAATTAGAGTAATTCTCATGATCATACCTAAACATTTGATACTGATACCTATTCTAGTTCT
This sequence comes from Cicer cuneatum, assembly GCA_037974295.1. NCBI lineage: Eukaryota > Viridiplantae > Streptophyta > Magnoliopsida > Fabales > Fabaceae > Cicer > Cicer cuneatum. Next base: position 49,469,678 of record JBBPBO010000005.1, on the reverse strand, counting down.
GGTTCTTGTTCATGTTCTGGTACTGATTCTGATTCTGGTTCCAGTGTTGGTTCTGGTTCCAGTTCCTGTGCCTCTGATACTGGTTCCAATTCTGGTTCTGGTTCCAATTCATGTACCTTTGATACTGGTTTTAGTTCTGATTCTTGTTCCACTTCCTCTTCTAATTTTGATTCTTTAAAACTTGGACTTCTTTGGTCAGATTTTTCTTATCTTCCCTAAGTGTTTTTAGTTTTAAAGCCATCTTATTGTTTGCATTTAAAAAATCTTTTAAAGCATCGATTAACTCGAACTTGGAGATATCAGAAAATAACTAACCGTCTTCATCCTCTGAATCTGTTCTAGAGCCTGAGCTGTATTCAGAACTTGAGTTTCTATGAGCTTTCAGAGCCAGAATTGCTCCCTCTGATGTGCTTCCCGACTTGCTTGACTGACTGCTTCGATCATTCTTCCTTCTGTCTGCTTTCCATCCTGAATTCTTGCATTTATGAAGTCAAGAGATAGACCTGATGTGTGCCATCTTTGCTGTTTCTGCCTCTTCTTCATCAGACAATTCTTCCTTTGATTTTGATGCATCCCAGGCTGCCATCAGACCCTTCTTTCTAAATCTTGAACTCTTCTTGTGTTGTTTGCCTTTTTCCAGATTTGGACATTCTGACTTGATATTTCCAGGTTCATTGCATCCATAACAAACAATACTTTTCTTGTCAGATTCTTCCTTTCTTTTGTTGTTATGTTTTTTCTTGAAGCTTCTCCTCTTCCTGTTTTCCCAGATCTTAACCATCTGTTTGGTTAAGTAAGCCATATCATCACAGTCACTGTCGCTATCCTCTGATTCTGATGCTGCCCTTGCAGCTTTCTTCTGTTTCGACTTCAGGGCCAGATTCTTCTTCTTCTTTGGTTCATCTGCTTCTAGTTCTATTTCATGAGACCTGAGTGAGCTGATCAGATCTTCAAGTTTTAAGTTGTTCAAATCTTTGGCTTGCTGAACTGCAGTAACCATTGGTCTCCACTTGGTTGGTAAGCTTCTTAGAATCTTCTTGACATGATCTGCTATTGTGTAGCTTTTCTTCAAGACCTTCAGTTCACATATCAGAGTCTGGAATCTACAGAACATTCCATTAATGTTTTCATCATCTTCCATATTGAACATCTCATACTGTTTGACCAGTATGTTAGCCCTTGCTTCTTGAACCTGCTGGCTTCCTTCATAGGTCAGAACCAGACTGTCAAATATGCTCTTTGTTGTTTCTTTATCTGTGCATCTGTCAAATTCCTTGAATGTGATGGCACTGATCATGATGTTTCTGGACTTGTGATGAGGTTTGTATAATCTGCTCTGGTCTGGTTTCATATCATCCATGTCCAGTTCTTAAGTTGGATCTCCTAGAATAATAGGTGCAGTGTATCCTTTGACTACCATCTTCCATAATTCAGGATCTTGAGATATGAAGAAACTTCTCATTTTGTCCTTCCAATACTCAAATCTTTCTCCATCAAATGGTGGTGGTCTGTTGATGTTGCCTCCCAAATCATCTTTGGATTCTGCCATGTTGAACCCCTTGGACCATTCCTCAAACACTATTAAGTGCTCAGCCTTGAGACCGAGCTCTGATGCCAATTGAAGGTGCAAACACGAGAAGGGGGGTTGAATTGTGTTTGACTAACTTGAATACTTTTTCTGTTTTTGCAGTTTTAAAACAAAACTTGATGTATGAATAAAACAGAATTATCAGCGGATATAAAGTAAAAATAAAAACATAGAATTTTATACTGGTTCACCGTTAACGAGGCTACGTCCATTCCCTTCACCTTGAAGGATTTCACTAATTCAAACCTTGAATTACAACAGTTCCACTGACCCTCCAAGTCAGTCTTCTCAAACAGTCTAAAAATCTTAGACTCTTGAGGAATACAGCACCTTGACTTCCTAAGTCAAGTCTTCTCCTACCAATCTGACAACCCCAGATTGTAGAAGGAATTACAACGCCTTGAATCTAATTGCCAAGTAATCTGCTACCCCTTCTAACTCCCTCAGATTGTAGACTCTACTTCAACAACTTAGATCTAACACAAGGGAATGAAAATAACACGAGTGCTTGCTTCTGGAAAGTTGGAACTCACAATTAACCTCACTGAAAACTTGAGTGTTTGCTTTTGAAAATGTGTGACTCTTTTGTCATTTTCGATGCTAAGTATTCTGCCTTGAGCCTCCTTTTATAGATGCGAATTAGGGTCTCTTCCAAGATTAATTTCAAGCTGTATCTTGCTCGATTCTCTTGCAAAAATATCTTGACCCATTGGGCTTCACTTAAATAAAAAACATATTCTTTTTTAAGCTTCAGATTTTCTTTCAAAAATAACTGGCCAATCATGTCTTTAGTTCCTTCCCGCGAATAGCTCCTGAATTCCACAAGACTTCACTTTATTTTTGAATCAAATCCTTTTAATACTTTGATCCTTTTAATACTCTGGACCATTTGATCTTCTGCGCTAGTCCACATCTAGACCATACTTAGTGATCTGCTATGTTCCTCTGATTTCGGCCATCCCTGGACCACACTTCCTAACCTTCTGATCTTTTGATCTTAGCCATCCTGGACTAGCAAACTGATCTGCTGTGATCCTCTGATCTCGGCCACTGCTAGACCACACATCCTGACCTTCTGATCTCGGCCAACATTGGGCCAAATATTTAAATTTGAACCATTTATCTGAAATTCTTCCCTCTGATCTGGACCAATTCTGGACTTGGTCTGGATTAAACTGAAATTAAATCTGGACAAATAATATTTCAGTCTGGACATTTTACCTTCTGTTTTGGATCAGTTCTGGAGATCATTTCTTCTGGTCTGGACTTAGTTTCATACCACGAACCATGCTTTCTTCTGGTCTGGGTCAAATCTGGATTAATTCCTTTGTTCTGGACCCATTTATTTACCCTCTGATTAAGTCTGGATCAAGTATGGGCTGTTTATCATTTCACTGCCAGGCCATCTTCTGGTCAGAATAACTTCTGGAATAAATCTAACATTTGACATATTCGGGTCTGATTCAAGTCTCCCTCTGGCAGGCTTTCTTCTGGTCTGGTCCAGGTTTCCTTCTGACTTTGCTTCCTTTTGATCTGGGCCAGCAAGGATATCTTCTAGTGATTTGATATCCTGGAGTATCTTCTGGTACCTTCAGGATTCAAATTCTGGAACCCTTTGATTTTCTGCTTCTGATTACTTCAGCTTCTGGTGGCATTTGATTTAATAATTCAAGGTTCAAAATAAGATTACATGGAGTGCTTTTGTAAGTACTTAGAACCAACTTGGTTCCAACACCTTGACCCTACAAGCCAAGTCTTCTCCTAACAACCTGACAACCCATGATTGAAAAAGGAACTAAACCACTATCGGGTTGGAATCAAGAGATTGGAACTTAAGTAGTTGCTTCTAGAAAGCTGATAATAATAATAACTCTCACACTCTAAGAAAAGAACACTCAGAAAATATTTCTAACTTGAAACGAGTATTTCTCTCTTTGAACTCTAAGACTACTCTTTTCTGCTTTTTGATGATTTTCTTCTTTAGCCTTGAGTACCTATTTATAGTTGAAATTTGGGCTTCAATTTGGTCCTTGTTTAATTCTGAATTGTATATTCTTCAGATTGCGTTTGTAAATTCTTCAAATTGATTATGTTCCTATTTTGTTGTAGATAAATCTTGATCAAATCTTCAAATTTTGATCGAATCTTTGTCAAATTTTGATCAAATCTTCTTGAAATTTTAAACAAATCTTTTTCAAATCTCCTTCAAATTTTAATCAAATCTTCTTCAAATCTTAATTAAATCTTCTTCAAATCTTCTACATATCTTCTTTCATACTCTTTAAGTCAAATATATTTCTCTCATAAAATACTTTTATTAACATCAAAACGCTAAATGTAAAACCAACTTGGTTCCAACAATCCCCCCTTTTTGATGATGACAAAACTTGTATTTTTTATAACAACTTTTCTTTCTATTTCTTTGACTCCCCCTAAGTCTAAGCATCATTTTCTCTCCACTTTAACAAATATCTTTCTCCCCCTTTTGTCATTAGACAAAAAGACATGATGAAAGTGAGATTTTCATTTTTTTTTATGAATAACATGAATATAAAATATTACAAGAAAATATAAAAACTAATGTAAAACTAAACTACTTTGAAGTGATTACAATATCAGTCAGATATGAAGGTAAGATTTAGGTTTTTCTTGATGAAGTCAAACCTCTTCAGGTAGTGGTTTGATGAATATGTAAGCCCATTGGTGTTTAGTGTTTACAAACAGAATGTTTAGTACCCCTTTTTGAACAAAGTCCCTAATGAAGTGGTGTTTGGTTTCTATGTGTTGAGCTCTAGAGTGTAGTATAGGGTTTTTGGTTAGGCAAATGGCAGAAGTGTTATCACAATAGATAAGAATGTTGGTTTCTAGGATTTTGTAGTCTTCTAGTTGATGTTTCATCCAAAGTAGTTGAGAACTGTAGCCAGCTGCTGAAATGTACTCAGCCTCTGTTGTTGACATTTCAGTAGTGGTTTGTCTCTTACTTGACCAGGATATTAAGTTGTCACAAAAAAAGGTGCAGTTTCCACTACTGCTCTTTCTCTCAAGTTTATCTCCAGCTTAATCAAAATCACAATATCCACTAAGTTTGTACTTAGGAGATTTCTTGTAGAACAAGGTAAGGTTGGGAGTGCCTTTTAGGTATTTAAGGATTCTCTTAACAACAGTTAAATGTGATTCCTTAGAGTCATCTTGAAATCTTGCACATACACTCAACATGATGTCAGGTCTAGAAGTGGTAAGGTAAACTTTTTGGCATGAATCATCTTTTTCAAGTGAACAAGTAGGGTGCATTGGTGTAGCCATAGGTTTGCAATCACTCATCTTAAACTTATTGAGAAGCTCTTTTGTATATTTAGTTTGATGAATGTATATACCTTTTTGACTTTGCTGAATTTGTATCCCTAAGAAGAACTTAAGGTCTCACATCATACTCATTTGAAATTCATGCTACATTAATTTAGAAAATTCTTGGCAAAGAATGCCAGTAATAGATCCAAAAATAATGTCATCAACATAAATTTAAATAATAAGAATTTCATCTTTTGTTGATTTTCTAAAAAGTGTATTGTCTACTTGACCTCTTTCAATGTTCTTTTTAAGCAAGAAGTTACTAAGTCTATCATACCACGCCCTAGGTGCTTGTTTTAGACCATACAGAGATTTCTAAGTTTAAAAACATGATTTGCAAATTCAGAACTTTCAAAACCTGAGGGTTGTTTAACACAGACTTCTTCACTTATATAACCATTTAGAAAAGCAATTTTAACATCCATTTGAAACAATGTAATGTTATTATTTTCAGCAAAAGAAAGTAGGATACGAATAGCTTCTAACCTGGCCACTGGAGCAAATGTATCAGTGTAATCAATGCCCTCTTGCTGACTGTAGCCTTGTGCGACAAGTATTGCCTTGTTTCTAACCACTTCACCTTTTTCACTTAGCTTGTTTTTGAAAATCCACTTGGTTCCAAAAATGTTCTTATCTGGTCTAGGTACTAAATCCCAAACATCATTCCTCTCAAATTCATTTAACTCTTCTTGCATTGCAAGAATCCATCCATCATCTACCAATGCTTCATCAATAGAGGTAGGCTCAATTTGATGAGAGTAAGCCAAACAAACTAGTGTCTTTAAGTGATGATCTGGTTCTCAAAGGATCACTTGCACTTCCAATGATTAGAGTTTCAGGATGAGATGACCGGTACTTCCATCCAGATCCTTCTTCTGACTTATCTTGACTATTTCTGACTTGATCAGACTCATCCTTTGAAGATTGGTCATATTCTTTTGATTTGCTTGTATCCTCTACTTTTTCAAGTTCTTCTGGTTTGTCTGCATCTGCTTCCTGTGATTTTGGTAAAACTGCATTATCATCATCTTGCTTTGACTTTTCAAGGTCAAGCTATTTGTCATCAAATTTAACATGTATGGATTCTTCCACAACATGAGTTTCCCTATTAAACACTCTATAAGCCTTGCATCTTTCATATTATCCAATGAAGGTACACTTTTGAGATCGAGAATCAAATTTACCAAGGTTATCTTTAGTGTTCAACATATAACAAGTACAACCAAATTGTTTAAAATAAGAGATGTTATGCTTTTTACCACTCCACAATTCATATGGTGTTTTATTCAATATAAATTTAATATAGACTTTATTTTAAATATAACATGCAATATTAATTGCTTCAGCCCAAAAGTGTTTTGCAACATTCATATCATTTAACATAGTTCTAGCCATTTCTTGGAGTGAACTATTTTTTTTTCTACAACTCCATTTTGTTGGGGCGTTCTAGGAGAGGAGAAGTTGAGAGAGATTCCATTCTCATCACAAAAACATTCAAAGAACTTGTTTTCAAATTCTCCTCCATGATCACTTCTAATTGTTACAATCTTAAGACCCTTTTCATTCATGATTTGTTTGCAAAATGTGATAAACACTTTGTGGGATTCATCCTTACTTCTTAAAAATTTTACCCATGTCCACCTAGTGTAATCATCTACTATAACAAAGCCATATTTCATTCCACTTAGAGACGCTGTTTTCACTGGCCCAAAGAGATCTATATGTAAGAGCTCAAGGGGCTTTGAGGTAGAAACTGAGTTCTTATGGGTAAAGGAGTTTTTTGTTTGTTTTCCCTTTTGACAAGCTTCACAAATAATTTCAGTTTTGTAACTAAGCTAAGGTAGATCTATTACTAGTTGAAGTTTATTCAGTTTTGAAATTAATCTAAGGTTTGCATGACCTAATCTTTTTTTCCAAATTAGTTTCTCTTCATTTACTAACATAAGACACTTAACCTCTTGTTTCTCTAGACTAAATAGATTTATCTTATAAATGTTGTTTTGCCTCTGACCTGTAAAAAGTACTGATCCATCATTCTAACTTATTGCCTTGCATTTTTTTTATTGAATATAATATCATAATTATTATCATTTAACTGACTAATACTTAATAAGTTATGCTTAAGACCTTTAACAAACAAGACATCTTTAGTAGAAGGGGAAGTACCATTACCAACTGTACCTTGACCAATGATCTGGCCTTTTTGCTTTCCTTCAAAAGTCACTGTGCCACCTTTGCTCAAAGTTATTTCTTGGAACATAGACTTTTCTCCTGCATATGTCGTGAACATCCATTGTCCAGGTACTGTGATTGGTGTTTTAACTTGATTGTTGAGGACATATGCAACAAAGATAATTTTGTTCTTCGGTACCCAAATTTGGTTGGGTCCTGGTTTGTTAGTCTTGAAAGGTTTTTTGTCTTTCCTTGTATTTAACATGGGACAAGATAATTTGGAGTGACCTTTCTTAATGCAAACAATACACAAGATATCAGACGGAATAGGTTTCGGTTCAGTTACAATTTCTACAAATCCTATACCTCTTTTACCATTTCTACTAACTCCATAAATCATATAAGCATATTTGCTTCTTTACATACCATTAGCAAGAAAATCTTGAAATACGTGTTCATGCATATCAGTGTTACATGTGGTATTTGAAGGTGCAAACACGAGAAGGGGGGTTGAATTGTGTTTGACTAACTTGAATACTTTTTTTGTTTTTCCAGTTTTAAAACAAAACTTGATGTATGAATAAAACAAAGTTAGCAGCGAATATAAAGTAAAAATAAAAACACATAATTTTATATTGGTTCACCGTTAACGAGGCTACGTCCATTCCCTTCACCTTGAAGGATTTCACTAATTCAAACCTTGAATTACAACAGTTCCATCGACCCTCCAAGTCAGTCTTCTCAAACAGTTTAACAATCCTAGACTCATGAGGAATACAACACCTTGACTTCCTAAGTCAAGTCTTCTCCTACCAATCTGAAAACCCCAGATTGTAGACTCTACTTCAACAACTTAGATCTAACACAAGGGAAAGAAAATAACACGAGTGCTTGGTTCTAGAAAGCTGGAACTCACAATTAACCTCACTGAAAACTTGAGTGTTTGCTTTGGAAGTGTATGACTCTTTTGTGATTTTTGATACTGAGTCTTGAGCCTCCTTTTATAGATGTGAATTAGGGTCTCTTCCAAGCTTAAATTCGAGCTGTATCTTGCTGGATTCTCTTACAAAAACAACTTGGCCTATCGGGTTTCATATAAATAAAAAACATATCTTTTTAGCTCCAGATTTGCTTTCAAAAATAACTTTGACCAATCCTGACTTTAATTAATTCTGAACCAAATCTTCCTTCCCGCCAATAGCTTCTGAACTCCCATACGACTTCACTTTATTTTTGTAACAAATCCTTTTTAATACTCTGATCAAATTTAATTAAATCCCCACCGATTATCATCATGATTAATTCTAGACCGTTTGATCTTCTGCTCTAGTCCAAATCTGGACCATACTAAGTGATCTGCTGTGATCCTCTAATTTCGGCCAACCCTAGACCACACTTTCTGATCCTCTGATCTTCTGATCTCGGCCAACCTGGTCTAGAAAACTAATCTACTGTGATCCTCTAATCTCTGCCAATGCTGGACCACACATTCTAACCTTTTGATTTCGGCCAACACTGGGCCATGGTCTAATCTTCTGATCTCGGCCAACACTGGGCCATATACTTAAATCTGGACCATTTATCTGAATATCTTCCCTCTGATCTGGACCAATTCTGGACTTGGTCTGGATTAAACTGAAATTAAATCTGGACAAATAATATTTTAGTCTGGACATTTTACCTTCTGTTTTGAATCAGTTCTGGATAAAATTTGGAGATCATTTCTTCTGGTCTGGGCTTAGTTTCATACCCTGAACCATGCTATCTTCTGGTTTGGGTCAAATCTGGATTGATTCTCTTGTTCTGGACCCATTAACTTATCCTCTGATTAAGTCTGGATCAAGTATGGGCTATTTATTATTTCACTGCAAAGCCATCTTCTGGTCAGAATGACTTCTGGAATAAATCTGACATTTAATTCCTTCTGGTCTGGATCAAGTCTCCCTCTGGCAGGCTTCCTTCTGGTCTGGTCGAGGTCTCCTTCTGACTTTGCTTCCTTCTGATCTGGGCCAGCAAAGGTATCCTCTGGTAATTCCAGGATGCATCCTCTGGTACCTTCTGATGCATTTTCTGGTGTCTTCATCTTCTGCCTCTGGAAACTTCATTTTCTGGTGGCATTTAATGTTATAATTCAAGGTTCAAAATAAGATTACATGGAGTGCTTTTGTAAACATCAAAATCCTAAGTACTTAGAACAACTTGGTTCCAACAATATTTTCAATTGATGTTGAACTATGGTTACTTTTTAGAGTTAAATTTTCAGCCTTAAGTTCAGCAATATTAGTTTTCCAATTTGCATTCTCTGTTTTAAGTTCACTAATATCAGTTTTCAGAGTTGCATTCTCTGTCTTAAGTTCAGTAATATCGGTTTTAAGAGTTGCATTTTCTGTTTCAAATTATGCACTTTGATTCTTTAAAACATTAACTTTTCAGTTAGATTTGTATTTTCTAGTTTAAAGACAATTTAAAAAATTTGTGATTATTATTTAAAAAATCATTTATAGCAGTAATTAAGTCAGATCGAGTAAATTCATAAAATACCTCAATTTCTTCATTTGCTGATTCACTTCTAGAGTTAAAATTTGTGTTAGATTCAAAGGCAGAGTTGGTGTGAGCCATCATAGCCAAATCTGCTTGTTCATTGTAACACCCCGAGTTTTAAACAGCGCGTGTGTATTTTTTTTTTCAACCAAAATAAATAAAAGAATTTTCAGAATTAACTCAAAAGAATTAAAATAAAATAAAATTTAGTCATCTCATAAAATAATACATCTTAAATTCACATGACAAGAATAATTAAATAATTACATCGTAAATATAACTAAGTAATTTAATTTTGGGAAATAATACTTTTAATACAATAAACGGTAATATGTCAACAAAAGTTAGTGTCATAATATCTCCAAAGACATCTGGATCGCAGCCCACCAAAATCTATCAAAGTGCGGAAAAATATACAATTATCTCAAAATAAATAATTACATCCATTGAGCTCAAGACCCTATACAATAAGTCCAAACTGATTATGCACTAAAGCTACAGTAGCAAGGGTTCCCTCCACATCCTATACAAGTCTCGTCTGACTCCGCGGCTCGCCTCGATGTGACGTCCTCCTCCTCATCATACAAGGAAGGATCAGTCTCCTCCGAAGTCAGATCTACCCATGATCTGGGTCGCTTGGGCGGTGCCGGAATCTCAAATCAATCATCTGTTGTCCTAGACGGACCCAAAATATCAACTGCTGCTAGTGTCGGTCCTTTATTCTTCTCTCCCGCCTCGGATTCACGCACAACACTTCCAGCTACCGGGTTAGGAGTCACCACACCTACTGTGGCCTCCGTCTCAACCCCTACAGTTGTACCCTCCGCGTCCGCAAAAACCCCGTACTCCTCCAATATCAGTATGGAAGATACTGGAAAGTCAATCCTCGCGTGAGTGTGCTCTACGTAAGCCACTGCCCCATCGATCGTGCATGTCCTCGTCAATCTCCCCATGTAAGTAGCCCTGCTTGAGACCGGGTCATACACCCAAGCAGTAGGCAAGTGACGGTCAATGAAATCTAGCGACGTTTCCGTCGTCTGTGTGCCCATCGGTGGTACAGGTTTGGGGGTCATCTGAGGGCAAAGCCCAATTTTCCACAATAAAAGTAAAGGGTCACCGACCAAAATTACCAATTACTACATAGCAATTATTTCAAAGATCAAATACTTTCATGGCATGTTTAAATGATATGACAACAGTAATGATGAAGTATGCTTACCTATTAAATATATACATAACATCTTTGCTAAATAGTCATTTTACATATTAATCATATTGCAAGTACAACCAAAATCAGCAATCACTAACACCCATTTGACACTTAGAATTCATAAGATACTAGCAACCCTCGGTTTCCACTCATCAACTCATTTTCAAATATGCCAATGTACACAACTCTTGGAATTACCAAGGTGCAGTCTCTCACGAACCAACATGATTTACAAATAGAATGGACCGTCTAATACACGTGGAACCATTTCGTAGCTCGGATAGAATAGACCGTCTAATACACGCGGAACTACTCTGAACCCGGATAGAATAGACCATTTAATACACGCGGAACTACTCTACAACCCCTCAAGGTTACTACATTTACATGTATTAGCCTATCATAAGCCAAATACAAAGAAGTTAAATCCTCGCACGGATAGAACGGACCGTCTAATACACGCGGAACCACTCCTTAGTCCGGATAGAATAGACCATCTAATACACGCGGAACTACTCTACAACCCCTCAAGGTTACTACATTTACATGTATTAGCCTCTCACAGAGTTAAATCCTCACACAGATAGAATGGACCGTCTAATACACACGGAACTACTCTGACCCCGGATAGAATAGACCGTCTAATACTCGCGGAACTATTCTATAACCCATGGTTACTACTTAACTTCGCGGCCCATCACGGTCACCGCATCAACTCTGTGGCCCATCACGGTCACCACCTGACTATGCAATGCATGGACATGTTATGTTTTCTCTTCACTGAAAATAGTATGCAAAACCAATCTGAAATCCAGACACTCCATCACCACCTCAAACCATCTCAAATCATCTCAAACCATTTCAAAAAATTCACATAAGTTTGTCATATACCTTCCAAATGTTTCCCAACTCTTTAAGTGCATAAATCAATGTTTCAAATAGAGTTTTTGAAAAACAATCAATCTGTATTCGAATACAGTATCCTTGTATTCGAATACAGATGCCAAAACAGTGAAAAATCAGCATCTCTGTATTTGAATACGAGGTTGTCGTAGTCGAATACAGATGCGAAAACAGTGGCAAAAATCATGTATTTGTATTCGAATATGGATTGTCGTATTCGAATACGACATTCAAAATTTGAATAAAAACTGGAAATTTACAGGAATTTATTCGAATACACTAGTACCGTATTCGAATACACCTTCGAAAACAGTAAGATTTTCCCGATAACTTCAACACGTTTTCAAACTCTTTTCTTTGAGAAACCAACAAAAACACCAAACATAATCACAGCTTCTTTAACCACAAAACCCAGAACATGCTTAACACATATAACTGATTCTACTCATCAACACAACATCAAAAACATCATCAATGCATCAACCAAAGCAGCAACAACACAGAACATCAACAACAGCATCAACAACATGCATTTTCATCATTCATAACCACATGCAAGGAAGTTTCAGTATCAAAAACAACAAAAACATCATCAATGCATCAACCAAAGCAGCAACAACACAGAACATCAACAACATCATCAACAACATGCATTTTTATCTTTCATAACCACATGCAAGGAAGTTTCAGTATAAAAAACAACAACAAAAACATCATCAATGCATCAACCAAAGTAGCAACAACACAGGACATCAACAACAGCATCAACAGCATGCATTTACAGCCCTAAATGGAATCTAGAAAGTTGGAAGGAGCCCCTTACCTTAGTTACGTTTACTTGCCCGTTTACGTTACCGCGACAAAAGTTGGCGAAAATTCCGCTCGCGTCGTCGCTACAAAAGTTAGTTCTTTAGCACCGTGAAGATGAGAGGAACGACTTTTGTAACATCCTCTAAATTTATTATTTAAAATAATTAAGACTTATAAATATATATATTTCATTATTAATTTAGGTGTGATAATTATTTGTCTTGTTCGACTTATTGTAGTTGATAAAATTATTAGTAAGAATTATTTAATCAATGGAGAAGTTTTATATAATTATATATATATATATATGTTTTTTTAGTACAAGAAGAATTTGAGCTAAGGGTTTGTGGCTAGGTGTGACCCAACCCGTAATAGAAATTTCGGCTTGGAGTTGGTGGCTTAGTTTTTGTATGATCAAGGTTAAGAAAAAAATAATAATAAATAAATAAAATAATATTTTCTCCCTTCTTTTCTTTATTTGGGCCCAACACTATCTACCCAATAATCTCCACTTTAAATTTTCCCTAAAGTCCACAATATTTCGATACTAAGTAATAGTAAGCAGAAAAAAATACCGAAACCCTAGCCGTCATCTCCTTCACACCTAATCTCCTTCGTGCAACAAACTTTTCGTGTGAACAACTTCGTGGGGGCTTAGAGTTTCGTACTAGGAAGAAAAGCGGCCAAGGTAAGGGCTTTTCCCCGCACAAATTATAGTTAGACCGTTAGTTGGATACATGAAACTTATAATTGTAATTGCTTGTTTTTGAAAGAAATAAATGTAGACCAATAAAATAAAATAATGAAATCCGAAATCTTTTACATTGAGTTGATATGTAATGTATGTCGTTTCAAGAAGTAAAAATGTGAATTATTATCTTTTACGTGATAAAGTTTTAATTTTTATGATGGGTATGAAGCAAAATATGATTATTTTTTTATGTTATATATATATGACAAGATTTTGGTTCGATGATGTATATGAGTTGGAGTTTCTTGTTATATATAAAGTTTTAATCTTTATGGTGTAAATGAAGTCAAGTCTCGATTTTTATGCGTACGTTGTGAAAATTATTATTTAATGATTATTTGTCTATGAATATATGATTCTCATGATAAGGATGTGTGATATGTGATCTTTGTGATATGTGAATACGATGATGGTTTTAAAAATATGATTTTTTTGTTGAAAGTATATGACATGAATCTTAGTTGGATGTGTGCGAGTATAGTTTTGATAATATATGGTAATGTCATGGCATATGCATCTTTGTGGGAGTTGCCTTACTGGTAGGTTTGTTTCCCCATTGGTATGGGTGATTTTTCTGTGTGGAAGTTGGCTTAGTGGCAGGTTTATATCCGGATCATATAGTTTTAAGAGCATGCATTATACATATAATTTTTTTTATACGATTTTCCGTTTGCACATTTTTTTCTTTTAAATTAGAAGTTTTTACCTTTATATGTTTTGTGTTATTCTTCTATATGTTTAGCTTTGGTTTGATGTGGATGATGGAAAAAAATTGACCCTTACAACAACATTTTAGGTACTAATGAGTTCGAGGAGATTCAAGAGTAATTGATGAGTATTAACGTGCGGCGAACGTGGGGTAAAAATGGGGTTTTCAAGACAATTTTGTAATAATAAGCATTGCCGCAAGATTTCTATGTTTATTTTTTTTTTTAATTTTTGTCACAAACTTTTAAATGCATTCAAATTCTATAAATACGGAAGTGGGTTTTTGCTTCTGTTAGGAATAATTGATTTTTTCCTTTATTTTAGCTTGAATAAACCTTTTTTTATAATATTAAATAAATGTGATTGTTACTAATTATTTAAAAGCATAAATGTGATTGTTACTAATTATTTAAAAGTATAAATGTAGATATTCTTACCAAAAAAAAAATATCATAAATTTTTCTAAAAGTATTTTTTTTAGTAACGTTTTGGACCAAAAATCCGGGACGTTACATTATGGTATCAGAGCAATAATCCTCGGAAATTTTTGGGTGGGACGATTTTGTATGACGCATGCCTTCATTTATGTGTGATGTTTGATTTTGGTATATTTTATTCTATGATTTATTACTAATTTGGTTATATATATATTCATATAGGGAAAGTTAACATTTTGGATTGAGTATTTGGTCTCTTTTAATACTAATTGATTTTTTTATGTTCTCAAAAAAAGAAATTTTCTTCAATTAATTGCAATAATGATATGCCTTAAATTCTTGATCATATGATTTGAAAAAGTTTTAATTTGATTCAATGCAATAATTAATTATTATTTTATGATGGTATAAATTATGAATTTATTGCATTATAATTTGAAATTATCTCGATTTAATTTGATTCAATGTAATAATTAATTATGATTTTATGACGGTATGAATTATGAATTTATTGCATTATAATTTGAAATTATCTCGATTTAATTTAATTCAATGCAATAATTGCTTTTAATTTTATGACGTTATGACTTTACTCTCGTGATTTGAATTTTTTTTTTTGTCGTTTGTATGTTATGAATTTATTATTCGTGAATTAATGACTTTATGAATTTAATATTATGATGTTATAAATTTACTCTCGTGATTTAAATTTTTTTAATTATTGTTTGTATGTTGTGAATTTATTATTTGTGAATTAATGACGTTATGAATTTAATATTATGATCTTATGAATTTACTACTCGTGATTTGAATTTTTAATAATTGTTTGTATGTTATGGATTTAATAATCGTGATTTATAACATTATGACGTTATGAATTTACTATTATGACATTACCAATTAATTGAAACTGATTGATGTTTTTTTTAAACTATAAATGATTATTTGTTATTTTGTTATATAGTGAAATTATTGCGTAATAAATTAGATTGATTTGATTTGAAAACATATGACATTTAATTGGTCTCCACCTGAATTATGAAATTAATTAAAATTAATTAGGCCAATTGAATTTAAAATGATTATGAATGTTGCTTAATTCTCTAACTGATATAAAATTGTACGATTCCCACAATATAAGTGAAGGGTAACACCGTAAAAAGGTTGTATTAGTGGAATTCTGGCTAAGGAAAGACTTGGTTATTAAGTGGTCCATTGACCCACCTCTCTTTCCTGGGAACCCCACTAGTACACGACTTTATCGTGTTACCTAAAGCTATTGTCCCCATAATAGAAAGGAAGGGTAATACCGTAAAAGGTTGTAGTAGTGGGATTTTGGCTAAGGAAAGACTTGGTTATTAAGTGGTCCGTAGACCCACCTCTCTTTCCTGGGAACCCCCTAGTACACAATTTATTGTGTGACCCGAACCTACTATATAGTCGTGAATAAAATATTCCTTACGACCCTAAGGTTACAATGAGATCGTAGTGTTATCCTGATTAGATAAATTGTAGGAAAAATGGCTCGTCGCGCGAATCGACCAGTGCCCCAGGGAGAAAGTGACATGACTGAAGCAATCCAAGCCATGAATGCAATGGCTGCCGCAATGGCCCAACAAGCTGCAGTTCAAGCTCAACAAGCTGCAGACCAGGCTCAACGTAATGCGCAGAGGGACCTGAGGGAGGAAGCAGCTATGGCAACAAGAGGACTGACTGAATTCCTTAGCAAGATCCGCCAAAATTTAAAGGGGAGCATGACCCTGACAAGGCCGACCTCTTTCTGCAGGAGATCGAGAAGATCCTTGAGATGCTCCACTACCCAGATGACACGAAGGTGGAGTATGCCGCTTATTTGTTGATTGGTGACGCTGAAAACTGGTGGCGAGGGGCGAGGCAAATGATGGTAGGAAATCATGAAGAGGTGACCTGGGAAGTCTTTAAGAGAAAATTCTTGGACAAATATTTTCCGAAGAGTGCCAAGGCTGAGAAGGAGGCCCAATTCTTGAGACTATATCAAGGAAGTCTCACAGTGTCCGAGTATGCAGCAAAGTTTGAGTCCCTAGCAAAACACTTTCGCTATTTTCGTAACCAAATGGATGAAGAGTATATGTGTGAGAGGTTTGAAAGCAGGCTCAGATATGAAATTAAGGAGTCTGTGGGACCTCTAGAGATACGTCAGTATCAGGTGCTGGTGGAGAAGTGCAAAAAGGTGGAGATCATGAAACGGGGCCGCCTGAACAGAGGTGCTATTGGGGGACCAATGAGACCCCAGGGAAATGGCGACCAACAAAACAAAGGCAGTCAGTTCCAACAGAAAAAGTCGTATGCCCGCCCACAGGGGACTACTGGAGATCGACCGGGACCCCAAAACAGGGGAGATCAGAGGCATCAGAGTCCAACACAAAACTAGGCGCATATTGTTTGATGCTATCACTGTGGACAGGAGGGACATAGGCTGACTGAGTGTCCAAGAAGAACCAGTATATGTTATGCTTGTCAGAAACCAGGCCATATGGCAAAAGATTGTCGGGAGAAGGATACTGTCAACAACAATGATGTGGCCCGCCCTACTGCTCGAGGACGTGTTTATCACATTAGAGGAGAAGAAGCACCATCTTCCTCAGAACTTATCCATGGTGAGTGTTTTATTGCTGGAAAAATACTTTCTTTGATATATGATTCTGGGGCAACACACTCGTTCATTTCATTAGATTGGGTGGAATCGCTCCAACTAGATGTCACTACCTTACCATTTGATTCAATGGTTACCCTTCCCTCTACTGAACCAGTAAAATGTAATTTGGCGTGTTTGCAATGCCCGCTGACTGTGTTTAAAATGAATTTTAAGATCGATTTAATTTGTATTCCTCTGAAACATCTTGGAGTAATTTTGGGAATGGATTGGTTGTCTAGCAACTACATCATGTTAGACTGTGCCCGACGGAACGTGATATTTCCAGATCCCGATATTTCGAAGTTCCTTTCAGCCAACAGATTGAAGTTTTCTCTGAAGGGAGGAGTCCAGAAATATGTGTTTCTCAACTCAGTCAACATGAGTCCAGAGGTTGTTGTCGATGAGATCCCGGTAGTGAAAGATTTCTTTGAGGTTTTCCCACCAGACGTACCAGGACTACCCCCAGTCCGTGATGTCGAATTTTCTATCGAGGTTATTCCAGGTACTAGACCCATCTCTATCGCTCCTTACAGAATGGCCCCCTTAGAGCTATCAGAACTAAAGAACCAATTGGAAGACCTTCTGTCTAAGAAATTCATTCGGCCTAGTGTGTCACCATGGGGAGCCCCCGTGTTATTGGTCACGAAGAAGGATGGAAAGTCGAGATTGTGTGTTGATTATCGACAACTCAACAAAGTCACAATAAAAAACCGATACCCTTTACCTCGCATTGATGACTTAATGGACCAACTCAAAGGGGCATAGGTGTTTTCTAAGATTGATCTAAAGTCAGGATACCACCAGATTCGAGTGAAAGGAGATTATATATCCAAGACAGCCATTAGAACGCGATATTGGCACTATGAGTACCTGGTGATGCCTTTTGGAGTGACCAATGCGCCAGCTATCTTCATGGATTATATGAACCGTGTCCTCCGTCCGTTCTTAGACAAGTTTGTGGTGATCTTTATTGATGACATCTTGATTTATTCCAAGAGTCGGGAGGAACATGAGGAACATTTGCGTCAAGTTCTGCAAGTACTGAAGGAGCAACAACTATATGCCAATCTAGGAAAATGTGAATTTTGGTTGGAAGAAGTGAAGTTCTTGGGACATGTAATTTCTAAGGAAGGGATCGCTGTCGACCCATCCAAGGTAGAAGCCGTGATGGCATGGAACCAACCGCAGACAGTCACAGAGATTAGTAGTTTTCTGGGGTTGGCTGGGTACTATAGGAGATTTATTGAGGGATTTGCCAAGATTGCTGCTCCATTGACACACCTTACGAAGAAGAACCAGATTTATGCTTGGATTGAGGAGTGTGAGAAAAGTTTCCAACTGATGAATGAGAAACTAACTACATCTCCAGTGTTAGTGTTGCCACAACCAGAAGAGCCTTACGAAGTTTATTGTGATGCCTCATCCCAAGGATTGGGTTGTGTACTGATGCAAAACAAACAAGTAGTGGCCTATGCATCAAGGCAATTGAAGGTGCATGAAAAGAATTATCCCACTCATGACTTGGAGTTAGCTGCAATTGTCTTTGCATTGAAAATTTGGAGACATTATCTGTATGGGTGTAGTTTTGATGTGTTTACTGACCATAAGAGTTTGAAATACTTGTTTGATCAAAAGGAGCTTAACATTAGGCAGAGGAGATGGATGGAGTTTATTAAAATTATGAGTTCACATTGCATTACCATCCGGGGAAAGCGAACGTGGTGGCTGATGCCCTAAGCAGGAAGCGCGTTCATCTCTCGTTTGTAACAATGAAGGGGTTGGAGTTGTTAGAGAAGTTCTGTGACTTGAATCTTAATTTGGATTCTACATTGGGGAAAGTGCACTGTGGAATGATCATTATAGATAGTGAACTGATGAATGAGATTAAAGCTCTCCAAGTTACAGACGTGTTGACTAAAGAGAAAAGGAAATTGATCGAGGTTGGCAGGGCACCTGAATTCAAGGTGGGCCCAGATAATATTTTGAGATGTAATGGACGTGTTTGTATACCCGAAAATACCGAATTAAGGAGGACTATCTTGGATGAGGCCCACAAAAGCAAGTTGAGTATTCACCCTGGTACCACCAAAGTGTATAAAGACCTTAAGCAGAAGTTTTGGTGGCCGAGAATGAAGAAACAAGTAGCAGAATATGTGGCTTCGTGTTTGACTTGTCAAAAAGGTAAGGTAGAACATCAAAAGCCAGGGGGACTATTAAGGCCATTAGACATACCAGTATGGAAATGGGATAGTATATCCATGGACTTTGTGGTAGCATTGCCTAAGACTCAACGAAAGTTTGACTCCATTTGGGTGATTGTCGACAGGTTGACCAAATCTGCCCATTTCATACCCGTGAGGACTAATTATCATGTGACTAAGCTTGCAGAGATATACATTGCAAAGATTGTCAGACTACATGGGGTACCCTCTAGCATTGTGTCAGATAGAGATCCGAAGTTCATTTCTTGTTTGTGGGGAGCATTACATGAGGCGTTGGGTACTAAGTTGAGATTGAGTTCGGCCTATCACCCTCAAACCGACGGACAAACAGAAAGAACTATTTAGACCTTGGAGGATTTACTGAGAGCGTGTGTGTTGGATGAGCGAGGAAGTTGGGATAATATATTGCCTCTCATTGAGTTCACCTACAAAACAGCTATCATGCGAGCATTGGGATGGCACCGTACGAGGCTTTGTATGGGCGTAAGTGCCAAACCCCCTTATGTTCGTATCAGGATGGTGAGAACTTAATTGTGGGGCCAGAATTGGTACAACAGACCACAGATCAGGTCCGTTTGATCCAAGAAAGGATGAAGGCAGCACAAAGCAGACAAAAGAGTTATGCCGACCAACGGAGGAAACCACTGGAGTTTCAAGAGGGTGAACATGTATTTTTGAGAGTGACGCCTACTACTGGAGTTGGTAGGGCACTAAAGTCTAAGAAGTTAACTCCTAAATTCATCGGCCCATACCAGATCCTCCGACGTGTGGGTCTAGTAGCTTATCAAATTGCCTTGCCTCCAAGTTTGGCCAAGCTGCATGATGTGTTCCACGTGTCACAGTTGAGGAAGTACATGGCTGATCCTTCCCATATTATCATGCCAGATGATATCCATTTGAAAGAGAACCTTTCTTTTGCAGTTCCACCATTGAGCATTGGAGACAAGACTACTAAGCACCTACGAGGTAAGGAGATCACATTGGTCAAGGTAATTTGGGACCAAACAACTAGAGATGCAACTTGGGAATTAGAGGAAAAAATGAGAGAGCTCTACCCTAACCTTTTCATGTTAGACTAGTTTCGAGGACGAAACTGTTTTTAAGGCGGTGAGTATTGTAACATCCTCTAAATTTATTATTTAAAATAATTAAGACTTATAAATATATATATATTTCATTATTAATTTAGGTGTGATAATTATTTGTCTTGTTCGACTTATTGTAGTTGATAAAATTATTAGTAAGAATTATTTAATCAATGGAGAAGTTTTATATAATTATATATATATATATGTTTTTTTAGTACAAGAAGAATTTGAGCTAAGGGTTTGTGGCTAGGTGTGACCCAACCCGTAATAGAAATTTCGGCTTGGAGTTGGTGGCTTAGTTTTTGTATGATCAAGGTTAAGAAAAAAATAATAATAAATAAATAAAATAATATTTTCTCCCTTCTTTTCTTTATTTGGGCCCAACACTATCTACCCAATAATCTCCACTTTAAATTTTCCCTAAAGTCCACAATATTTCGATACTAAGTAATAGTAAGCAGAAAAAAATACCGAAACCCTAGCCGTCATCTCCTTCACACCTCATCTCCTTCGTGCAACAAACTTTTCGTGTGAACAACTTCGTGGGGGCTTAGAGTTTCGTACTAGGAAGAAAAGCGGCCAAGGTAAGGGCTTTTCCCCGCACAAATTATAGTTAGACCGTTAGTTGGATACATGAAACTTATAATTGTAATTGCTTGTTTTTGAAAGAAATAAATGTAGACCAATAAAATAAAATAATGAAATCCGAAATCTTTTACATTGAGTTGATATGTAATGTATGTCGTTTCAAGAAGTAAAAATGTGAATTATTATCTTTTACGTGATAAAGTTTTAATTTTTATGATGGGTATGAAGCAAAATATGATTATTTTTTTATGTTATATATATATGACAAGATTTTGGTTCGATGATGTATATGAGTTGGAGTTTCTTGTTATATATAAAGTTTTAATCTTTATGGTGTAAATGAAGTCAAGTCTCGATTTTTATGCGTACGTTATTTAATCTTTATTTAATGATTATTTGTCTATGAATATATGATTCTCATGATAAGGATGTGTGATATGTGATCTTTGTGATATGTGAATACGATGATGGTTTTAAAAATATGATTTTTTTTGTTGAAAGTATATGACATGATTCTTAGTGGGCTGTGTGCGAGTATAGTTTTGATAATATATGGTCATGTCATGGCATATGCATCTTTGTGAGAGTTGCCTTAGTGGCAGGTTTGTTTCCCCATTGGTATGGGTGATTTTTCTGTGTGGAAGTTGCCTTAGTGGCAGGTTTATATCCGGATCATATAGTTTAGTGGCAGGTTTATTTCCCCATTAGCCTTGGTTTGATGTGGATGATGGAAAAAAATTGACCCTTACAACAACATTTTAGGTACTAATGAGTTCGAAGAGATTCAAGAGTAATTGATGAGTATTAACGTGCGGTGAACGTGGGGTAAAAATGGGGTTTTCAAGACAATTTTGTAATAATAAGTATTGCCGCAAGATTTCTATGTTTATTTTTTTTTTAATTTTTGTCACAACTTTTAAATGCATTCGAATTCTATAAATACGGAAGTGGGTTTTTGCTTCCGTTAGGAATAATTGATTTTTTCCTTTATTTTAGCTTGAATAAACCTTTTTTTATAATATTAAATAAATGTGATTGTTACTAATTATTTAAAAGCATAAATGTGATTGTTACTAATTATTTAAAAGTACAAATGTAGATATTCTTACCAAAAAAAAATTATCGTAAATTTTTCTAAAAGTATTTTTTTTTAGTAACGTTTTGGACCAAAAATCCGGGACGTTACAACTTTCCTTCTTGGCACTTTCTATTTTGAAGCTTGGATTTCCAAGTAATTTGACTTTTGAGTATCCCTCTTTTGTTACCACCAACACAAAACAGTTTGCAAAGAAGAGAAGGAAGGAGAAGAAGGTTCACAGCTAGTGAGGGAAGGAAAGGAAATGTTTCTCATTTCTTTTCTTGCCTTTCACTTCTATATATATATAAGCATATATCCTTGCCACCTCACACATAATACATATTAATATTATAATATTACTTGACCATCAATTAACTAACTACTCATGTCGTAATTAACAGATAACATCTTAATTAACTGTTCGATATTTAATTGCTCGTAATTAAATTAATTTATCCTTCGTCCAATAATTTTAATCCATCTCAAAATAAATATTTATATATATGTCTAAAATATACATATATTAAATATTTTACAAACATTCCAAAATAACACTTGATATTAATCCATAATTTATTTTAAATTTAAGGGTCTTACATTCATCGTTAGAGGATTCATCAGAATCATCCCATGTAGCCATCAGACTCTTCTTCTTGGGTCTCGAATCTTTCCTCTGGTGTTTCCCTTTCTCCATATTTGTACATTCTGACTTGATATGTCCAAGTTCATTGCATCCATAGAAGATGATGCTTTTCTTGTCATATTTATCATCATTTCCTCAGTTGGAATGCTTGGAATATCTTTGGGAAAATTTCTTCTTTCTATTGTGCCACATCTTTCGAACATTTCTGGATATGAAAGCAATCTCCTTTTCCTCTGAGTTTAGATCCTGATCATCTAAATCACTATCTTCTGATTCTGATGTTGCTTTTAGAACCTTCTTCTACTTGGATTTCAAGGCTAGAGTTTTGTTCTTCTTCTTGGGCTCATCTTCTTCAAGCTCAATTTCATGTGATATGAGAGAGCTGATTAATTCTTCCATCCTTAGAGTATTCAGATCCTGTGCTTCCCTAATGGTAGTTATCTTAGGTCTCGACTTGGTTGTCAGACTGCTAAGGATTTTCTTCACATGATCAGCAGTAGTATAACTCTTCTCAAGTACCTTTAATCCTGAGACCAGGGTCTGGAATCTAGAAAAACATTATTTCAATGTCTTCATCTTCTTCCATCTTGAACAACTCATACTTTTTGACTAGGAGGTTGGCATTTGCTTCTAGAACCTGCTTGATTCCTTCATAGGTCAGAATCTGACTATCATAAATACTTTTTGCTATTTCTTTGTTGGTGCACTTGTCAAATTCCTTGAAGGTGATTGCATTTATCATGAATGTTCTGGACTTATGATTCATCTTGTACATCTTCTTCTGATATGCATTCATCTCCTTTCATGGAATTTCAATACCATCAGTATTCTTCAGAGCAATATAACCATCTTCCACCAAGTTTCAAAGTTCAGGATCTTGTGAAATATAGAAACTTCTCAGCCTGTTTTTCCAATACTCAAAACGTTCTCCATCAAACAGAGGTGGTCTGCTGATGTTTCCTCCGGCAACTTCTTCACTGAATCCAAACATATTGAATCCTTGGATCTTTTCTCAAACATTGTAAAGTGCTCAGCCTTGAGACCAAGCTCTAATGCCAATTGAATGTGCAAATACGAGAAGCGGGGGTTGAATTGTGTTTGCCAAAGTTGATAACTTTTTGATATTTTATAAATAAATTAAAAACTAGTTTGGTTTTTGGTTACCTACTTGGAGTAAAAGCAATCGGATTCAGAGACAGCAAGCAATGAAAGCATAATTAATTTGACACATAGATTTATCTTGGTTCACCATTAGCTTGGCTACATCTATTCCCCTCGTTCAGAAGGATTTAATCCAGTAATTCAAATACCTTGAATTACAAAGCACCTGACCCTCCAAGCTAGTCTTCCCGAACAGCCTGCAACCCTAAACTTTTGAGGAACAACACCACCTTAACCCTACAAGCCAAGTCTTCTCCTAACAACCTGACAACCCCAGATTGAAAAAGGAACTAAACCACTATCGGGTTGGAATCAAGAGATTGGAACTTGAGTAGTTGCTTCTAGAAAGCTGATAATAATAATAACTCTCACACTCTAAGAAAAGAACACTCAGAAAATATTTCTAACTTGAAACGAGTATTTCTCTCTTTGAACTCTAAAACTACTCTTTTCTGCTTTTCGATGATTTTTTCTTCAGCCTTGAGTATCTATTTATAGCTGAAATTTGAGCTTCAATTTGGTCCTTATTTAATTCTGAATTGTATTTTTTTCAGATTGCGTTTGTAAATTCTTCAAACTGATTATGCTCCTTTTTTTGTTGTAGATAAATTTTAATCAAATCTTCTTCAAATTTTGATCAAATTTTTTTCAAATTTTGATCAAATCTTTAAATTTTAATCAAATCCTCTTCAAATTTTGATCAAATCTTCTCCAAATCTTAATTAAATCTTCTATAAATCTTGACCATATCATCTTTCATACTCTTTCAAGTCGAATATATTTTTCTCATAAAATACTTTTGTTAACATCAAAACTCTAAATGTAAAACCAACTTGGATCCAATAGGTAGAAGATTCTATTGTACTCATTAATTATTATAGTGGAAATTTTTACTGGACTAGCTTCCGTGGTTTTTATTTTCTCAATGTGAGGAAATTTTTCGGTGTTAAAAATTGTGATTGTCTCATATTTATTTTTCTATCAATTATTGTTGCTCTGGAATTGTATTTTCTGTTTCACATTTATCTGCACAGGTGAAAAAAAAATATTCCGCATTATTGAAATAATTATCTCTGGTTTTTTCCAACAAATATAAAGGAATTGACAATCGTATTATTGACATAGGTACTTCTAAAGTCTCTAGTTGTAAATCAATGATACCACCTAATCTAGACTTCTACTTCCTTTCACTCAGATTCAAAAAATTATTTGCATAAAAAATATAAACTTAACATAGTATTAAACATGAGATAATTCATATAAGAATTCACTTTCGTAAGAAGATAAGGATCAAACAATTACTAACATTATTTATTTTAAAAAACAAAATTCTACATATCATGAAGACGAATTTTAAATTACAAAAAACAAAACACAGAAGAATGGTCCAAGAGCACGTACATGTTTGTTGCCCTTACTTTATTCCAACACTGTTCAAAATATGTTTATGTAACAATAAAAACCAAGCAAGTCAAAAGTTGTCAAGCATCAAGTGCAACAAGTGTTTAGATTCTAAACTAAGGAATAATAAAAAGGATGAAAAGAATAATTTCATACCTTGAGAAACATATCCAATGAATATATTATAGATTCAAACATATCTAAAGATAAATAAAGAAGTCAAAGAACATATTTATGAATGATTATTAAATCTTCACGAGAACATTCTCATGATGTTCCCTCATAAATATTCCTATCAAATCAGCAAAATGACAAGAATAAACTTTGATGAAAAAGTCATTTCAAGATTGAGTCATTTATTAAGTCATTTATTAAAAGAATGATAACAAAACATTATTAAATGAATGATAAAAGAACATTCAGTAGAATGTTCTAGTTATTCTATTAAATAGCAAATGACCAAAATGAACTTTTTGGAATAACAATATGCAGTAACTCAGTTGACATCTTGCACATGGGCTTCCCAATATTTAATGAGAAATTAAAGGTCCAATTTTTTTGGAAGAATCTTTAAAAGTAATTACAAAATGATTGGAGAATGTTCAAAATAACATTTTGGTTGTCCTTTATTAAAGACAAAGTTAAAATAGATCAGTTTGGGAAGTCCAATTGTAAGATAGAATGTCAAATTCGCACATGGAAGTGCTGAGCTATAATGAGCAATTAAATTATTCATATTGAAGCCCAATTGGTTAAAACAGCCACCAAATTGAACTCAAGATTGATGAGTTGTAAGCAAATACAATAGTACATTGTACTAGCACTGTTACTATAGAAATCTATGTATGCATCTAAATAAGCATAGTATCAATTGACATTTGATAGTCCGTTCTCATACTTGTTCACGTTACCTTCAATTTTAAGGCAAAAACATTATAGAGAGAATTACACTACACTAAAATGATTGATTCAGAAGATTGTTGGCACATTGGGAAGTATGTTCAACAACTCTTTTCAGTTTAAACTGAATATTCAAGTCTCTCATCATCTATAAATAGAAGAACATTTGAAATGAAGATAAGAGTTTGACATACAATCAATATTCACTTGTTCAAGTAAGTACAAGTCAAAAACTCTTCAAGCAAACTCCAACTCTTTTCATTGTATCTTTGGATCGTCCTTATTGAGTTGTACTTTCAATTAATCTCAAACAAAGCGTTGAAAATCATTAGATCCTAAACATTTTTATCATACACATTGTAATTGATTGAATTCTATCTTTTATGTTAGATTGAATGTCTTTGTAAAAAATATTTCTAGATTGAAAGGTGATTGTAAAAATCCTTTCTAGGTTAAAAGGTGGTTGTAAAAATACTTTCAAAGTTGAAAGGTGACAGTAAATTTTTTTTCTAGTTTGAAAGGTGAAGATTGTAATTGATCAATGTTTGATTAACAGAAAATGTGTGAAGGAGAATGTTTTGATTCTGAAGAACATAGTGAAAATCTCACGAGATGAGAGTTGTACTAGCCCGAGTTGGGTGAACTAATGTACTTTTGTGTGTGATCTCTCTAACATATATATCACACTTTACTATCATTGTTTTTTATTTACAACCTCTTAATTTCATATTAGTTGTCCAGAACGGTCTGGCCATTTAAAAACATACTAATCAACTTTTGATTATCAAGTTTAATATTGAGTAAATAATGAATTAAAGTGCAAGAAATAAATTTTAAAAGGGTCACCATTCAAACCCATTTTCTTGTGATTATTCATTCTACTTCGAAACTCACTTCAATTGTTTACTCATTTCATTCACATAGAAGAACAAACAAGTATCATACACGCGATACATGGTGTAAGACCCTTAAATTTAAAATTAAATTCAGATTTAATTTTAAGTGTATTTGAGAATATTTGTAAAATATTCAATATATGTATGTTTTGTGTAAACATATATATATATATATATATATATATTTGTTTTGGAGGTGGAATTAAAATTATTGGATAATGGATGAATTAATTTAATTTCGAGTAATTAAATTATCGGGCCGTTAATTAAGATATTCTCTGCTAATTGCGATGAGACGGGTTAAGTGCTGGAGGATCAAAAGATATTTTAATACAAGTGTTGGGTGAGGTGGCGTAGATATTTATTAAGAAACAAATTCTTCTCTCCTCTGACTGTGTCAGTTTGCATTTATCAAGATATTTAAGTGAGAAGCTCTTTCTTCTTTCCTCTACGCGCCAGTTTCTGCTTTATCATTTTCCTCTCCTTTTGATATTTCTGAGTGTTGGTGAAGAAAAACAGTTTACTCAAAAGTCATCTTTCTGGAAAATCTGAGTGTCGAATCAGAAAGTTTCGAGTACGAAAGTTATTCCTCTGATCGTTACGGAGCTAAAGAACTAACTTTCGTAACGGCGAACGCTTTCACATAGAAGAACAAACAAGTATCATACACGCGATACATGGTGTAAGACCCTTAAATTTAAAATTAAATTCACATTTAATTTTAAGTGTATTTGGGAATATTTGTAAAATATTCAATATATGTATGTTTTGTGTAAACATATATATATATATATATTTGTTTTGGAGGTGGAATTAAAATTATTGGATAATGGATGAATTAATTTAATTTCGAGTAATTAAATTATCGGGCCGTTAATTAAGATATTCTCTGCTAATTGCGATGAGACGGGTTAAGTGCTGGAGGATCAAAAGATATTTTAATACAAGTGTTGGGTGAGGTGGCGTAGATATTTATTAAGAAAGAAACAAATTCTTCTCTCCTCTGACTGTGTCAGTTTGCATTTATGAAGATATTTAAGTGAGAAGCTCTTTCTTCTTTCCTCTACGCGCCAGTTTCTGCTTTATCATTTTCTTCTCCTTTTGATATTTCTGAGTGTTGGTGAAGAAAAACAGTTTACTCAAAAGTCATCTTTCTGGAAAATCTGAGTGTCGAATCAGAAAGTTTCGAGTACGAAAGTTATTCCTCTGATCGTTACGGAGCTAAAGAACTAACTTTCGTAACGGCGAACGCGAAACGGGAGTATCGTCGACTTTTGTCGCAGAAGCGTACGAGTTAAGGGAACGTAACTAAGGTAAGGGCACCTTCCAACTTTCTAGATTTGCATTTAGGGCTGTAAATGCATGTGTGATGAATGATTATTGGGTTATTTTGTGAAAAACATTGTGTTATGTTTTGGAAATCAAACTGTTTTGATGTTCCTGCTGTTTTCAGTGAAGGAACTTATTGTGTTGCTTTGTTGATGATGTATTGTTTGTTGTGTTGAGTAAGAAATCATTCTGTTGTGTTTGAATGATGACATGGTTGGTGTTGTATTGGAGATGATCCAAATGCTTGAGTTAGTTTGTGTGGGACTGTTTTGTGGTTGACTTTCTGGTTTTAGTGATTCTGTGTTTTTGCTGTGTTTTGTTAAACAATCTGGTGTTGATGATGGTTTCAAAAGAAAAGGGATTTAAAATGCTGGAAGTGTTATTTCTGAAAAATCTGTTGTTGTTGTTTAATGAAAATGTTCTGAGTTTTGAGGTTTCTAAAGAGGGGTAATTATGATTCTGGTGTTAGGTTGGTTTTTCAAAAGAAAACAGTTTGAAATGTGTTGAAGTCTTAGGAAAATTTTACTATTTTTGAAGGTGTATTTGAATACAACATGAGTGTATTCGAATACAACCTGTCAAACTTCTGTTTTACTCAAGTTTTCAAACTTGTATTCGACTACGAGCCCCTGTAGTCGAATACAGAGGAAGGATTTCTGTTTTCTGATTCTGATGTTAATCATTCTAATTCTGGTTCTGTTTTCTGATTCTGGTATTAATCATTGTGATTCTGGTTCTGTTTTCTGATTCTGATTCTGTTTTGCTTCTGAGGATTATGATAATCATCATGTTTCCTGTTTTTGATGATCCTGATAATCATCATGTTTTCTGCTTCTGATGATTCTGATAATCATCATGTTTCCTGCTTCTGATGATTATGATAATCATCATGTTTTCTGCTTCTGATGATTCTGATAATCATCATGTTTTCTGCTTCTGATGATTCTGATAATCATCATGTTTTCTGCTTCTGGTGATTCTGGCATGAATCATTTTGTGTTTCATCTGATCAATTCTGGATGAAGTCTGGGCGAAGTCTGGGTTATTCAAAATTCGACTGTCATGCCATGTTCTGGTCAAATTATCTCCTGGATTACTTCTTGCTTTTGACAACTTATGGCCTGGAACAACTCTACACATGGCAGGCTTCACATTAGTATGGTCCAAAGAATCTTCTGATATTTATTCCCTCTGATATAGTCCATCAAAGATATCTTCTGGTCACTTTTGGACAAGTCTGGACTGTGTTGAAATTACACTGCCAGGCTATGTTCTGATCAGTATAACTTCTTGATTGCTTCTGATATTTGAATCATTCTTATTTGGAGCAATTCATATTATGGAAGGCTTCCCTCTGGTGTTTTCCAGATGTTCTTCTGATTTTGTTTCTGTTTTGATATAAGCCTCCAAAGTTATCTTCTGGTCGGTTTTGGACATTCTGGTTTATCTTCTGATAATTCCAGAAATGCATCTTCTGTAAATTCAGAATGTATCCTCTGATACATTCATCTTTTGATGGTTTTTACTGTAGTAATTCAAGTTCAAAATAAGATTCCATCAAGTGTATTTGTACACATCAAAATCCAGATTATTTAGAACCAACTTGGTTCCAACATCATTCTGTGTTGTTTCTGATGATTCTGGATGAATCATTCTGTGTTGTTTCTGATGATTCTGGATGAATCCTTCTGTGTTGTTTCTGATGATTCTGGTATGAATCATGCTGTTGTTTCTGCTTCTGATAATTATGGTGTGAATCATTCTGTTTTGCTTCTGATGATCCTCATTCTGGTTCGGTTTCTGATGTTCTGAGGCTGATCATTCTGGTTCTGTTTTTGGCTTATGTATTCGAATACAGAGAAGCTGTATTCGAATACATATTCGTAAATTCCAGAAAATTCAGTTTTTAACACTGTGTTTGAAATTTTCAAGAGGTTGGGAAAACATTTCAAATGTTGATGATTACTTGGCTGTTTGGTCATGTTTGTGATGATGATAATTTTGACTGTGCTGAGTTATTTTAAATATGATTGAAAGGCATGAATTTCCTGATTTTGCATACTGTTTCCAGAGAAGTGAAACACTGCATATTCATGCATTGCATAGTCAAGTGGTACCCGCGATGGGCCACAGAGTAATGCGCAACCACGTGCTGATCTGTTGAGCGATTGCACGAGTGCTGGACTATTGAGCATCTGCACTAGGTACTGATCTGTTGAGCGATTGTACCTTGGTATATAAGTGCTGGTCTGTTGAGCGACTGCACTGGTACTGGACTGTTGAGCGTCTGTACCCTGAAATGCGCAGCCACGTGCTGATCTGTTGAGCGATTGCACGAGTGCTGGTCTGTTGCGCGACTGCACTAGGTACTGATCTGTTGAGCGATTGTACCTTGGTTTATGTCAAACGTGCTGATCTGTTGAGCGACTGCACGAGTGCTGGACTGTTGAGCGTCTGCACTGGTGCTGATCTGTTGAGCGATTGCACTCTGGTCTTGAGGGCCGTTAAATTGTGCTGGTCTGTTGAGCGACTGCACCTTGGTAATTCCAAGAAAATTGTATATATGAGCATATATATATTGCATTGGGTGATTGACCGGTGGGTCACGTTTTGGGTATGTGATGTTTGAAAATTGTGTGTGTAAGTACTTTATAGATTGTGGATATTCTGATGAATTGGTGTGACTGCTGATTTGATGTTTGTGCTTACAACATAATTTTCATATTTATTTGGTTGCTGTTTTGAAAAGTACGAATGTCATGTATTTCAAAATTGAGCATCCTTATTTATCATCATTGTTATATGATATGCAATGAATATGTTTGTGATTGCTGATATAAATGCTATGTGGTAATTGTTAATTTCGGTTGGTGACCCTTTACAATTATTGTGGAAAATTGGGCTTTGCCCTCATATGTGAATCAAACCCGTACGCCCGACGGTCACACTAACGACAGGGAACGTCGTTAATGTTCCTTGATCTTTACATTGTGGGCTGCGTAAAGGGATGGATAGCCGGGTGATGATAAGACTTGTGGATGAGGCGGTGGAGACCGTGCTACCATAGCTTAGTGTATGATCAGAGTAGACTTATGTATAGGATTTTGAGCTCAGTGGTTGTAAATATTTATTTTCGGAATTATTGTAAAACTTTTCCGCAGTCTGATAAATATTTTGGTGGATTGAGAATCCAGTTTGATGTATCTTTATTTTAGCATATTATAAAGATCAATTTCTCCCAAATATCTCATTCGATTTAATTGTGATGTTGTTTTAATTACCTTACTATTTTTGATTACGAAGTCGAATGATATTTAATTTGAATTGATTTTAATTTCCTTGAAACGTAATTATGAAAACTCTTTTATTTATGTATTCGTTTTATAAAAAAAAATACATTCGCGCTGTGTTTTAAACTCGAGGTGTTACACATGGGATAACCTACACATCACTATTGTTAAAAAACGCATCCACTACAAGAAATTTCACGAAGAATCGACATTTAACTTATAGTACACTACACGAAAATTTGTGATTATGTCAAAATTCGTTCAATTTTTAGAATATTCAATAAGCATTACTCATCGTTCAATTTTCAAATGAACTCAAAATTCGATGAAAAATTGAGAGTTTCTATAATTAATTATGTTGAGTTGGAAGATTAATAATTTTTCCAAATGGGAGAATAATTTTTCGGCAAAGATAGTAATTTAATTATTAAGAGTTATTACCGATATTATTTAACGATAAAATTTTCCAACATGAATCAAATCGTCAATAGACAAATTTTACAGTGATATTAGATGGAATGACATAGGTAAGAGAATTAGGCATAACTTAAATTAGGATTTAAAGTAATTATCATGAGATACCTAAATGAATAGTAAAAAGAACTTCTTCTTTTTAAAGTTAATAGGTATTGGACTAGTATCTATTAAGCTAATTAAGAGATAAAGAAAGTTTTTTTTCCCTATTAATACTCTAGGTGGCTGAAGACACCCATAAACAAACCACCGACACTTGCAAAAATTCTCTCATATCCCATTTTCTCTCTTCTTGTTTATTCTTCCTTCTTAACAAAAAATAAAAAATGGAGAAAACTTAACCATCTCCGTGTTCACCCAATTGAAGTGATTATAATTGTTACAAGGAAAGTGGTTTGAATTGTGATCTTTTAAAATCTTCACTTTAAAGTTATTTCTCAAAATAAGATTTAGAAATGTTAGATTAGTATGATGACTTACTCGTGTTTTGAGAATGTTCAAGAACATAATTATATTTTAAGTTGATAATAATATGATTTAGAGAAATAACAGAATAATATAAGATAAGGGTAAGAAAATCACATAAAGGAAATATCCTAATCCAGTCATCACAACTTGTGACATTTCCACTAGTAAGTTGAGCAACCTCTCAACATAATCTTCTTCCTTTAATTACACTCGGATTTACACTTGTACATTCTTTGCATCAATAGAATTACACACACTCAAGTTTTCTATCAACTAGACAAACTTGATGATGCTTAAAATAAGTCACTCAAGTTTTCTCTCACTAGACAAACGTGATGATGTTTACAATAAGATGATAATGATGATTTATTTTGGATCTAATAACAACACTTTTGAAATAGGTTGAACTAAGAACACACTCAAATGTTTAATCCTAAAATCTATGAAAAGAGCAGTAGTGTGTTTCTTGATAATTGAAGAGAACTTTGATAACTTTGCACTTAAGAAAGAGAAATACGTTTGATTGTAGTCTCTTGAAGATTGCAACTTGAAGCACCTTCTATTTATAAACTTAGGAATGCTTTTTGTTGTTGTAGAAAACACATATAACCGTTGGGCACATGTTGTCCCATGGTGTCAAAGTATGTTTCTTGAACGTTGTCTGCAATTTGGGTAAACGTTCTCTTCATTTAAACTAATCATCCTGTTGACAACTTGTGATACTCTGTAATGAGCAGTAAAGTAGGATATGTAAGCTTGCAATGAGCCTTGTACTTGTAGTACATAACATTCTCTTCTCAACGTCCTCATGTTTGAATGTCCTCAACTCTAATGAACATGCATGAGTATGACTGAAAACAAAATCAAATCTTCATAAAGTGTGGATTTGTCTATGCACACGTGAATAGTGTTAGTTTGTCTCTTTAACAACATTTCTTTTGTTCTTCGTATCATATGAGAATGCTCTTTTTAAGCTATGACCCACATTCTTTTTGTTTGAACAATAAAAGCAATATTTCTTTTTCCATATATGTCTTGATTATCATAAATTAATATTCTCTGATTTTCAATTAAAGAGATTGATGATGAACACTTTTAGTTTCGAGGATTATAAATGTGCTCGCAAATGAGTATGTTTCAAACACATGTTTAAGCTTCACAAAAATCTCTCTAATGATTAATGCACTCAAGAACACCTATTAGATCACTTAATAAAATTAGAATTAGTTAGATTTTTGTCTAATTAAAATTTGTTATCATTAAAACATCTTAATTTAAGGATTTTGCCTCAAAACTTTCTAATTGGGGAAAGAATCGATATGGTGACGTCCCCAAGCAAATCAAGATTGTGACAAAAAGGTTGGAAGAGCTAAATAAACAATCTCGTAAAGAGGGTGTAGTTTCTGAAATCAAAAGGATGCAAGTCAGGCTTGATGATTTATTGGAAAGTGAGAATATTTGGTAGGCACAGTGATATCGGGCTCTTTGGTTAAAACATGGTGTTAAAAATATAAAAAAAATTGGGATGATTATGGAGAGAAATTTTCAGAGGTGGAGAACATTGCCACTATTTTCACTAATTTGTTTCAAGAGCTTTTTACTTCAAATCATACAGAGTGAATTAATGAAGCAAAGGAGGTGGTAAATAAGATAGATTATCTACACCTATGAGAGATGTCTTGGATGTTGAATTTATTGAGGATGGAATCTACCAAGCATTCAAGCACTTGAAACCCCATACAGCTCCAAGACCTGGTGGTATATGAACATTATTTTATCAACAATTTTGGAGTATTGTTGGGGAAAATTTCACAACTCTTGCTTTAGACATTCTTAATAGCGGCAGTAATTCCAATAGACATACTTTAGACATTATTAATCACATATATTTGTATCATCTCCCAAAAGAAGAAGTCCAAGGTTGCAGGTATTTTTGATCTATTTCCCTTTGTGATATTATTTTCAAAATAATTATCAAAGCAATTGTAAATAGGTTGAT
Organism: Cicer cuneatum; assembly: GCA_037974295.1. Taxonomy (NCBI): domain Eukaryota; kingdom Viridiplantae; phylum Streptophyta; class Magnoliopsida; order Fabales; family Fabaceae; genus Cicer; species Cicer cuneatum. The sequence goes on along the minus strand of JBBPBO010000005.1, from coordinate 49,434,999 downwards.
AGTGATCCTTATTGATATTATTGGAAAGTTCCAAAGTGAATTTGTTCAAATAGATTAATTATTAACAATGCAATACTTGTTTTTCAGTCATTTCTATTAAAGTAAAAATATTTTTGATATGTATTTTAACGACAACAAACCTTATGAAATAAATGTTAAGTTTTCTAAATAGTAATCTATTGATGTTTGCATTTGAGTTTTGGTTGAAAGAACATAAGTTGTCAAGCTTGAAGCAACTCACATGAACAAGTGCATTGTATCAACTCAACAATGAAAGAATTGAGGAGCCTAATTCATAAATATAAATATGATTATCCTCAAGTCGAGGATGATCATCGCAATACGTTGCATCTCAATCACACATAAAATCTCTTTCACGATGTGTCTATTTGAAAATTAGAGGATGAAGAATTCAAATAGGAGGATGAATATTTTTCAGAATCTTATATCCGAGGAAAAGCCAGAGGATGAATATTTTTCACAATCTCATATCCAAGGATAAACCTGAGGATGGACACTCATTACAATCTCAGGTCCGAGGATGGACGCTCGAAAAAACCATCATCTCATCTATAAAAATAAGGTCTTATGTGAACACTGCAAAAATACTATGTCAACATTGTTGAGACAAAACCCCAACTTAAATAAATTTTGATGATAAACAAATATTAATTAAGAATTATAATTATGATTCTAAAGCATGTTTTTGTATCTAATAAGTATGCTTAATTGTATTAATCAACATAGGTACCAAGAAATTCAAATAGGATCATTGTGAGAGAAGCAAGATCAAAACTGAAGATCCAAGAACATTCTAGACAGCACGTCACCAAAGGATGATGTTACCAGAGGATGACATCACTAGAGGATACCTCCAGAAGACGTCACTAGAGGATACCTCCAGAAGACGTCACCAGAGGATACCTTCAGAAATCGTCACCAGAGGATACCTCTAGAACATGTCACCAGAGGATACCTCCAGAGGATACCAGAAGATACCTCCAGAGGATACCAGAATATACCTCTAGAGGATATCAGAAGATACCTCCAGAGGATACCAGAAGACGCCTCCATAGGATACCTCCAGAAGACGTCGCCAAAGGATACCTCCAGAAGACGTCACTAGAGGATACCTCCATAAGACGATATCAGAGGATACCTCCAGAATACTATCAGAGGATACCTCTAGAAGACGATATTAGAGGATACCTCCAGAATACTATCAGAGGATACCTCCAGAAGACGACATCAGAGGATACCTCCAAAACACGATATCAGAGGATACCTCCAAAAAATACTATCAGAAGATACCTCCAGAAAATACTATCAGAGGATACCTCCAGAAAATACATTCAGAGGAAGAACCAAGTCTGTTCTTGAACATCAGAATGTTCATAATGATCTTCTGTCAAGAATGATCATCAGTCTCCAAAAATGATCATCAATCTCCAGAATGATTATCTTTCTCCAGCATGATTAACAACTATCTCCAGAATGATCAAACACCATTCTTCAGTATGATGACATCAGTCTAGAATGATACAATCATTTTCCAGCATACTGACCATCATTCTCCATCCTTGTTACATCCTTCTCAAACTTGACTGCCAAGAACGTTGAACGATCTTGAAGTATATTAACATCATAGCAGATCCAAGAAAAGATCAGGAAGACATCTAGAATGATCAAAATTGAACCTCCAGATTGATTATCAATCTCCAGAAAGTTCAGATACTAGGACTCCAAATTGATTATCAATCTCCAGAATTTTCATTAACATTCTGCAGAAGTTCATCATCATTCTCCAAAGCTGTTTGGACATAATCAAAACTCCATATCAAATCAAAGATATTAACAAATATATTTGAAGTACAAAGGATCATTAAACAAAGGAAAGCTGATCAAGAGTCGAAGAACTCAGCTCATTTAAACAGAATGCAGAATGTTCAAAGACTTGAACATTTTTTAATCATAAAGTCTGGTATTTGGTCAAATTGACACATGACAACAAAGCACTTTCCAACGACTCTTTTGACTATCATCAACCTTCCTAAAAGCCTATAAAAGAAAGGCAAAGCTCAAGGAAAAACTAGAGCTTGAAGTATAAATCAATACATCACTTACATACTTGAAAGCTTCTCAATCTCAAACACAAGTTGTGCATACTCAGATTCTGTCCAAAACCAGAGCTTCAATCATACTTGAATTTCTCTCACATTGAATCAGTTTTGATTTTTCCTATTTGATTCCAAGAATTGTTCTTGTGCATTTCTCTGTCAAAGAATCAGAACTCAAACAAGTATTGAGCCTTCTCAGATTCTGACAAAACACTTTAAATCATATTATTGTAAATTCAATGCTATAGTGTGAAGTATAGTTTTGAGTAAGCTTGTAGGAAATCCTTTTATGATTAAAAGGTGAACTGTAAAATCCTATCTAAAGATTGATAGGTGATTTGATTGAACTCTTTTCTAGGTGGAAAGGATTTGTTTTTGTAACAGATCAAGGTTGATCTTAAACTAGGTGCTGTAAAACCAAGAAGGTTCTTTGTTTTAAACACTTAATGGAAAATCTCACCATTGTGAGGACTAGACGTAGCCCGGGTTGGGTGAACCAGAATATATCTTTGTGTGATATCTCTTCCCTTATCTCTATTTACTTTCAGTCTTTTAATTATCAAGTTAAATAGATAAATTGAACTGTTGATTTTAACTAACCAAGAATGTTCTCCATTTTCTGTTTTCACAACCAAGATCAATCTTGAGTTATTTTCTTAAGTTTTTAACAAGAATTTTAAAAGAGCAAATTTACAATTCAAACCCCCCTTTCTTGTAAATCGACATTGCTACTTCAATTGGTAATAGAGCTCGGTCTCTAAAGATTGAGCACCTAACAAGTGTTAGAGGAAAATATTCAGGAAGAAGAAGTAATGTCAAAAACCAACATGTGCTTAAAGGAAAACTTAGAAAATAATGAGGTAACCATCTCTGAACTCTGTCCTTTGTGTGAAGAAATGGAAAAAGAATTTGATAATCTTTTATGTGATTCAAACCTTCTTGCTCAAAAATATGATTTATTAAAAGAATAACTCCGTAAAGAAAAAGAAGAAAAAGAGAAAGCCCAAGCTATGAATGACGAACTTAGAAAGGTCTTTCAAAGTTTGCAGCAAACTCATTTACAAATGGTTGAACAACAAAAGACTCTCAATGAGATAACCATAAAAAATCATTTTCCAAAATACTATTAGAGGATACCTCTTTAAAGATAGAAGTTCCTGATTTAAAAAATAATTTAACCAACTTGGTAACAACAATTGAAACATTTCAAAAGAATATGATATCTGAAGAAATGATATTTGAGAAAGATGATTTATGTTTCAAAACTTCTCAAAAAGAAAAGATTTATGAAAACTTTTTTGTTCCTAAAAGAAAAGAGGAAAATTGCAAAACCAAATGTTCATATTGTAGTAAAGTTGGACATCTAGAATTTGCATGTTATTTTAAGAAAAGAGATGAAAAAATCAAGAACAAAAGGATCTTTAGAAAAGAAGAACGTTCTGAAACAAAAATGTAACACCCCGAGTTTAAAACACAGCGCGAGTATATTTTTTTTTTTAAAAACGAATAAATAAACCAAAGAGTTTTCAGAATAACGTTTCAAGGAAATTGAAATCAATTCAAATTAAATATCATTCGACTTCGTAATCAAAAATAGTAAGGAAATTAAAACAGCAACATCACAATTAAATCGAATGAGATATTCATGGGAATTTGAACTTTATAATATACTAAAATAAAGATACATCAAAATATTTATCAGAGTGCGGAAGAGTTTTACAATAATTCCCAAAATGAATATTTACAACCATTGAGTTTCAAAACCCTATACATAAGTCTACTCTGATCATACCCTAAGCTACAGTAGCATTACAATATTCACAAGTCTTTTCTTCGCCCAGCTGCTCATCTCTTTGCATAGCCCACAAGTAAAGATCAAGGGAAACTAACGACGTTCCCTATTGTTAGTATGAACATCAGGGGTACGGTTCTGAATCTCATCTGAGGGCAAAGCCCAATTCCACAATAATTGTAAAGGGTCACCGACCGAAAATAACAATTACCACATAGCAGTTATATCAAGAATATCAAACATATTCATAGTACATGATGATAAATAAGGATGCTAAATTTTGAAATACATGTCATTTGTACTTTACAAAACAGCAACCAAGTAAGTATGAAAAACATGATGTAAGCACAAACATCAATTCATTCGAAATTACAGATTTCAAAAAAATACTTACTCACACAACAATTTTCCACCATCAACATAAAATCAAAACGTGACCCTCCGGTCAAACACTCTGATGCAATATGTATATGCTCATGATCATAAATTCTTGGAATCACCAAGGTGCAGTCGCTTACAGACCAGCACAATTTAACGGCCCTCATGACCAGGGTGCAATCGCATACAGATCAGCACCAGTGTAGTCGCATACAGACCAACACTCGTGTAGTCACTACAGACCAGCACGTTTGACATAAACCAAGGTACAATCACTACAGATCAGTACCTAGTGCAATCACTACAGATCAGCACTCGTGCAATCACTACATATCAGCACGTGGCTGCGCATTTCAGGGTACAGACACTACAGTCCAGTACTAGTGCAGTCGTTTATCTAACCAACACTTATATACCAAGGTATAATCACAGATTAGTACCTAGTGCAATCACTACAGATCAGCACTCGTGCAATCACTACAGATCAGCACGTGGATGCGCATTACTCTATGGCCCATCGCGGGTACCACCTGACTATGCCATGCATGAGTATGCATTGTTTCACTTCATTGAAAACAGTATGCAACCTTAGTAAAATTCATGCATTTTCCTCATTTTTCAAAACATCTCAACACATTCAAAGATTAACCATTCAAGCAAGCATTACACTTTGCATTACCTCAAAGTTCCACTCTTTATTAACAAAGGTTTTTCCCCAACTGCTAAGATTCAAAGCTGTGATTAAAACTGAGGTTTTCTGGCAAAAATACGAATCTGTATTCGAATACAGCTTCATTGTATTCGAATACAGAAGCCAAACAAGGCAGAATCAACATCATGTATTCGAATACAGACTCCTTGTATTCGAATACAGAGGCTGTCACAGTACAAAAATCATAATTTCTACAACTTCAGTAAATTCTCAAAAACTTCATCATCACCACTTCAAACTATCACCAAATTTCCATTTTTAATCACCACAAACCTTCCCAAGGTACCCCAACACTTAAGGTTTATAAAACAATGTTAAAAACTTGAATTTCTGAAAAACACGAATCTGTATTCGACTACAGCTCCCTTGTATTCGAATACAGAAGCTAAAACAGTGACAAATCAGCATTCTGTATTCGAATATGAGGTTGTCGTAGTCGAATACAGATGCGAAGTCAGTGGCAAAAGTTGTAAATCTGTATTTGGCTACAAAGGGTCGTAGTCGAATACAGAAGCTAAGTTAGAAGCAAAATTGGAAAATCTGTATTCGACTACAGAGGGTCGTAGTCGAATACAAGTTCAAAAATCTGAAGAAAACAGAAGCCTTGCAGGCTGTATTCGAATACACTCAAGCCGTATTCGAATACACCTTCAAATTCAGTGAAATTTCCTGGAACTTCAACACATTTTTAAAACCTTTCCTTTGAAAAACCAACCCAACCCTAGAATTATAATTACCACTCTTTAAAATCTCAACTCATAACATTTTTCATCCAATATCAGCAACAGATTGTTTTAACAAAACCCAGCAAAACACAGATTCACTCAAATCAGAATAACCTCACTGATTTTTTAACAAAACAAAATCAGAACCAGAATCATCATTCAGCACACACAGAATGATTTCCAAAACATAACACCATGTTTTTCACAAACATAAACCAATAATCATTCATCACACATGCATTTACAGCCCTAAATGCAATCTAAAAAGTTGGAAGGTGCCCTTACCTTAGTTACGTTCCCTTAGCTCGTACGCTTCGGCGACAAAAGCCGACGATACTCCCGTTCGCGTTCACCGCTACAAAAATTAGTTCTTTAGCTCCGTAACGATAAGAGGAATGACTTTCGTACTCGAAACTTTCTGATTCGACACTCAGATTTTTCAGAACGATGACTTTTGAGTAAACTGTTTTTCTTCACCAACACTCAGAAAATTAGAAGAAGAAGAAGATAAAGGAGAAACTGTCGTACAGTGGAAAGAAGAAAAGCTTCTCACTTAAGTATTCACTTAAATGCAACTGACACAGCAGAGGAGAGAGGAATTGTTTCCTTTTTCACAAATATCTACCCCACCTCACCAACTCTTATATTAAAATATCTTCTGATCCTCCAGCAATTAATTCGTTTCATCGCAAATAGTAGAAAATATCTTAATTAATCGGCCCGATAATTTAATTACTCGAAATTAAATTAATTCATCCATCATCCATAATTTTAATTCCAACTTCAAAACAATTAATTATATATATATATATTTACACAAAATATACATATATTGAATATTACACCAATATTCCCAAAATACCCTTAAAATCAAATCTGAATTTAATTTTAAAATTTAAGGGTCTTACAAAAAACATAACATTCTCCAGGAAACTTAAAAAAGGGAGAACGTTCTCCAAATTGTTCTCAAAACGAAGAACGTTCTAAAACAAAAACAGAACTTTCTCCAGAATGTTTGAAAAAAGGAGAACATTCTGGAATTTCATCAAAATCAATTTCAAAGACTTTTAGAACTCAGAGTTTCAAACATTCTTCAAAACCTACAACAAAGTGTTCCTATTATTTCAAGAATGGCCACTTCAAGTCAACTTGCTATTTTAAAAAGAGATCAAGTTTTAAAAAATCTTCTAAAAGAAGATATACTAACCATCAAGGACCCAAAAAAATATGGGTACCAAAGTCATTACTAACTTGTGATGCAGGAACACCATCCAACAATCAAGAAAGAACATTGATACATGAACAAGGCTTGCTCAATACACATGATTGAACAGTATAGCACCGCCTCTCATTACAAAAATTTGGAGCGTCTATAAGCTTTGGAAAGATTAAAAAATCAAAGGAACATGTATCATTTGTTGAAATAATTTTGCATAGATTAAGGATGTTTGATATGTGAAAGATAACTTTGTAAAATTGATTTTAAATTTATTTTTTCAACCCCACATGGCTGAAGTAAAACAAACATCCTCATGTTTCATTTTAAAGAAAAATTCTTATGTTTTACACTTAGATGAATTTCCAACTGAATCATGTTTTTAAGTCTTTTAAAGAAAAAATTTGTCATTTCCATAAATGATCAAAGAAAATCTGAAACATCATTCATCAAATAATTCTTTGATGAAAATGATATTTCACATGATTTGTTTGTCAAAGAACTTTCCAAAAATATGAAGTTACAAGCAATTAGTTACAAGAAATGGATAGAACAATTTTAAATAAATCAAGTGTTGAAAAATAATTTTGGAGAGAAGTCACAAAAATTGTTTATCATATTCTTAATCTTGGCTTTAGTAGAAAATATCTTTGACATACCTTCATATCTTTTTTTTTATATAGAAAGCAAAACATATCATACTTTGACATTTTTGAATGTCATTACTATGTTTCACATGATAAAGAAAGTATGAGCAATTTGTTTTAAAATACCATCAAAGTATATATTTTGAATGCTCTACATTCCATAAATATTATAGAATCTCAAGGCCCAAATTATAGATGATATTATGCATATCATGTTTGATGAATATGTTGATTTTTATGATGAAATATATGATGGTGAAGAAAAATAATTACAATGTTAAATTTGGATAAATCACAAAGTTGATAGATAATGTTCAAATATCATCCATGTAAACTCCAAAATATGATCATGAAGTGGAAAAACAAAAAGGATCTAAGAGAAAAATCAAATTAAGCAAGAAGGTACACAATAGAACAATCTGCACAAAACTGAGATTGATAAACAGTCTCCATTTCAGTCTCCACCTAAAACTTGGAGAACGATATGTGATCATCCTCAAACTCAAATCATTGGAGACACAACTGATGGAATTCGAACAAAAATTTCGTTCAAGAATGATGAAGCACACAACAGCCTTGGGTTGCATGCTGGACCTGGTCTTGCAGAAAAATGCACAACTTTGGGTGGATGTCAAACATGGATGGCTAAAGTTACCAACACCTATGACCTTCCTACAAAGAAAATCATCCATACAGTTGGTCCAAAGTATGCAATGAAGTCATTACTACCGTGCTTGCCTTGAGCTTCTAATTGAAAATAGGCTTCGAAGTATTGCTATAGGTTGTATTTATACAGATGCAAAGAATTATCCCCGTGAACCTGCTGCACATATAGCTATAACAATTGTGCAGCGGTTTCTTGAGAAGTAGAATGACAATGTTATAGTTGTTGTCTTTTGCACTACCAGCACAATTGATACTGAGATGTATAAAAGGTGTTCAAACGCAACGAGGCTGAAATTTTGCTAATATGCTTGGATTTGGTGAACTACAGATAAAAATTGTTTACCGTAGAGGTGTGGACAGTGAGAGTCGTCCCTTCATGGTTGTTGTGGGGGCTCACTTTTTGCTCAGATGTCTTGATCTTGAGCGATTTTTGTTTTACGTGGTGAAGGAGTTTGAGCCAATATTACATAAGCCTTATACTATTGTATACTTTCATTATGCTGCATCTCTGCAAGTGCAACCAGATCTTGGTTGGATGAAAAGATTGCAACAAAATACTTGGACAAAAACACCAACAAAACCTACATGTAATATATACCCTTCACCCAACTATTGGACTAAAAGTTGCAGTAGTAGGTCTACAGTTGCTTGTCAATAATGTGGTTTTGAAGAAAGTGGTATATGTCATTAGAAGTCTGCAACTCTTTAGATATGTACCGCGAAAGCAGTTGATCATCCCAGATTTTGTGTTTCAATTGTCTCATTTCAACTATTAATCAAGATAAGTGAATAAGGATGAAGAGAAGCTCCAAAATATTTGAAGATTTCGCGTCATTAAACAAGATCACTAAATGAGGTACACTCAATCCCAAATTCTTATGGTATTTGCATGATGACAAGAATGAAAATTTTTTATATTATGTGATTGATTGGGTGTTCTTAAAACTAAAAATACATGCTATTTTTTATGCAAGTATGAATTTAAAGTTTAAATTGATTACATTACTCTTTGTCATTACTTGTATGTGCATATGCCTATTTTCTATTCTAAATTCAACATGTTTTCACTCTTTGTTCATACACTTTTAATGATAAACCAGTGTGCAAACCCAGTTTGAAGTTCAAAATTATTGTTCTAGTTATAAAGACATTTAAAATAAATTAGTGTCTTTAATAATTAGACAAAGGGCTGTTTTTTCAAGTATACCTCATTGAATCTTTTTTTTACATTTTGCACAATAACATCTTTCAAATTATTATGTTAAATGAATTAACATCATTCACCCTCTTATCAATTTGAAAGTATTCTTTATCATGTTCTTCAATTTTTTTGAATATATTGAATAGTCTATACATTGCTTGTTGTCTGAGTATAATATTTTGAATATGGCTTTTCAAAAAACCAAAAAATTGAGTTTATAATGTGGCTTTTGAAAAAGATCCTTCTTCAACATATTTTAAATTTATATCCTTGTTTAGGATTCATTTTTGAAGGATTTCAACAAGAGAATATGTGTTTGGTCTTCATGAAAATGATTTTTGTCTCTTGTGGCTTTAAAACTCAAAACTAATCCAAAAAGATTATGTCATGAAATGTCAAAAATTGATATGTGAACTTTTGAAGCATATTAATAGATGTCTTTAAAAATGATTCTTATTTGTTGCTTACTTCTTTTGTGAAAATTGATCTCAAGTGTTTAAATTTATTTTAAGCATGATAGATAAAAATAGCAGCAATCAAAAAGTCTCATGAAAGTAAGCTTAAACATATGCCTTATTGTTTATTTGTGTGTTTACAAAAAACCTTGGGAAAAACATTTCTTTAATGTGAGCAAATCTTTTGGCATATTTTTTATTATCCATTTAAAAATTAGTTTTCGAAAAATACAAACATTTTTAGCATAAGAATGTTTTGTAAAGAGAGAAAATTTGACATGATATCACATCCATCTTATTTCGTTTCCTTGTATGCGCTCATTCTCTCTAGTTATAAAAATGAAAAATGGATCTATTTCTAACAATAAGCTTGATCATGTTCAAATTGAAAGGTGATCTCTTGTGAAAAAGGACAAAGAGCAAAGTGACATTTTCCTTGTTTTATGGAACTTTGAATTATTTAAAAAAAATTAATTCAGGGGGAGTTTTTAGAAAATATTATTCTTCTTAAAACTGAAGTCTACTCATTATTTTCTTTCTAAAAATTGAGAAGAATATATATTCATTGACTATTTTTCAAAGTGCGTTAAAATGATTGCATACAATTATGTCATATTATTGTTGTTATCATTATTCATATCTTGATTGCAATATTGACTACAATGATATGATCATCATACATGCTATGTTCTTTAATGTTAAATGCAACCTTGCCTAGTTTGATATATGAATGCATTGGTCAACCACATGATTTCTATATGTAGTGCACTCATGCTACTACTCCATTTTTTTTACTTCTACGTCTATTCTCCAACCTTTTTGATAGATGCCAAAAAGCGGAGAGAAATATAGATGGATATAGGATGAAAAGTAATTAATAAAGAATGTTAACAATTAACTTCTTGCATATGTTTAGGGGGAGTTTAATTAGAATGCTAAGAATTAAACTCTTGCACATGTTGAGGGGGAGTTTTATCTAAAAACCTATATCTGATTATTTTAGAATCAAAATTAAAATCTAAATTAATATGTTTGTCATCATAAAAAAGGGGGAGATTGTTGAGACAAAACCCCAACTTAAATAAATTTTGATGATAAACAAAGATTAATTAAGAATTATTATTATGATTCTAAAGTATGTTTGTGTATCTAATAAGTGTGCTTGAGAGAAGCAAGATCAAAGCTGAAGATCCAAGAACATTCTGGACAGCACGTCACCAGAGGATGATGTTACCAGAGGATGACGTCCCCAGAGGATACCTCCAGAAGACGTCACCAGAGGATACCTCCAGAAGACATCACCAGAGGATACTTCCAGAAGACGTCACTAGAGGATACTAGAGGATACCTCCAGAGGATACCAGAAGATACCTACAGAGGATACCAGAAGATACCTTCATGGGATATCAAAAGATACCTCTAGAGGATACCAGAAGATGCCTCCAGAGGATACCTCTAGAAGACGTCACCAGAGGATACCTCCAGAAGACGGTATCAGAGGATACCTCAAGTGGATACCTCTAGAATACTATCAGAGGATACCTCCAGAATACTAACAGAGGTTACCTCTGAAGGTGCAAACACGAGAAGGGGGGTTGAATTGTGTTTGACTTAACTTGAATACTTTTCCTGTGTTTACACTTTTAAAACAAAACTTGATGTATGATTAAAAAAAGAGTTAGCAGCGGATATAAAGTAAAAATAAAACTCACAATTTTTATACTGGTTCACCGTTAATGAGGCTACGTCCAGTCCCTTCACCTTGAAGGATTTCACTAATTCAAACCTTGAATTACAACCGTTCTACTGACCCTCAAAGCCAGTCTTCTCAAACAGTCTAACAATCCAAGACTCTTGAGGAATATAGCACCTGTCTACAGCCAATCTGACAATCCCAGATTGTAGAAGAAATTTCAACACTATGAATCTAATTGCCAAATAACCTGCTACCCCTTCTGACTCCCTCAGATTGTAGACTCTACTTCAACAACTTAGATTTGACACAATGGAAGGAAAATAACGAGTACTTGCTTCTTGAAAGCTGGAACTCACAATTGACCTCTCTGAAAATTTGAGTGTTTGCTTTGGAAGTCTATGACTCTTTTTTGATTTTCGATTCTAAGTATTCTGCCTTGAGCCTCTTTTTATAGATGCAGATTTGGGCCTCTTCCAATGCTTAAATTCGAGCTGAATCTTCTTGGATTCTCTGTAAAAATAACTTGACCAATTGGGCTTCATTTAAATAAAAAACATATCTTTTTTAAGCTTCAGATTTCTTTCAAAAAATAACTGGCCAATCAAAACATTAGTTGCTTCCCGCCACAGCTCCTGAATTCCACAATACCTCACTTTTATTTTTGTAACAAATCTTTTTAATACTTTGATTTAAAATAAATTAAAATCTCCACCGTTAATCCTCCTGATTAAATCTGGACCATTGGATTCTTCTACGCTAGTCCACATCTGGACCAAATTAATTGATATGCTGTGATCCTCTGATTTCGGCCATCCCTGGACCACACTTCCTAACCCTCTGATCTTCTGATTTCGGCCATCCTGGACATCCACCTGATATGCTACAATCCTCTGATCTCAGCCATTGCTGGACCACACATCCTGACCCTCTGATTTCGGCCAACACTGGGCCAAATAATTAATTCTGAACCATTGATCTGGAAATCTTCCCTCTAATCTGGACCAATTCTGGAGTTGGTCTGGATTAAACTGAAATTAAATCTGGATAAGTAATATTTCAGTTTGGACATTTTACCTTTGATTTTGGATCAGGTCTGGATCAATTCTGGAAATCATTTCTTCAGGTCTGGACTTAGTTTTATACCTGAACCATGCTATCTTCTGATCTGGGTCAAATCTAGATTGATTCTCTTGTTCTGGACTCATTAACTTATCTTCTGGTTGAGTCTGAAACAAGTCTGGGCTGTTTTAATTTCTCACTGCCAGGCCATCTTCTGGTCAGAATAACTTCTGGAATAAATCTGATATTTGATTCCTCTTGGTCTGGACAAACTCTCCCTCTGGCAGGCTTTCCTCTGGTATAGTCCAGGTCTTCTTCTGACATTGCTTCCATCTGATCTGGGCAAGCAAAGATATCTTCTGGTGATCCTGGAGTATATTCTGGTAATTCCAAGATGCATTCTCGATGCATCTTCTGCCTCTGCAAACTTCATTTTCTGGCTGTAATAATTCAAGGTACAAAATAAGATTACATTGAGTCCTTTTGTAAACATTAAATCCTAAGACTTAGAACCAACTTGGTTCCAACAATCTCCCCCTTTTTGATGATGACAAATCCTTAACTTATTTTGCTAGCTTGTAACTCGAAGACTTGAATAACTTCCCCTCAGACCAATCTCACCCCCTAAGTCTGATACTCTCCTTTTCAACTCCTTCTCTTTTCACTCTTTCTTTTTCTCTCTCCCTGATTCCTCTCCTTTTCTACTTATTTATCCTCTTTTCATCTTTTTCTTTTTCGCTCCTTCTTTCTTTTTATCTCTCCTTTTCTACTTATTTCTCCTTTCTCTCTCTCCCCCTTTTTGTCATCAGCCAAAAAGTGGTCCTACTATTTTTGTATTTTTTGTTTTTCTCTTTACAAATTACAGAAAGTAAAACAGGAAAATAAAAGACAGAAAATAAAATTACAAGAAATTTAAAAACTCCTAAGATGACTACTTGAGCTAGTCAGATATGGAGGTAATGTTGAGATGCTTCTTGATGAACTCAAACCTATCTTCTGGTAATGCTTTGGTGAAGATGTCAGCCCATTGATGATCAGTGTCCACAAACTGGATGCCTAAAGTCCCTTTTTGAACATGGTCCCTATTGAAATGGTGTTTTATTTCAATGTGTTTGGCTCTGGAGTGTATTATGGCTGAAGTGTTATCACAGAACAAAGGGATATTGGTTTCAAAGATGTTGTAATCTTCAAGTTGACGTTTCATCCAGAGTAACTGTGAACTGCATCCTGCTGCTGATATATACTTAGCTTCAACTGTTGACATGGCAATTGTGCTTTGTCTTTTGCTTGACCAAGAGATCAACTTATCACCTAAGAAGGTGCAGTTGCCACTTGTACTTTTCCTTTCCAGCATAGTCGGAATCACAAAAACCTCTGATTTTGTAGGTGGGGGTTTTCTTGTATAACAAGGTAAGGTTGGTGGTTCCTTTAAGGTGTCTCTGTATGTTTTCTGGTCTACCTTTTGGCTGGTTTCATCTTTCTCAAGTGAGCGGGTTGGCTGCATGGGGGTGGCCATAGGCTTACATTCACTCATTTTGAACTTTTTAAGAAGTTCTTTAGTGTATTTAGATTGGTGAATGAGTATACCTGATTTACCTTGATGAATCTGAATTCGCAGGAAGAACTTGAGTTCTCCCATCATGCTCATTTGGAACTCTTTCTGCATTAGGTCAGCAAACTCTTTGCATAGAGTGCCATTAGTCGATCCAAATATGATATCATCAACATAAACATGAATAATCAAAATATCATTTTTAATGGATTTCCTAAATAGAGTATTATCAATCTGGCCTCTGTTAAATTCATTCTTAAGCAGAAAGTTACTAAGTCTCTCATACCATGCCCTTGGTGCTTGTTTTAAACCATATAAAGATTTTTTAAGTTCAAAAACATGGTCTGGAAAATCAGAATTTTCAAATCCAGGGGGCTGTTTGACATAGACTTCCTCACTTATGTAGCCATTTAAGAATTCACTTTTAACATCCATTTGATACAGCATTATATCATGATTAGCAGCAAATGATAAAAGAATTCTAATTGCTTCTAATCTGGCCACTGGAACAAAAGTCTCAGTGTAGTCTATACCTTCCTGTTGATTGTATCCTTGAGCTACTAATCTGGATTTGTTCCTTACCACTTCACCTTTTTCATTGAGTTTATTTCTGAACACCTACTTGGTTCCAATAATGTTTTTGTTTAGTCTTGGTATCAGATCCCAAACATCATTGCTTTGAAATTCGTTCAGCTCTTCTTGCATTGCAAATATCCAACCTTTTACCTCAGATTTGAAGATTTGTCGTATTCTTGCTTGAAGCTTCTGCTTTTTCAAGTTCTTTTGCCTACAACAGCTTCTGATTCTGATAAATCAACTTCTGGTTCTGGTAAATCTATAACAGCTTCTGATTCTGATAAATCAGTTTCTGGTTCTGGTAAATATCCAGATTTCTCTTCAGATTTATCTTTTGAAGATTTGTCATGTGTTGCTGACTTGCTTGTATCCTCTACCTTTCCAGGTACTTCTGTTTCTTCTACTTCTGCTTCTACTCCCTTTGGTTCTGGTAAACCTGCACTATCTTTATCTTGCTTTGATTTGTCAAGATCAAGCAGTTTGTCATATAACATAATATAGATCAAATAATTTAAAATTGAACTCAATACAGCCAAACCATTAATTCTACTTCTTGTGGTTTCTGCTTGTTTTTGAAACTACTAGAATGTTGTTTCTGCTGAGGTATTCAATTCGTGTGAATCACTTGGTTCCTCTAACAGTTTGAAAACCTGCAGAATACTTATCTAGCTTTGATTTGTTAAGATCAAGCTTCTTGTTATCACAATAAACATAAATATCAAATAATAATAGTATTTACAGCAAGATGTAACATCTGTGTCAACCGTTTCTGTTTTACTCTGAAAATCCTCTTGCTTCTGATTTTCAGATTCCTAATCTGTATGTTCTGTGATTACATGGTTTGGGTGAGGGGATTTGAATTCCCTTCCAGGTTTGTAGTATTGATGAATCTCACTGGAGTGTTTGAAGAACTCTCCTGATTCTGATTCCTCTCTTTCTGCTTTGGCTGATACACCATGTTCCTCTGGTGATTCTGGAACTTATAGTGATTCTGGTAATCATATTGATTCTGATAATTAAAGAAATTCTGATGATCATACCTCAACCTTTGATACTGATACCTGTTCAGGTTCTGGTTCTGTCCAAAACTAGAGCTTCAAGTACTACGCAATTCATTACTCACTTCAATCATACTTGAATTTCTCTCACATTGAATCAGTTCTGATTTTTCCTATTCGATTCCTAGAATCCTTCTTGTGTATTTCTCTGTCAAAGAATCAGAACTCAAACAAGTGTTGAGACTTCTCATATTCTGACAAAACACTTTAAATCATATCATTGTAAACTCAAGGCTAAAACGTGAAGTATAGTTTTGAGTAAGCTTGTAGGAAATCCTTTTATGATTAAAAGGTGAACTGTAAAATCCTATCTAAAGATTGATAGGTGATTTGATTGAACTCCTTTCTAGGTGGAAAGGATTTGTTTTTGTAACAGAACAAGGTTGATCTGAAACTAGGTGCTGTAAAACCAAGAAGGTTCTTTGTTTTAAACACTTAGTGGAAAATCTCACCATTGTGAGGGCTGGACGTAGCCCGGGTTGGGTGAACCAGAATATATCTTTGTGTGATATATCTTCCCTTATCTCTATTTACTTTCAATCTTTCAATTATCAAGTTAAATAGATAAATTGAACTGTTGATTTTAACTAACCAACGACGTTCTTTGTTTTCTGGTTAAAACCAAGAACGTTCTCCGTTTTCTATTTTCACAACCAAGATCAATCTTGAGTTATTTTCTTAAGTTTTTAACATGAATTTCGAAAGGGCGAATTTACAATTCAAACCCCCCCTTTCTTGTAAATCGACATTGCTACTTCAAACATTGTCCAAATTTATACAAAAGCCCTTTTAGTAAGACAAACAAGCACATCAATCATGATTTTCAAGGTATTAAAAATGTAAGACCCTTAATTTTAAATATTAATTTTTGGAATTATTGTCAAGGGTATTTTGGGAATTTTTGTAAATATTTAATATGTGTATGTTTTGAGTGAATATATATATATATATATATATATATATATTTATTTTGGAAGAGGAATTAAAATTATTGGATGAAGAATTAAATTAATTTAATTTCAAGTAATTAAATTAATTGGACCATTAAGTAAGGATTAGTGGCTAATTGCAAGATAATTAAAAAGCTGGAAAATCATACAAGTGGCAAGTGAGGTGGCACCATGAGAGTCTATAAATAGGAGTGAGAAGGATGGTGAAGTCAGAACACCATTCCTTCCTCCATACTGCCCATATTGCATGTACCAACTCCATCACCTCTCCCATTTCTGTCTCTGTTTCTGCCATTCCCGAACTGAAATTTAAGAGAGGGAAAATCCTTCAAACACCATTAACTGAGAATCCCAGCCTCAAACCTGAAAACCTCCAGTAGTAAAGTTAATTCCCACCTCAATACGAAGAGAAAGAACCCAGTTTTGCAGCAGCAAACTCAGGGAACAGTTTCACCGTTTTTGGACGCGGAAAAGGGAACGCAGCAGGAACAAGAGAAATAGCAGAGCACGCTACAAGGGTAAGGGCACCTTCCATCTTTTAGCTGCATTAGGGCCATAAATTTGTGCTGTTTCAATTTTGTTTTAAAAGAAAAGCTATTTTCGAAAAATGACATTTTCAGAGAAAATGCATTTTGTTGATAAGTGATTATTCTTATGAGTTGTGTTATTTCAGTGTGAATGCTGGAAAATGTTTGCATGCCATTTTAGTTATGATTAAAATGCATGTCTTAAAACTATTTTGAAAATAGCATTAAAATGCAAAATGCATTTTGTTGGTGCTTGGTGTTCTGTGATGTTTTGTTTGTCATTCTGTTGTGTTTTGAGAAAACTAAACACATGCATGTTTGCTCTGGTGTTTTGGGAAAACTAAATGCATGCATGTTTGCTCTGGTGTTTGTGAACTCTGAGATGTTGCATGTTTGTTTCTGTTGAGTGTGAACACTGAAATGCTACATGTTGTTCTGATGAGTGAGAAAACTGCAGTGTTACATGATGTGTTGATGGTTTAAAAAGCTGGACAATTCTGATTCTGTTTTGTTCTGGATAATCCTGATGATGTGAATGATTCTGCTTCTGGATGTCTTGTGTGACTCTGATGATAATGATAATTCTGCTTCTGGTTGTTCTGGGTGATCTTGATGATATGATGATTCTGATTCTGGTTGTTTTGTGTGATTTTGGTGGTGTTGATGGTTTTTAAAGAAAAAGGGATTTTAAATGAGGAAAGGCTTTCTTGAAAAAGTGTAGAATCTGGTTGATGTTGGCTGTTGTTTTAAAAGAATCAGTTTTGAAAATAGTTGAACTTTCACTGGTTTTCGAAGGTGTATTCGACTACAGCATGTGTGTATTCGAATACAACCTTCCAGGTTTCTGTTTATTTTAAAGTTTTCAAACCTGTATTCGAATACGAGCCCCTGTGTTCGAATACAGAGGAAAGATTTTGGCTTCTGTATTCGTATCTGTATTCGACTACGATCATGTCGTATTCCAATACGGAAGTGTAGTTTTTAGCACTGTCTTCGCATCTGCAGTCGACTACAGACATGCTGTATTCGACTACAAATTCGAGTTTTTTCCAGAAACTCTGTTTTTAGCTTCTGTATTCGAATACAAGGAAGCTGTATTCGAATACAGATTCGTGTTTTCCAGAAAAACAAGTTTTAATCACTGTCATGTGAGTTTTGAAGTGTTGAGAAACTCTAAGATGGTTTAAATGATTTGAAAAGAAGTTTGTGAAATGGTTTTAAAGAGGAGAGAAAGATGTTTGAAAATCTTTAAGTAACATGGGAGAAAAGGCTGAATTTTTCAAAGGTTGAACTCCTGTATTCGACTACAGCCATGCTGTATTCGAATACAGAATGTTAAATTTCAGTTCCTGCTTCTGTATTCGAATACAGGGAGTCTGTATTCGAATACAGATTCGTGTTTTCAAAAAATTTCAAGTTTTACGAATGTTTTGCAAAACCCTGAGTGTTTGGGGAATACTGGGAATGTTGTGGTGAGTTAAAGTGGAACTTTTGATGAGATTTGGAAGTAGTGGTGATGAAGTTTTAAAAACTTTACTAATGTAATGAAAGAGGTTGAATTCTGCACTGAAATCTGCCTCTGTATTCGAATACCAGAGGGCTGTATTCGAATACCAGAGGGCTGTATTCGAATACAGATTCGTAAATCCCAGAAAAATCCCAATTTTAAATCTGTGTCTGAATTTTTGAGAGGTTGGGAAAACATTTCAAAATGTGAATGATTAACTCACTGTTAATTCATGATTGTGATGTTGTTATTTATGACTGTGCTGAAATATTTAAACATGATTGAGAGACATGAATTTCTGTTTTGCATTCTGTTTCTAGAGAAATGAAACACTGCATATTCATGCATTGCATAGTCAAGTGGTACCCGCGATGGGCCACAGAGTAATGCACAACCACGTGCTGATCTGTTGAGCGATTGCGCGAGTGCTGGACTGTTGAGCATCTGCACTAGGTACTGATCTGTTGAGCGATTGTACCTTGGTATATAGGTGCTGGACTGTTGAGCGTCAGCACTGGTACTGGACTGTTGAGCGTCTGTACCCTGAAATGCGCAACCACGTGCTGATCTATTGAGCGATTGCACGAGTGCTGGACTGTTGAGCGTCTGCACTAGGTACTGATCTGTTGAGCGATTGTACCTTGGTATATAGGTGCTGGACTGTTGAGCGTCAGCACTGGTACTGGACTGTTGAGCGTCTGTACCCTGAAATGCGCAACCACGTGCTGATCTGTTGAGCGATTGCACGAGTGCTAGACTGTTGATCGTCTGCACTAGGTACTGATCTGTGGAGCGATTGTACCTTGGTATATAAGTGCTGGACTGTTGAGCGTCTGCACTAGTACTGGACTGTTGAGCGTCTGTACCCTGAAATGCGCAACCCCGTGCTGATCTGTTGAGCGATTGCACGAGTGCTGGACTGTTGAGCGTCTGCACTAGGTACTGATCTGTTGAGCGATTGTACCTTGGTATATAAGTGTTGGACTGTTGAGCGTCTGCACTGGTACTGGACTGTGAGCGTCTGTACCCTGAAATGCGCAACCACGTGCTGATCTGTGAGCGATTGCACGAGTGCTGGTCTGTGAGCGATTGCACTAGGTACTGATCTGTGAGCGATTGCACGAGTGCTGGTCTGTGAGCGATTGCACTAGGTACTGATCTGTGAGCAATTGTACCTTGGTATATAAGTGCTGGTCTGTGAGCGACTGCACTGGTACTGGACTGTGAGCGTCTGTACCCTGAAATGTGCAACCACGTGCTGATCTGTGAGCGATTGCACGAGTGCTGGTCTATGAGCGACTGGACTAGGTACTGATCTGTGAGCGATTGTACCTTGGTTTATGTCAAACGTGCTGGTCTGTGAGCGACTGCACGATGTGCTGGACTGTGAGCGTCTGCACTGGTGCTGATCTGTGAGCGATTGCACCCTGGTCATGAGGGCCGTTAATTTGTGCTGGTCTGTGAGCGACTGCACCTTGGTGATTCCAAGAAAATTATGCATGAGCATATATGCATTACATTATGGGATTTGACCGTTGTGTCATGATTGTTTATATGATGAATGTTGGAAATTAATGCGTGTGAGTGCTGTCCAAAAATTTGATATTTATGAATTTATGTTTGTGTTTTGTTGACGTGTTGGCTGTACTTACTGCATATTCATAATCATTAACTGCTGTTTTGAAAAGGCATGAAAGTCATAAATTTCCAAATGAGCATTATTATTTTCCTCATCATCATAAATTATGCCATGATTAGATGTTGTTGTGCAATACATGCTATGTGAATATTTGTTATTTTTGGTCGGTGACCCCTTGCTATATATTGTGGACTTTGGGCTTTGCCCTCAGATGTTACCCGAACCCGTCCTACCGACGGATACACTAACGACGGCAACGTCGTTAGTTTTCCCTGATCTTTACGTACGGAGTCTACGTGGACAACGCAGAGGGACGAACGGCTGGTTGAAGACGAGACTTATAGAGGATACGGTGGAGACCGTGCTACTGTAGCCTAGTGCATGATCAGTCTAGACTTTTGTATAGGGTTTCGAATTTTGGGAAATGTAATTTTATTTTGGGAATTAATGTATTACTTTTTCTGCTGTATTTTCCGCACTCTGACATTGTTAACATTTTAAAAATGCCTTAAGGTTTATTATTAAATTTCCCGAAATTGAGTACTTATTGATTTACGGAAACATTATTTTAATTCCTTCCGAATTAAATCAGGAAAATCATTTTTATTATTGAGTTTTAAAAAAAAAAAAAATGCACCCGCGCTGTGTTTTAAACTCGGAGTGTTACAAAAAACAAGAAGGAACCTTCTCAACCATAGTAGATCAAGAGGGTAATAAGAATGTTTTATACAAATCATTTCCTAGAAGGATACCTAACAAGTAAAAAAGGGGTCAACATGTTTACACCAAATTCCAAAAGCCACATATTGGAAAGAAATACATACAATCATCTCTCAAAGACTTACATAGATCCGAGGATGATCATCCGTGAACATCCTTAAAATTAGTTACATTAGAGGATGAATACCATCTCAAGATGAGGATAGATGCAGAGGATATCCTCAAAACAAATTCAACACATTAAGAAAAATACAAAGGTACAAAAAGGCGAAGTACTTGACATGAAGGACATACTGGTCAAAGTGGTTGGAAAAGGGAAAGCAAAAAGCAACAATCACATCAAGACTCAATAAAATAGAAACTTCGTCCTAGTACTTAAAATCAAATATGAGGACAGGCGTAGAGGATAAATAAAGCCGAGAATGAATTTATGTCCCCAATGTTAGAGGATAAACAATACAGAAAAGAGGATGAATTTATATCATCTATGTTAGAAGACAAACAACGCAGTAGAGATGATGAATTTATATCCTCTATGTTAGATGATAAATAACGCAGAAGAGATGATGAACTTCTGTTGTCTATTCATCCTCGCACATGGGAAAATGAAAAAAAGTAATGTACTTGACTTATAAGGCAAGCCACTACAATTGTTTGGAAAGGAAAAAGCCAAAAAGCACAAGTCATATCAGAATTAATGAAAGATCTATCCTCCTACTACTCAGATCTGAGGATAGACTGCAACACTCATCCTCTCAGCATACCTAACACAAAGATAAAGGCTAAATGGCAGTTTTGCAAATAAAAACAAGTCCAAGGAAACTTAGCAAAGTCTCCAACAACTATATTTTGTTAACCCGTATGTTTGAAGCTCCAAAGGCAACTATAAATAGAGAAGTATTAATTTTCAAACATCAAGAGAATCATCTACAAGAAAATATCTAAGTTATTCAAGCTTATCATCATTCTCTTCATTCTACACACTCTTCCAAAGTTAAACAGATATGAGGATCATTTTTATTGAGTGTGTTATATACAACTTTACATCACTATCTTATCTTAGAAAGTTGCATTTCGATCCCAAAAAAATCAAACACATTATTACTTGTATATCCTCAAATGGATATAAACTTGTTATTTTGTAAGCTTGTCGAGGGTAGTAAAAATACAGTGTTGTGAGCCTGGTGAGGCTAAGAAAATACATTGTTGAAATGGTGCAGATCAAAAGATCAGTTTCTGAGCACTAGTGAAAATCTCACAAAGCTGTGAGG
Organism: Cicer cuneatum; assembly: GCA_037974295.1. Taxonomy (NCBI): domain Eukaryota; kingdom Viridiplantae; phylum Streptophyta; class Magnoliopsida; order Fabales; family Fabaceae; genus Cicer; species Cicer cuneatum. Next base: position 49,412,535 of record JBBPBO010000005.1, on the reverse strand, counting down.
ACTAGAGTAGCCTATATTAGGTGAACTAGTATAAATTATGTGTGTGAATCTTCTTAAGATTTACTCTCTTTATTTTTGTTTTATTCACACCATTAGCACACTTATCACACGTATTTCAAACTCATATTATTCTTCTTTAAATCATCCTCAATAAGAGGAGGATTATTTTTCATCTAACTATCGTTACTCCAAAGACAACTTGAGAGGATAATATCAGTGCAAGAACTAAATTTTAAAAAGGGTCATAATTCAACCCCCTTCTTATGACATTCACTTTACTTCACTTTCACCATATGAGAAAAAATGGTAAAAAGGGTTTGTGGGCTTGAACCTGGATATGTCTGCTACTTAGATCATATCAAGTGGAACTTTTTGATTGATGTGTTGAAATACATGGGTTTTTCTTATAAGTGGCAATCTTTGATTTATATTTGTATTTCTACAATGTCTTTTTATGTATTGCTGAATTGAAGTCCTTGTCAAAAAAAAATGTCCTCAAAGGGGTTTGCGTTAAGGTGACCTACTATCACCTTATCTTTTCATTTTTTGTGCTGATGTGTTTGCAAGCCTTCTAAACAAGGCGCATTTGAATAATTATATTCATGTATCCAACTTGCTAGAAGTGCTCCAATTGTTAGTCATTTTGTCTTTGCGGATGACAATATAATATTTTGCAGGGATTCATTATAAGAGGCTCAAACGGTTAATAATATTCTTTAGTTCTATAAATTAGAATCAAATAAACTTATCAATTTGGACAAATCTGAAATCTCTTTAAGCCAAAATGTTCTTAAAGATAGGAAGATTTTGAGAGTTGCATACAAATAAAGGTTATTGAATGTGTCTTTAAGTATCTAGGGCTACCTTCTTTTGTTTGTAGGACTAAGCAACAAGTCTTCAATTTTGTTCATGATAGAGGTTGGAAGGAAATATTTTTGTCTATGGCAGTTGGGGAGGTATTGATTGAAGCAATGGTTTAGGCTATTCCTACTTATGTAATGAGTTGTTTTCTACTCTTACTAGCTGATTCGTTCATATAGAAATCACAAATTAGGACATGATGTGTAGAGAGAGACAAAAGGTCGTATGGGTTGGCTATGTTCGCAAAATAAGGGTTGTGTATTATTCATAATGAACACCTATCACTTCCAAATGCTAGAAAGTGAGATATTTTCCTATGAAGGACTTTATGAGGCCTACTATAGGATACAATTCGAGTTATACATGGATAAGTAGTTTACAAGTTTGTGGTGAAGTGATTGACAAAGTAGAGCTATGGAGAGTGGGAGATGGCCACTCTATTCACATATGGGAGGATGGTTGGCTGCTCGTTCATCAAGGCTACTAGGTATAGACTTCAAAATTGTCCCATGTCGATATTTCTTTTGTCTCGGAGTTAATTGCTCAAGATGCTAGATGTTGAAATGTGTAGTTGGTTCATAATGTTTTCCTTCCTTTTGAGACACATCAAATTCTTCAAATAATTTTTCCTAACACTAGTGCAGCATGATTCGTTTATTTGGAGAATTGAAAAAATGGTATATTTAATGTTAAATCTGCTTCCAAGTTTCTTAAGAATAAAAGCAAATTGTTTCGCTCTCATCAGTTAGAGTTTGTGAATGATATGTCGATTTGGTTTAAATTGTGGAAGGTAAAAGCCATACCTAGACACCCACATCTTCTATGGCGATTTATGCATGAAAGGCTCCTTGTTAGACATGTTTTGTTTAATATGGTTGTAAGGTGTTCACCTATGTGTGCTTTTTGTAGCCAAAGCACCGAAACAATTTATCACTTCTTTATGGAATATGAGTAGTCCAAATAAGTTTGATTTGCTTCATGTTTTACAATCACTTTTTCAGAATGTTGCTGAAAATATAATATCTTTTACATAATGGATTGAGAGCATTATACAACCGGAGTAAGAGGAGATAGTACAACATGTTATGGTCATTTGTTATGAGATTTGGTTGGCGAGGAAAAAAATGTCTTGAGAATGTGAATGTTGACACTGTTAGATGTGTTGAAAAGGCAAGGAATTCAGTCGTCCTATTCTGTAATGCACCCTATTCTAAAAACGCAACCTTTTGGCGATATTTGGGGAGTAAGAGCAGAGGTGAGAGATGGAGATAGAGTTGTAGTTGTTGATCATGTATTACAAAAAGATCTAGTTATGTAAAAAGGTCTAGAGTTTGCAAATGAATTTCTAATTTTAGATCTTGTGGCTGAATCAGACTCCTTAAATGGTATTTTTGACTTTGACCTAACATCATTACTATGCATCTTATATGGGTTCTATCATTAAAGATTGTATGCAATTATGTTCTACTTTTCATACTCACTATTTAGCTAAATTTACTCTTCATATTACCTGATCATGTAAGAATTGAAGAGAATCCAAATTATTTTTTTGAAGTCTTAACTTTTGATTTATGATCATACATAATTTTAATAGATTACTTTTTTCTCGTAAAAAAATAAATAAATAAATGTAGGAAAATAGTAGTTGTGTGTTCGCTATGTTTTATCATGAAGGAATTTGCATTGAAGAGTAATTGTGTAAAAAATTGAATAAAAAATCATGATTTGGGTATTACGGGTGTTGGTAATACTAATAAGGCAGTTTATTGAATTAGCTAACAAGCGCACTATTTAGTAACGTCAATAAGCTAGTTTATAACTTATTAAATTAATTTATATGTTTGTTGGATTAAATGAAGTGTGTTTGGTAAATAAATTTTTCTCATCAGCTTATAGCTTATTATGAGACACTATTTCAAATAACGTTTGAGTTTATTGCATTTTATATTTTCTTCTATTTATAATGTCATTAATTTATTTTTATTATTTTTTATCTACATGTAAAACGTAACCATCTCACTAACTTACTATCAATCCACACTCTTTGGTATCTTATACTCGGTGCTATTACTTAATTTTTATTTTATATAGTGGTACTATTACTTCTACATAACACATTCATTCTTTCATTTCTTTCATAAAAAATTTAACTTTCATGCATTGCAAGAAAATGTTTGATAACACAAAATTGACAAAGGCATGTATTGCCATTTTTATTTTTAATTTTTGTATACATTTAATAAATATATTTAAAATCTGATAATTGTGTTCTTTTTTGATTAAAAAAATAATGGTCTACTATTATATAATTTTACAATTATGAAAGTTAAATTTATTAAACACTTTCATTTTAATTAATTAGTTTTTCATTTGAAAGTTTTAAGTTATCAACTATCAACTAACTTTTCAGTTATCAGTTAATTTTTCAACTATTAATTAATTTATAGTTTATTTTTACCAAACAAAGTGGAAAAGTAATAGTTGGTTTTCTGCTTTTTACTGCAAATTGATGGCAGGTTTTAAATTTAAATAAGGAAAATACTTTATTAATCAGAAGTATTTACCTTATAGAAGGAAAAAAGTGAAGTAATTTAATTTCCTGATTATTAAACAAGTGACAAATCTTTATTAATCTCTTTAAACTTTTAATACTTAAAAAAATGATTTTTTTTTTAGAAAAAAGTTATTTATGGCATCTTATACTGCCTATAAGATAAGTAATAAACCTTTTAATATACTGCCTATCATTCAAAATTTTATCATAAAGTTTTTATCAGTTTAATTGTGGTTTTAATATTAATTTTTGGTTCATTTTATATCAAGACCTTATACTCATTTTGCTTCTTTTTTGTTGAATAAGAGGGGCTGAGTCCCAAAAGAACAACTAAAAATTCAGTTCCAAATTTTCCAAAAGAAACTATAAATTTAGGTATTGAACCAAAAAAATATATAAATTTGGGTTTTTAAAATTTGTATACATTTTCCATTTCCCCTTCATTTATATTTAGAAACTAATTTTTGAAATAAATTCGAATTTTTTATTATTATTAGGCTAAATAGCACTCGTGGTTCCTTAATTTAATTTCAGTTAACGTTTTAGTCCTTTATTTTTTTTTTACAAAAGGATAACATTGTTGACATTTTAAAACATAAAAGATTAAATTGTCACTTAAAATTAAAATAATGGACCAAATCGGGAAGAAAAAAAAAGATAAAATACTAAAACGTTAATTGAAATTAAGTTAAGGGACCACATATGCTATTTAGCATAATAATAATAAAAAAATCTGAATTTGTTACAAAAATTACTTTCTAAATAAAAATTAAGGGGAAATGGAAAATGTATTCAAATTTTAAAAACCCAAATTTATATTTTTTTTTTTTTT